>WOVY01009848.1:1200000-1521366 GCA_013436015.1 Rhipicephalus annulatus
CGAGCCTGCGAGTATATGACAGGACCGGCGCCTGCCGTGGCAACGCCGGCGTGACGCGACGAAATGAACGCCGGTGAGCACACACACCGCGTCACATCAAAAAGTATTGGCACCTTGACTGTGGCATGTAGCCATGTTCTCACATGACATGCATCTCATGATTATCATGTTTGCACCAGTCAAAAACCTCCGTCATCAATTCACGTCACGTAATACCGAGTTTGGCACACCTGAAGCTATCGAAACGGCCACGAGCGCATCATCAGTGTGGCATGTAGTCGTGTTGTTACGTGACACGCATGTGATGATTATCACGTTTAGATGTGCATTTCATATGTCGTCCGTTTGCGTCACCTTTTTTAGTTTTGTACATGTGAAGCTAGCAAAGCGGCCGCGAGCGTATCATGAGCATAGCATGTACTCATGTTGTTACATGACACGCATGTCATGTTTATGACGTTTGAAGCAGTGTCATAATTGTGTCATTCATTCAACTTTCGTAATATCAAGCTCGGTATAAGTGAAGCTAGCGAGACGGCAGCTATAGCATCATGAGCGTGGTATGAAGTCACGTTCCTACATGACGATCATAGAGCACTCGCGGCTGTTTCGCCACCTCACCATATGCCCAATTTGGTATCAAGGGACCTGAACAGATGACGAAGGTAAACGACACGTTCAAATATGATAAGCATGGCATGAAAGTCATGTACGGCATAATTTACATCAGCCTTGAAACGTTGTGCTGATTTAAAGTGACATATCAATCTTCTTCATGCGTGCTTCGCGTATCATCGGTTTACATTCTACGTGGGATCTGCCAATTTTTATTCAAAAATTCATTTAGTCATTACCCTGTCATCGAGGCGTCCGAGAGTTCTAGATAAGCTTCGGCGCATGCAAGATAAATTTCGTAAGCCACGCACGCCACGCAAAGTGCAGAGGGCCTTGCACCCTTTTCACCACAAAATGCAAGTTTTACGGCCTCTGCTGCAATACGTCAACAGAGGCCGGCCAGTTTCCGAGTGACTGAAAAAATATTGGGTGCTTTGTACCCGTTCGCCACCATCTTTCAGTTGTGAGAAACTTTGGGCATATACAGCTCAATTGATTGAGTGATATGTGAGGTTTTACGTCCCAAAACAACCTTAGGATTACGAGAGACGCCGTAGTGAAGGGCTCCGGAAATTGCGATCACCTGGGGTTTTATAACGTGCTCCCGAATATGAGCTCACGGGCCTCATACGTCAGTATCTGTGGCCTTTATTTCAGCTGTGGCTTCTTGTTGCTGGTTCTAGTGTTACGGGACGCCTTTAAGCTCTTCCATTGTATAGCACCTATAGTACTCTAAATCGTTACCCACCTTTAGGGGCGAAACTCCTTATGGCGTGGCTTGTGCGTCCGTCGTAGAACGCAACAACCAGTGGCACATACCCGAAATGGGTATTTACCCGCAATAGGCCTTTATTCACCTGTGGCTTCTCTTTGCTATTTCCATTGTTTTTGCTACCGCTGCCATAGCGGAGTAAGAGTGTCCGTCATAATTCAGCTTACCTACGTGGTGGTGACAACTTGCCCGAATTTTGTAAGCACGGGACGGCGTCAGTGCATTTTCAAAACACATTGGTGCTTTTTTCCTCAGGAATATGGCGTGTGCCAAGTCGTAGGGTAAGAATTACTTCCGAGACTGGGGATAGTAGGCCCAGCAAATATGTGACCCTAATAACCTCAAAGTTGACTAGGACTTCGGTTTCTCATCAAAAGGCGTAAAAGAAAGCCCTTCATCGTGTTGTTTAAAAAATAACATCATCCACTGCATCAGTTCTCGTTAGAGGAGAGATAAAATGCAAGTTTACTATAAATTGTCAACGAATCGAATATTGTGTAGCTACAGAACACTGGCAAAAATGAAAGCCAACTCTTTTATATTAGCAGCTAAAAACAAACTACATTAAAGTGGTGCCACATTCGACCCAATGCCGATACCTCACATAAACATAGGTTGTACTGATCCTCGCAAAAAACAAAAGGCGAGGAAAGATAAAATCTAACAATGAAGTTATGAACTCCAATGCCTTCGCTACTCTCAAACGCAAGTATTTTATTCTGTTAAGACATCACCGAACCTTTGTGAACAGTTCGGCGTGTGGACGCAAAGGGACGCAATGAAAACGAAAGCATTGCTTCTCGCAACTTTTACCACAGTCGTTATTGAATCGTTCAACGGAAGCACCCACAAAGTTCGCACGCACTGTGTCAAACTTAAAGTGCTTCACACAAAGCCTTCAATGCCTACGAGGCGATTGTGGGAATACTTTGGACGGTGACCACACTTTTCCGGTGGCCCATGGCCGTCTTGGTTTTTGGTGAACATTGTTTTCGCCACAAACAGGGGGTTTTTTGTCAATGGGCTTCACCGAGAATTGTCTAAATTAAGCAATTTGCTGCAAAATATGACCGAATGAACAAGAGCGTGATGATATTAAAGAACACACATGCTTTCCGAGGCAAAAAATATGTTTGAATTACTGGATTTCTTTAAATGAGTGGAGACAAAAGTAAGGAGCGTTTACGGTAAATGGTTTAGCAATACTTTCATATTCCACACCACCGCTAGTATATACATACTATAGGGCAAAAGAACACATATTTACTCATTATTCGCTGCATTTATTGTTTCCTTTAGGTTTATTTATTTCCTAACTCTTTTTGGAATGCGTTTCGTCTTGAGTTTATGAGTAAATGAAGGTGAAATAAAATAAGGTTTTTGGGCACAGTTTACAGATGCTTTGCTCTCATATTATTGTGTGAAAGAATATTGCTCTCTTGCATTACACATCGTGCGGCGGTATGG
The DNA here is from genome assembly GCA_013436015.1 of Rhipicephalus annulatus. Lineage (NCBI taxonomy): Eukaryota > Metazoa > Arthropoda > Arachnida > Ixodida > Ixodidae > Rhipicephalus > Rhipicephalus annulatus. Next base: position 1,202,855 of record WOVY01009848.1, read on the forward strand.
TTTCTTGAACTGCTCGCGTGATGCGCTATGGTAAACACGTAAATATAAACAAACGAATTCAAAGAAGAAAAGGTGAAATGACATAATTCAGTATGAAAAAATAACCCAGTTTATTTCATAAGGTTACCAGTTTGGGATTTTCTCTGGTGTTTGACACTAAAATCCTGACAAAACAATTGATGCTTGCGCCTGTGCTTGCGCTTTCCGAAAGTCTCATTTCACCTATTTTTGTATATTGTAATTTCGCCCCAAGAATTGCTAGAGGTAATTTCTTTGTAATGTTTACATGCGAACTTCTGTGAAAACAACCGTTTTCATAAGCACTTCCTTGCGATAAACCTGATTTTAAATATTTATTTATTTATTTTATTTATGTGCCCTGAAGGCCCGACGGCAGAAATAGGGGAGACAAAACTTGAATATTACAGCGTAGCACAAGCTCTGAACAGACATCTAAGATAGTGCATGCAATATCTTCGTAAAAGCAGTATCAACGTCCTATAAGACCTAATGAATGTGCAAATAATAGGCAGACGTGTAACCCAAGCTCCTCAGACATATGAAAATGCTCGAACAACGCTGGCGGCATAGGAACCAAAGAACCACTAACACAGTTTTTTAACAGAACTCAGTGGGGGGGGGGGGTGGACTATAAAATAGTACAGTATTACTTGAGCGCCAGCATTTTGATGTCTTCTGAATGCAAAAAAAGTGTCGAAACATTAAAAATTACAGTAATCCGCTTCTCAGATATATAAAAATACTTGAGCAATAAATACACATGACACCAAAATGCAAGTAAGAACAAGAGTATTACGAATTGCACTTCAATGTACCAACTGTTAATAGAATAGAGGAAAAGGGGGGGTGGAAGTTAACAAGAATAAATGTAAGCATTAAAATTATAATTTAGACTGCATTCCAGTGCATAATAATTAGCAATAACTGCAATACCAGCAAAAAGCTGATTCCAGTAACGGATGACTCGTAGTAGCGGGAGGTAAAAAAAACAGTGGTACTGGCGAAGATGGGCTCAACTTTATCCTAATGATCCCATCGGAATAATACACAATGAGCTTTTTGTTATGGAAGCAGCACGTGATAGCGAATTGTGCTAAATTTCATGAAAAAAAAAGAGGTGTGACAAGCCTACGCGTTATCAGAAGGACAAGATCAATTCAAGAATCAATCTCTGTTACACTTCATGTTTGCAGGTAGATTTTGGTGATAAATCAAGCGGTTTTTTTTGTACATATTCTAATTTATGAATGAGGTATCCCTGATGCGGGTTGCAGATTAGGGATGTATATTTGATTTCTGAATGTACCAAAATGTTGTAAACAGAACGTTTAGTGATGGTGTTCACAAAACTCAGGTTTTGCCGAACAAAGCCAAGTGTCACAGATGCTTTGCCAGCCATGACGTCTTTATGGGTGTTCCATATATAATCAGATGAAAATTGAACGCCTAAGAACTGACTTGATTTTGATGAGGTTATGAACGTGTTGTTTAATGGGTTGTTTAACTTATTTTGACTTCAGAAAAGGATATCCATACTTATATTGGGGTTAACTCTCCATGCAAACCTTAATACATGTGAACTTAAGAAGCAGCTATGACAATGTCAATTTGGCTGAGATGCAATATCGAATAGTCTTAAAGAAGTGACTAAATACTTTCCAGGGTTTAGCTGTATACGTTATCCGAAATTCGAGCCCCATTTCGTCCCACAGGGACAGAATATCTCAGTGAAGAGAAATAAACTTGATCTATACACCATGCACATCATAATAAGCGTGCTACTTGCGATAGCTATGAAAAAGTAGCAAGTTGAAAACTGTTGTTGTATAGTAAGTACTGAAATTTGAAGCCACTATATAAACTAAGAATCCATCTGGCTCACGGTGGTAGTTCTTGCTCATGCGACTGATTAGGGCAACTGCAGGACAGTGTCAGAACGAGCAATGGTGGAATGCAGCCTAATGGCTCCTAATAGTTGACTTTGAGTCATTACATTTTTTATTTATGTTTACGAATGCGTAGTTGAACTTCTGGTAATGCTTAGCTTAGGATGATTTCCGTTTTTTTAATTATGCTTGATCTTTTTGAATGTGCACATTCTTCTGATCAATATGAAAAAACAGCTGTGTATAGGATTACATTATCACCGTTCGTTCGGTATTGAAAGCAACTTGCCACATCTATTGGTATTGCCACATCTATTGGCATCTATTGGTATTGCGGTGTTGGCACATCTATTGACGTCCTAACAGCCATTTTGTTGTAGCAAATATTATTCCACAAGATCCTTAAACAAAATAACAAAACCTCATCAGAAAAGCCAAGAATGCAAAGAGACCAAATCAAAATGCTGTTGCAAGTGTTTCAATCTGGTATTTCCAGACACCAAATAATTATTGTTCAAAATCTTTCAATAACCCGTACTTTTTATAGTATTTATGATTTGCTAATGCAGAGTTATCATACGGGAATTTAAAAAATTGTGTCCAGTTTGCTTGAAGAAATGTTTCTGAAAACGAAGGCGCAAATTACCTTTGGTGTCTTAAAATAATCATAACTCCTCAACTACAATGCAGAGATATAGAGAACCAAACGTATGATATATGTGTCAACTTTGTAAAAGAAGTGAACGTTCACTCAAACTTTAACCTTCAGATAGACTCTCCAAATGAGATTGCACAAAAGCCACATTATAGAACGTCTGACGGCAGAATAATATTTGTTCCGCTCAAAGAAACATGCCACAGTGCACTGTATAGTATTTGGTGATTGATTCTACGAGTCCTTCGCTAAGCATTCCGCTACCTTCCTTTCGTACCCTCGTCACTATAGTTCTCTTTCAAAATTCTACCACCTAGGGAGCTCTTTCCAATCGGCAGTAAGAGATAAATTATGAGCAGAATAAAGAAAGAAAACGAACGAACTCTCTGCACCTCTCTGGTTGGTACGGTCACCATGGAAACGAGCAATTCTTAAGCGTTCCTGATTTTCTTGGCTTACTCGGCTGGTAAAAGTGATCAGGAGCTTTCTTTTTTGTTATTTTTTGTTCTAATTGCTTGGGCGAGATTATTTTGCAGACTTGACCTCCCTAATTGAGGAATATTCAGAGGGTAACTTGCGACAGATTGTACTTCTCGGCACAGTTTCTACCTTCAATAACATCGCAAAGTTCCATGCTTTAAGAAAGATTACGCTTTCGGGTATTCCGATGGGACGCCTTGGAATTCCATTCCTGCTACTATCTCACGGTCTAAACTGAAATGTTCGCCCCGCCGCGGTGGTCTAGTGGCTAAGGTAATCAGTTGCTGACCCACAAGTGGTGGGTTTAAATTTCGGCGGCAGCGGCTGCATTTCCGATAGAGGCGGAAATGGTGTAGGCCCGTTCGCTCAGATTTGGGTGCAAGTTAAAAGACCCGAGGTGGTCGAAATTTTTTTAGCCCTCCACTACGGCGTCTTCCACAACCATATGGTGGTTTTGGGACGTTAAACCCTACATATCAAACAATGAAATCAACTAAATTGAAATGCTTTGTTTTAACAGGATGAAATTAAGCGTGTGTGTTCTGCGCTTTAGCAGCATAAGAAACACAGAAGCGAAAGTTAGAAAAGTAAAGATTGGCACTCTTCTGAGAACACATTAGCTAAAAGATGACACACTGAAAAATTTAAAACTATTAAAATATGCGCAGGCCTCCGCAAAATATTTTCAACACAAATAATTGTGTGATCCCCGGAACAGGCGTTTGCTGGCAAAACAGTATGTCGTACTTTAACGCGAGAGGGTCTTGAGCTCGCTTCGCGGAAATTCCGCCGCTGGTGTTGAAGTCTTCATCGGCGTCGTTCGCTTTGAGTGAAAAATATCTGTCTGGTGCGTAACGGAAAAATGTAGAATGATGAAAATAAATTTAATAAAATTTCCGGTTCCCCGTGAACACCAAAACGAGGCTGTTTGCGTGGTAAACGGGTGTTCAACCGCACAGCGACGCGACTGCTTGAAGTGCATCTGAAAGAAGTTTCTCTAATTGAAAATGCGGTGGAAATAACGTTTATCGTCAACGCGAAAGCGATATCTGGTTCCTAGAACGCAAATAACCACTTTTTATACGTTTTATTATATGATGCTACTCTAGAACTTTGAATTGTGAATTATTAAGTTGTAATCAATAGAATAAAAAGTATCTCGTTAGATTGTGTCAGCGAAGCTGTCGCTTACGTTCTGTTTAATCGGAAGCATGCTTTATACCATGAGCCCTTATGCGCGTGAAATCCTTTAGAACTTGCTATGCAGCCGCTACGTGGTCTCAGAGGAATATGTACAATAACGTGTGCGTAGTCGTATGCATACCTCATGGATATCGCAATGTGCGTGTTTACTTCGCTTTTTCGAAATTGCGTAATCTACGAAAAAAGGAGAAGATTGACGTCTGCGTTCTGTCAGTGCACTTTAAAAAAACCACCTCTGATGGCTGTCACTTTTAAGACGTCTTAGGCTAATGCATAAGGTATTTTATTCGGTATTTTGCTTTTGCCTAATTATATACCAGCCCCAATTTGAGCTTACAAACATTGTGTAGCAGTGCTCGCAAAGCGTAAAAAATTATCACAGCAACGCTGAACCGTTCGTTCACCTATATATCATATTAATTCTATACATATAGAAGCTTAGATACACGAATATTATGTCTACGCATCGAATCGTTAAGGTACTTGTTTACCGCTCTGCTTTGGTGTTATATAATCGGCTACGTCGGAGAAGAACTGCCTTTTTTTCCTTTGACAGGAGAAGCAAAAGGTAGAACACGTTTCAAAACAACAAAAAGAGCGCTGCAATCGATGCTGTGAATCACGGCACAAGCACAAATCTCTCAGCGACTGTTCTCGGTGTGTATGTTTTCACAGGACCAATAAAAGAGAAGCATTGCTTGCCAAACCCATTCCGCCAAGCATTCCAAATAAGTGGAGCCAAAACAAAAAAAGGGTAATCATAAGGAAGAGCATTTCATTGGTTTTTCTACCAACGGAGTGGAGTGGGCGAAAAAAAAGTTCGGCTTGTGCCACCAGTGCAAAAAGTTGGACCAGACAAAAAACGCCGTAATAACTTGACTACTTTCTATACCTACATTGCGTTTCCCCAGTTTTGAAACAATGGAATCGTCACACGCAACAAACGTACATAGAAGAAATCTACTACTCTCCTTCCTGCTAATTATTTCTCTTTTCTCGTTTCATTCCACTTCTGTTGCACCGGAGACGTGCAATTGAAAGTTAGCGCCAGAGCGCGTAGGGATTCCACAGAGTAGTCGGCGAAGGTTTTGTTCGTATGGACAAAGCAGGAGAAGACGGAAGTTAGCGCCAGAGCGCGTAGGGATTCCGCCGTGTAGTCGGCGAAGGTTTTGTCCGTAGAGACAAAGCAGGAGAAGAAGATGATTTCCACCTGAGGGGTGACGACTCGAGCTACAGGCAAAAGTGTGTGTGTTTACCGCTATCGAGCGAACACGCGTGGCAACAGCTGCGTGTGTGAAGCTGACGTGTTTCCGGCGAAGAAGTTGAGGCTTGAAGAGAGGCCGATTGAAGACGCGAGGTTTCCTGGAAGAGAAACTTCGGCGAGGTTTCCTGGAAGAGAAACTTCAAGGGCAGCGGAACGACAACAACGCTGGACTTTGAGTGGGTGATTCTCGGAAGAGTATCATCCAGACTTTTGTTCCAAGAACTTTGGACTGAATAGGTTTCCTATCTCTTTAGTCTTTAAGTGTCTTGGTTGTTCAATGCATGCGACTGCATTGTAGTGTGTATTGTTGTCTGTGTCCGTTGTTTCGAGTGTGGCGGATTGTACTGTGTAGTATACGTTGTTTGATTGGTGACATATTGTACTCAACTTTTGTGGAGTGTGCAAACTTGTGTATTGTTGTCGATCTGCCATTATTGTGAATATAATTTTGTTTGTTTATCAACTCTCGGCTCTGACTTGTTCTTTGGGCCACAGCCGGCGTCCGCTGGCACGCCAAAAAGGACCACTTCTAAATTGTCCACGCTTTCGTGGTGCGGTTCGGGGGGCCGATACTACGGCCCTTGGAATTAGCCCGACGATCGCCTCCCTAATTAACGGGACCTGTGTGACACCATCATCGTGGTACTCAGTTCTCATGGATTGTTTTGCCTCTTAGTTTCGTGGTTTGATGATCGTTCTAAGTTATGATCAGTGGTTGGCTTTCTGACTCATGTTGAAGGCTTGGTGAAAGGAGACTGGAAAACGAAATTTGAAGCCGCTGTCGCAGAACGGGCAACCGCAGCTGCTCACTTCACTAGCTTTCATGTCCACAGGAGATGAATCAGCGCGTTTATTTATTTTATTTATTAATACTGCAGTCTCAAGCGGACACTATAGCAGGTGTGACACATTGATAGTTGATATTGAAAAAGGTACCATAGTTTTAAAAGAAAATACATGAAGTGAAAAAATACACTGCATAGAGATAAATCAATAAGTCTATCAAAATGAACAAGAGCAAAACGAACTTTAACAGAAAATAGTAACTGTAAAATGCAAGAGTACATGGACTAGCTGAATAAACACAAAAAAGTATAAAATTTCAAGGAGAAAATTTATGAAATTGAACAAGATTATGCAATAAAATGAAACAAATAATAAAATAAAAGTATATTGAACGGTGTTTACGAGTTACTTCAAATATCGTTAAGCAATGAAAGCGAGGCTTGTGTTACAATATTTTCGGGGAGGTTATTCCAATGTACAATAGTTTTAGGGAAAAAAGGAGTATTGAAAGCAGCTCTTTCGTGGAAGTAAAGGGGTTATCGTGGAAGAATTTCTTTGCCTGGTTTCGTAATGCTGAGTATAATTCATAATGGAAGAGGAGTCAATGTTATAATGCTCTTTAACTATTTGGCAAAATAATTTCAGCTGACGAATTCTACCCCTATTGCTAACTAAGGGCAACGCAGATCGTTTGATGATTTCATGATGATGATGATGTTTGATGTTTTGTGGCGCAAGGGGCGTGGCCAAAGAGCGCCAGTTCATCTTACTAAAAATATGGACAATGATTGTGATAAGCGGCTGTATAAGGGCCATAAAATTCCTCGCGGTAAGGCGGGTAAAAACATACAAGTAATAAAATCATGACCATGCCGTGAAAGATGTGTGTGGTGAGGATAGATGACAAGAGTTGGTGATTATAAAAAACGATGGTGGATATGAGTGGCATTAGCACAAGCGCCCCACTCGTTCATAACCTTGCGTCCAAGGGCCGTGAGGCATGTGCTTTCTTGTGTAGCCACCGCAGCAAAAACCTCTCTGGAGAGGTCATGCTACGGTATGCCGGGGTATATGACATGAAAGCTATGAATTTCTTTTAAAAACGCTAACAATGATTTATGACTAAAAAGCGGTTCCCTACCGACAAACATTGCAGGGTGTAAAGGTATATGTTGTCGGTAGAGTAATGGAAAATGTTGTTTTCTTAGAGTTTCTAAATGTTTACACTGAATTAACATGTGAAGGACGGCTAAGGATTCACCACATCTATCACATAATGGTGGATCGCCACCAGACAACAGATATGTGTGTGTCGTGTATGTGTGTCCTATCCTGAGTCTCGTTAGTGTTACCTCTGTATGACGCGATTTCGATACGGGCAGCCAATGACTAAGGTGTGGCTTAATAATGTGTAGTTTGTTTTGTGTGTGTGTATTCCACTTGCTCTGCAAGTAGTCCCTGAGGTTTCGTTTGAGAGACGGCTTAAGATCGAGGGCTGGGATTGATATGGTTGTAGGGGCAGTGCTTTTGTGGACGGATGCAGCGAGCTGATCCGCCCTCACGTTGCCTTGAATCTCACGGTGCCCTGGCACCCAACACACTACAACATGTTGTTTCAGTGTGTAGAGTGTGCACAAAATGGAGTAAAGTGAGATGAGGACCGGGTTTTTTTTGTTTTTTAAGAGTGTGCAGAGCCGTTACCACACTGAGGGAGTCTGTATAAATTACTGCTTTTTGTATGTGTAATTGTTCGATGTGTTTAGCTGCCACAAGTATCGCGTAAGCTTCTGCTGTGAAGATACTTGTGCCTGGATGTAGAGGGCCAGCATCCGAAAAAGATGGGCCGACAACAGCGTAGGACACAGAGGAGCAGGACTTGGAGGCATCTGTAAAGAACTCAGGACGTGTGTATTTGTCTTGAAGTTCCAGGAAGTATGTTCGGATATGGGCAATAGGCGCATGTTTTGTAAATTCAAGAAAGGACACATCACAGTCTATAGTCTGCCATTGCCACGGTGGCAGATATGCTACAGGAGCCATTAAACTGTGTTCAAGTGAGACTCCAGTTTCCTCAGCTAGACTGTTCAGGCGAACTGAGAGGGGCTGCCTCATCGAAGGCCTGTTTTGAAACAGAATGGAGCTTGACAAATCATTAATAGTAGAGTATGAGGGGTGCTTCTTATCTGCTTTCACCTTAAGGAAATAAACAAAGGACATGTAAGTTCTCTGCAGATGAAGCGACCACTCATTTGACTCAACATAAAGGCTTTCTACGGGGCTGGAGCGAAAAGCACCCGTAGAAAGGCGGATGCCCAAATGGTGCACGGGGTCCAGCATCTTCAAAGCACTTTGTGTTGCAGACTGATAAACAATGGCCCCATAATCTAAGCGGGTGCGAATGAGGCTTCGATACAGATTCATGAGACATTGTCTGTCACTACCCCACGTAGTACGTGACAACACTTTTAAAACATTCATGGCTTTTAAACATTTTGTTTTTAGATACTTGATGTGCGGTACGAAGGTCAACTTGTTGTCCAAGATTAATCCTAAGAATTTATGCTCCGCATTGACAGACAGACGTTGACCGTTCAATTCAATGTCGGGTTCTGAGTGCATGCCTGTCTTTCGGGAGAACAGGACACACGTGCTCTTTTGTGGGTTCAGTCGGAATCCGTTTTCCTCTGCCCATTTGGAGACCTTGTTTAAACCTAACTGAACCTGTCGCTCACACATTACCAGATTGCAAGATCTAAAGCCAAGCTGGACGTCGTCGACATATGTACAATGAAACATATTGCGAGGGATGGACAAGTGCAAGGAATTCATCTTGATGAGAAAAAGTGTGCAGCTAAGTACACCCCCTTGTGGCACGCCTGTTTCCTGGACGAATGTTTGGGAAAGAACCGTGCCCACTCGGACACGGAATGTCCGGTTTGACAGGTAACTTTCAATTATGTGAAACATTCTTCCGCGCACGCCAAGGTGGGACAGGTCTCTTAGAATTCCAAAACGCCATGTTGTATCGTAAGCCTTTTCGATATCGAGGAATACAGAGAGAAAATATTGTTTATGGACGAAGGCGTCCCTGATCTGTGCCTCGATACGAACAAGGTGGTCTGTGGTGGATCTACTTTCTCGAAACCCGCACTGAAATGGGTCGAGCAAATTGTTTGTTTCAAGGAAATGTACAAGTCTGCAGTTTATCATTTTTTCAAAGATTTTGCACAAGCAGCTTGTGAGTGCAATAGGCCTCTAACTCGAAGGTAAAGAAGGGTCCTTGCCCTCTTTCAAAATGGGAATTATAATAGCCTCTTTCCAGGAGTTAGGGATAGTGCCAGAAAACCAGATAGCGTTGTACAAACAAAGTAAGGTTTTTCATGTTTCGATCGGTAGGTTTTTTAACATTTCATAAACGACACGGACAGAACCTGGGGCAGAAGTACTGCAGGAGTTTAGAGACATTCGCAGCTCAGCTAGACTGAATGCTTGATTATATGCCTCGTATCCAGTGCATTTGTGTTCGAGTTTCTGCTTTTCTATTCTTGTTCTGTATTTTTGGAAAGTGTCAGTATAGTGGGATGAGCTGGACACCTGTTCGAAGTGTGCACCGAGGAAGTTTGCCTGATCTTCCAATGTGTCACCTTGAGTGTTTACGAGTGGAAGTGTGTGTACTTGTTTTCCTGCTATCCTACCGACCATGTTCCAGACTTTAGCTTCCTGTGTGTATGAATTGATCCTTGACAAGAACTTCTGCCAGCTTTCTCTTCTCGCCTGCCGACGCGTTCTCCTGCCTTGAGACTTTATTTTCTTGAAGGTGTCAAGATTTTCGGCTGTCGGTGAGTTCCGAAGCAGCCTCCAAGCTCTGTTTTGCTGTTTGCGCGCGTTTCGGCATTCATAGTTCCACCATGGCACACGCCGTTTTCCAGGGTGTCCATTTGTTTGTGGGATGCATTTTGTTGCAGCATCAATCAAAAATGCTGTGAAGTAGTTGAGAGCAACATCAATGTTCAAAGCACTTATGTCATTCCAACCTAGACGAGCGATGGTATAAAAGTGTTCCCAGTCGGCTCTGTTTATGAGCCACTTGGGAACACGTGATGGACACTCAGTTACTGTATTTGTGCTCAAAACTATGGGGAAGTGGTCACTTCCGTACAGATTACTGACGACTTTCCACTGGAGTAGAGGCACAAGAGATGGGGATACTATGCTTAGGTCTATGGAGGAGTAGGTGTTATTGGCGAGATTATAATAGGTTGATTCTTTTCGATTTAGGAGACACGCGCTCGAGGAGAGAAGGAACTGTTCAATCAGTCGACCTCGCGCGTCATACCGAGAGTCACCCCATAGCCTGCTATGCGCATTAAAGTCTCCAAGGAGAACATAGGGCTCCGGAAGTTTATCAATTAAAGAGTGTAAATCACGTTTTTGTAGCTGATAGCTAGGAGGAATGTAGATAGTGCAGATTGTGATCAGTTTATCAAAAAGAACTGCTCGAACAGCCACTGCCTCAAGGGATGTTTGGAGTTGTAAGTGTGTGCATGCAATTCCTTGATTCACAATGATGGCAACACCTCCGGATGATGTCATAGCATCAACATGGTCCTTTCGGAAAATAACGTATTTACGAAGAAAATTTGTGTGTTTTGAATTAAGGTGTGTTTCTTGTACACACAGCACTTTTGGTGAGTGTTCGTGTAAGAGTTCTTGGATGTCGTCAAGGTTTCTGAGAAGGCCCCTGACGTTTCATTGTATAATTTAAGGGTTCATGGTGAATGTAAAATAGTGCTGTGTGTACGAAAAGCGAGTGGCTGTTTAGACAGGGAGCTTGAGTTCACTCAACAGGGCCGTCACCAGGCCCTGTTATCGGCTTTTTTGTTTTCTTGGCACGCTCCAAGGAGCCACGCCGCTCTTTCGGCACCAAGGGTGCCGACGTATCCATTGCCTCCTCAGAGGCACTGGGTGCCCGCACATGCGAGCTGGTGGTTCAGGTTTTAGGCCTCGCCTGGTGAGGGGAGGCTTTGAGACCAGAAGACCCTGGAGTCTCCGGCCTCGATTCGCTAGGAGGCGGAGTAGACTGAACTACTGCCGCCTTGGGGGCAGGTGCCACAGCCGTCGGCTCGCTGTGCGCTGGCCGAAGGGGTGGCGAGGGCTGGTGCGGCGGTGCCCCCTGACGCGCCGCATCAGCGTATGTAGGTCCATAGAATGGAGCGACTCTTCGCCGTGCTTCCTTAAACGTAATGTTCTCCTTCACCTTCAATGTGATGATTTCTTTTTCTTTTTTCCAGTATGTGCAGGAGCGCGAATATGCGGCATGGTTTCCTTCGCAGTTTGCACAGTGTGGCGGTTGTTTGCAGTTCTCGGACACGTGGCCTAGGACTCCACATTGTGCACAAGTCTGGCGACAACGACAGGTTTTAGAGCCATGGCCATACCTCTGGCATTGGAAGCAACGACGAGGGTTCGGTATATACGGCCTGATAGATGTTTTCGTGTACCCTGTTTGAATGGAATCTGGTAGTTTACTGGATGCAAATGTGAGTAATAGGTGTTTCGTTGGTATTTTCTTATTATCTCTTCTGATGATAATTCTCTGTACATTATTGACATTTTGGCTCTTCCACCCTTCCAAAAGTTCAGTCTCGGTGAGCTCAAGTAAGTCAGCATCAGATACCACTCCGCGAGTGGTGTTCATGGATCGGTGTGGTGTTACGGTGATCGGTACGTCACCAAACGTCGAGAGGCTGTTTAGCTTTACAAATTGTGCTTTGTCCCGAATTTCTAGAAGAAGGTCTCCGCTCGCCATTTTGGTTACTTTGTATCCAGCCCCGAGAGTTTCCGTAAGACACCTGGCAACTAAGAAAGGAGATACGGTCCTGGCTTGCTTTCCGGTTTTTTCACAGTGAATGACGTGGAAGTGGGGAAAAGTTTCTATTGGCTGGTTCAAGAGATTTATGTCGTCGGTGCGTACCCGCTTTAGGCCGGTACGATCAGATAGTAGAGGAAATGCGCTATGCATGCCGGTCTTATTTTTGTTCAGCAGCGTTGGCAGCCACCCACCACGGAGCCCAACAAGGGGACGCTGCAAGTTTACAGGTGCTGAAAGCTTGCAGACGTCAGCCGTACAACACTGCCATAACCCAATGCGCCTATACCAAGGTAGGCTATTTGCACAGGGTTAACCCTTGCCGCCAGGAAAATTGGAAGTAAACAGAAGAGAGTAGAAGACAGGACAGATTTAAAGACGAGAAAAGACTAAGGTGTAGGAAGAGAGAGATAGGAAAAGGCGACTGCCGATTTCCCCTGGGTGGGTCAGCCCAGGTGTGCCGTCTACGTGAAGCCGGGGCCAAAGAGGTGTGTTGCCTCTGCCGGGGGGCCTTGAAGGTCCAATCACCCAGCGTCGGCTCAACCCCCAGGATCCCCTTTTCCCCGGACACGGCAAAGCCACGCACGGCTAGGCGTGGGAGGGAGTCAAAACTCCCCCGTTAGCTCGGGTCCGTGGTGTCGCTACACACCAAACGCCTACTTGCGCAGGCGCCCCTGCGGGGTTGATGATTTCAGTAATTGACAAACGACCATATGAGTTATATAATGTCAAGGCTAAAGACCGGGCAAGAAGACAAAGGACGACGAAGTGACGAGCGTGGACAGCACCCATGGTTCCTCCGAGGAAGAAGAAGTCGAAGCGGCTGCTCTTTCGTTTTGTTAACCTCTGTTTGCATGAATACGACTGCTGCTCATTGGATAAATATCGAGATTTTGCACATCTAAGGTGCCGCTAGAATACAGAGTGGTGTGCAACACGGCACTCGGAAGTTACTTTTACAAGATTGCGTTGCAGAATTCCGCAACTGAATTATTATTCGCATAAAGTTGGTCAAAAGGCGTCACCTTTATGTCAGACTTGCGAAGAAATGGGAACGATAGATCACTTCTTTTTGTTCTGTCGCCCATATTCTCATCAGCGGAAAAGATACCTGGTAGCTCGACTTGAAAAATTGGGATTAGAACTAAATGTGGCAGTAATTTTGTCGTTTGACAGCATTAAATTTGGTTATAGCCACAGGGGCCTCTGCTCTGCCATTTTTAATACATATTTTAAACAAAGCGATTGCCATGTTATTCTGCCTATATATATATATATATATATATATATATATATATATATATATATATATATATATATATATATATATATATATGAAAGTAGATGCGCTTTCACATAACAACTGTTTATTCTGCTGACGTTTCGACCGGAACCCCGTCTTTTTCAAGGCCTTAAAAAGACGGGGTTCCCGTCGAAGCGTCGGCACAATAAACAGTTGTTATGTGAAAGCGCATCTACTTTCATATTTATAACCTTGCGGCAACCGAAGTTATTGTTCTGTATATATATATATATATATATATATATATATATATATATATATATATATATATATATATATATACAGAATATATATACAGTGGAAGTGGAAGTGATTGGCAAGGTACGATGCAGTGACCATAGAATGGTACGGTCTCGAATTCACCTAGACTTGAAGAAGGAACGACAGAAACTGATACGCAAGAAGCCAATCAATCAGCTAGCACTGAGAGGGAAAGTACAGGAATTCAGAGTGTCGCTGCAGAACAGGTACTCGGCTCTTAGTGAGGAAACCAACCTTAGCGTAGATACAATGAATGATAATCTGATGAGTATCATTACGGAGTGTGCAGTGGAAGTTGGAGGCAGGGTAGTTAGACAGGACACTGGCAAGCTTTCCCAGGAAACGAAGAACCTAATTAAGAAGCGTCAAATCATGAAAGTGTCAAGTACAACAGACAAAATAGAACTGGCAGAGCTTTCGAAGTTGATTAATAGACGTAAGGTATGCGATGTAAGAAAGTATAACATGGAGAGAATTGAACACGCTCTGAAAAACGGAGGAAGTGTCAAAGCATTGAAGAGGAAACTTGGGATAGGCAAAAGTCGGATGTATGCACTAAGGGACAAAGAAGGCAAAATAACTACCAATATGGATAGGATAGTTAAAATAGCGGAGGAGTTTTACAGAGATCTGTACAGTAGCCGAGACAACCACGACCTTAATACTATCAGAACTAGCAGTATCCCAAATTACACCCCACCAGTAATGATAGAAGAAGTCAGAAAAGCTTTGGAGAGCATGCAAAGGGGCAAAGCTGCTGGTGAGGATCAGGTAACATCAGATCTGCTGAAAGGTGGAGGACAGATTGTGTTAGAAAAACTAGCCACCCTGTTTACGAGGTGTCTCCTGACGGGAAGAGTACCAGAGTCTTGGAAGAACGCTAACATCATCTTAATACATAAGAAAGGAGATGACAAGGACTTGAAGAATTATAGGCCGATCAGCTTGCTCTCTGTAGTATACAAGCTATTTACAAAGGTAATTGCTAACAGAGTAAAGAAAACATTAGAATTCAATCAACCAAAGGAACAAGCAGGATTTCGAACAGGCTACTCAACAATTGACCACATTCATACTATCAATCAGGTAATAGAGAAATGCTCAGAGTATAACCAACCACTATACATAGCCTTCATAGATTACGAGAAGGCATTTGATTCAGTAAAAATATCAGCCGTCATGCATACACTGCGGAATCAGGGCGTAGATGAAGTATATATAAATATTCTGGAAGAAATCTACAGGGGATCAACTGCTACCATAGTGCTTCATAAAGAAAGCAACAGAATACCAATCAAGAAGGGTGTAAGGCAGGGGGACACAATTTCCCCAATGCTATTTACCGCGTGCTTACAGGAGGTTTTCAGAAGCCTAGAATGGGAACAGTTAGGGATAAGAGTCAATGGAGAATACCTTAGTAACCTGCGCTTCGCCGATGACATTGCATTGCTGAGTAACTCGGGGGACGAATTGCAACTCATGATTATGGAGTTAGACAAGGAGAGCAGAAAAGTGGGTCTTAAAATTAATCTGCAGAAAACGAAAGTAATGTACAACAACCTCGGTAAGGAGCAGCGCTTCGAGATAGGTAACAGTGCACTTGAAGTTGTAAAAGACTATGTCTACTTAGGGCAGGTAATAACCGCAGAGCCGAACCATGAGATCGAAGTAACTAGAAGAATAAGAATGGGGTGGAGCACATTCGGCAAGCACTCTCAAATTATGACAGGTAGATTGCCACTATCCCTCAAGAGGAAGGTGTATAACAGCTGTATCTTGCCGGTACTTAGCTACGGAGCAGAAACCTGGAGACTTACAAAGAGGGTTCAGCTTAAATTGAGGACGACGCAGCGAGCAATGGAAAGAAAAATGGTAGGTGTAACCTTAAGAGACAAGAAGAGAGCAGAGTGGATTAGGGAACAAACGGGGGTTAGGGATATCATAGCTGAAATCAAGAAGAAGAAATGGACATGGGCAGGGCATGTAGCACGTAGACAGGATAACCGCTGGTCATTAAGGGTAACTGACTGGATTCCCAGAGAAGGGAAGCGGGTCAGGGGGAGACAGAAGGTTAGGTGGGCAGATGAGATTAAGAAGTTTGCGGGTATAAATTGGCAGCAGCAAGCACAGGACCGGGTTAACTGGCGGAACATGGGAGAGGCCTTTGTCCTGCAGTGGACGTAGTCAGGCTGATGATGATGATGATGATATATATATATATATATATATAATGTTAGACCCACCGTTACCTCTGTCTCAAATCGCATCTAATGGCCTGCATTGCTTCCTGCTCAGATATACTCCTTTTCCGATTTTCGGCTTTTCGTTCTATATATTTTTTTTCAGCCCAAAAGTACGTTGTGTTTGAACAACCATAAGCCTTTTAGTTAAGATCCTGCCGCCCGGTTCTTGGTCGATCCCCCTTTGTGGGCGTGCACCAGAATATCAAGGATCATCATCATCATCAATACAGACCTCGTTTTCCTGGTCGCGCCGTCGTCTTGTAATGTGTTATTTTCACCTAGCGACATTGGTGGAGGTGCTGTACTTCTTCAACTGATGCTTGGGACATCTCCGCGCCCTAGCACATCGAGTCCACCACCGCAATCCGTTCCTGCAGTGGATACTCCTGTCCACTGCTACAGTCGCCGACAGCGAGGCCTTAGTCCCGAGGCAATCCCGCTCGAACTTCTCCAGCAACACACCGTGCCGGGAGAAATGACAACCGAAGGGCCTTCACAACTTACTGTTGATCAGGCTCTAATTCCTGAAACCTTCCACAGGGAGGTTTATGAAGACGTCGAGGACTGGTTAGCCCAGTATGAGCGAGTCACCAAAGCCAACCGCTGGTTCACTGAGCAAAAGCTATAGTTCGTCTGTTTTGCTTTGGTGGACAGCACTGGTACGTGGTACGAGAACCACGAGTCAACGCTGCCTTCGTGGGAAGAATTTCGGCAGCAAATTTTCGGGACATTCGCAAATACCGACCGCCGTGATTCTGCTCTGCAGCTCATTGAGGCACGCATTCAGAAACCAAACGAGAGCGTCGCCATGTTTACGGAAGACATGGTATTAGTGGAGCAGCCCGATTTTTCGTAGAGAATGGGGTGCTGAGGCATGGCGCTCCATCAGTGGTAATAACTGACAGGGGAACTGCATTCGCAGCCGAACTATTACAGACAGTTTTAAGACTTAGTGGCACATCCCACCGGCGAACAGCAGCGTATCATCCGCAAGCGAATGGTCTTACGGAGCGTCTCAACAAGACACTTGCGGATATGCTCTGCATGTACGTCGATGTGGAGCATAAAAACTGAGACGAGATCTTGCCATATGTCACGTTCGCATATAACACGGCTCATCAAGAAACAACAAGAACAACGCCATTCCGCCTTCTTCGTGGTCGTGAAGTCACCACTATGCTGGATGCTATGCTGCCGCACGAGTGCGAAGACGCTCAAACGGATGCTGATTATATCACTCAGCTTGCCGAAGAAGCCCGACAACTTGCACGCCTACGTATTATTCGCCAGCAGGACTACGATTCAAGACCGTACAGCCTTCGTCACCGATCAGTCTCCTACGAGCCAGGAGAGAAAGTTTGGATATGGACTCCTATTCGGCGCCGTGTCCTCTCAGAAAAACTGTTAAGACGGTACTTCGGTCCCTATAAAGTTCTTCGACGTCTTAGTGACATTATGAGGTTGTTCCTGATACTGCGCACTCTTCAAGGCGTCGAAGGTATGCTCCAGAAGTTGTGCACGTGGTACGCATGAAGCCTTATTTCTCCGAATGAACTCATACGTTTCCAACGAGTACAAACCACTTTGATTATAAAGCATCGGGACGATGCTTTCTTGAATGGGAGGCTTATGTCACGGCTAAAAGCCGGGAAAGAAGACAGAGGACGACGAAGTGATGAGCGTGGACAGCACCCACGGTTTCTCCGAGGAAGAAGAAGTCGAAGTGGCTGCTCTCTTGTTCTGTTAATACAGACCTCGTTTTCCTGGTTGCACTGTCGTCCTGTATTCTGTTGATATCACCTAGCGACAATACGTAATGAACTGATTTTTTGTATGCATTCAAGTTTGCTGGTATTTGTTTTTGTGTATGGGTCTCGAATTAGCATGGCGTAGTAGAGCATAGGAGATATAATTGACTGCTATGCAAGGAAACGAACGGAAGGAGTTGATAACTTTAAGAATCGTCTTATGAAGAATAATTTAGGGAATGCCTTATTCGTAAAAACATCTATATGTTTCGACCATGATAAATTATTTTTGAAGCAAAGACCCAGGTAATTATACTCATCGACCTCCAAGAGGGTGTTTCCGTGTGCCCCGAAACGAAAACAAAAGTGGTTTCTTTTTGTGGGTTATTCGCATAAAGACCGTCTTGTCGTAATTAATAGTCATCTGCCACTGATCATACCATGATATGAGTCATTGGAAGTTTTCATTTAATCTAATGTGATCCTCAATCGTCCTACCTGTATCATAAATCACGCAGTCGTCTACATACAGTTTAATCTTAACATTTTTATCAGTGGTGATGTCGTTTATGAATATAAAAATAATTGGGGCCAAAACGCGGACCCCGGAGATAAGCCAGAAGCAACGTCAACTCGACCTGAGCAGGTGCCATTAAGAGAAACGTATTGGTAACGGTTTGTCAGATAAGCTCTAATCTATACCAGTAGAGTATTACTTGTTGTAATAAAACCTAGTTCTTGAACTACTTTACTATGCAATACTTTATCAAAGGCCTTACCAAAATCCATGTATATAGCATCTGTCTGATATCGTTTATTAATACCTTCGGAAAAATCGTGCATAATTCCAACTAAATGTGTACTTGAAGAATACCCACGGCTAAAGCCATGTTATGCATCTGTTAAAACTTTATACTTTTCAAGAACTTCGACGATATAAATTACGTGCTTGAAAATTTTAGATGAAGTAGATGTCAATAAATGGGCCGATAGTTTGCGATGCTGAATTTATCACTAGATTTAAAGAGTGGTTTAATTCTCGTCGTTTTCCTGTCCTCCGGCAACTAACCGTCACCGAAAGATTTTTTGAACAATACGAGTAAATACTTCGCACACCACTCTTTTGTATAAGCATATCTTTTGTATAAGGCGTTTAGAATATCATCTGAGCCAAGTATTTTTTAACTTTCTTTTTAAGCAAAAGAATTGAAATACCCTGCTCAGTGATTCTCACAACAGACATAGGTGGCAAAGACATATTGAACATTGAAAGACGACCGTTATTTCTTGTTAATATCGAACTAAAGTGTTTGTTGAAAGCAGCAGACACAGCTGTGTCATCAGTAATGATATTGCCATTTAGTGAAAACGAAGTAGTGCTAAATGAACTCGGCATGATCGATCTCCAAATCTTTTCAGGTGACGCCTTAATAAAGCAGGGAAGTGATACAACACAATATTTAGCCTTATTATCTTGAATTTGCAATTTCAGTTTTGTTTCTAATGTAGCAATAAAATCATCTAGTGAAGAGCAAAACGTATTTCTGGCCATCTCAATTTTTAGTCTCCTAAGTTCGCGTTGTAGCTGGAGCATTTTTCGGGTCATCCAAGCATTTTTACCAGGTGATGTTTTAGTGATTAGTAGCCCATTACGCACTATACATTCCTCAACAACGTTTTTGAAAGCTAGCCATGGATCACTTATACTGCTTCTGTTTTCTGAGAAAGCATTAAAGGAGAAGTCCAAAAAGTCAATAATTAACTCATCATCGGCGCGAGAAAAGTTCGGGTATTCGCAATTGACAGTGAGCTGATCATGCGAAGCATCAGGTAAATATAAAACCACAGCTTTATGATCAGATATCATTGGTAGAACATCACACAACACATTATTTTTACCAGTACCACTAACAAAAAGAGATCTGGAATTGAAGTTGCACTTTGAATTCTAGTAGGTTTGACTACAACCTGCAGCAAATTATAATTAAAAGCTGTATCAAGCATTTTGTTTCATTTAGATCAAAACGACTGCGTGGAGCAAGTGTTCCATTCGATATTCAGAAAAAAGAAATCCCCAGCGAGAATAAACTAGTCTTCTGGTTTTATATGACAGGACATGTAATCATCAAGATTTTCAAGAACCGAGACAGAGGAGTCAGATGGCCTATAAATAGCTCCCAGAACATGTCTCATTTTGATTATATATATTGTGCAAAACATGGTTTCGGCTCCTGAAATTTCAGGCATTCTTACATATTGTAAGGATGTCCTAAGTAATATAGCAACCCCTCCTCGTCTTCTTTCTCGATCTTTACAAAAACACATGTGGTTTTGCAGAAAAAATTCGCTGTCGAATATGTCATCGCTTAACCAAGATTCTGTAAGCACAGCAATATCAGGTTCATGGGTAAGAAACAAGGCTTCAAGCTGAACAGATTTATTTACAATGCTATGGCAATTTACGTTAAGGACATAAATTTTGAGTACTCTCTTTTTGTTGTCATTCGTTACGCTTTGAAATCCTGTATTTTTTATTGTTGGTCTCATTCCCAACCATATAATATGTCGTCTACGTACAGCTTATCATATAACAGCTTGACCTCTAAACCATTTTTTTCATATGTCACAGTTTGCCACAATTTTTTCCGGGTTTCTCTAACACCGGAAAAAAACATCCTCTGTGACTAAAGCATACGATCCCTTTAGCTGAAAACATGCCTTAAGTATTGATGTTTATTCACGATAGTTTAACAATCTTATTATCACAGGACAATTTTAGCCGACTTTTTATCTAGTCTATGACACCGCTCTATGCCATTGACCATAACTTGAAGTTTTTTGAAGAACAAGTTTTCTTGAATAGTAGTGGTTAGACTTTCAGTTGTTTCGGAGACGGCTTCTTCCTTGCCATATATTGGTTGATTTCTCCTGCTTCAATTCTCAAGCTCTTCATTTCTTTGCGATGTAAGGCACTCAGCTTCTTTAAAAAACACTAAAGTCAACTATTATGCCATCGTTGATTGTTGAAATGGCGGTCCAGAAACCTCGTAGTGTTACTTTCGTGCCAAGGAAGGGTCTATTTTGAAATAAAATTACGTTTTAGTGCTCCGCATTGGCTTAGCACACTTCGAACTACCCTCCTCAAGAACCGGACCGACTGGACCGTCTCACGTCTTTGTTGCCGTGCACAACGTTGCCAGGCTTTACTGCGCTAATAGCAGCAGACCGAAAGCAGTGAGAGCCACAGCAGCGACAACAGCCATTGATCGATCTCCAGCCATGGGCTTCGAGATTGCTGACGCTTTTGTTTCAACTGCGCCCTGCTTGATGGCATTATCTGCCCCGTAATTTGGTAATATACCTTTCAATTTGACCCTGCTTAGCGAAAATATTGTTCACGAATGTAGTCTTGCTAGATTGTCCTGAAAAAAATGTATCAACAAATATTTTCCTGTCGGTCGAGGGTTACATTCAGCGTCACCGCAGGTCAAAAGGTTATCCTTGAATGTGTAAAAATTGATAACAAGTTGTTGAAAAAACGGTGGGCATGGCTGCAAAAGCAAAAAGCGGTTATCACTTCTGAAGCAACGGGTACGCATGTGAAAGTGTAGACAAGTGAAAGTTGTTAGTTCTTAGTCACCTTGTGTGTGTTCTTTTCTGAAACATCTCTGCGAGAACAGCGCGTTGCATGATTTGGTCTGTTTCACATTATTCGCTCGAAGTTACAATTTGTCGCTATCTCATTAATTCCTTTGTCTTTGTGGTGAAACTGTGTATATTTGCTCTTAAGCGCCCTTTCAAAGAAAAAGACCTACAAACATAGGAATACCTTGACATTATACTGAGATATCCCATGAGCTGAGCACGACATAGCCAGTTCGTCTAAATGCGTCGAATATCAACCTTGAATATTAGAACTGGCAATACCGCTTCCGATGCAGAAAAGACCCTTTGTACAATCACTTGATGCACCAAATTACCAAAGCTACTTTCTCCTTCGTTTTTTTCCCCAGTCGATATATTCTTCGTGAGACGCTCCCCTCAAAAAGCTTCCCTAACGTCCTTTAGCAATGCCTCTATGATCCGAAGCAGCCAAACGCTTTCTCAAACTCAACCTGTACTGTATTGCCTCCGAGAGCGGCACGCCTTAGTCCATGCGATCATTTTGTAGTGCCGTCGCAGAAAATGACATCGTAGTGACGCAGTGGTCACGTTAGGAAGTTGTTTCAATTGTGGGCATGTAATGTCGTAATTATCACCTTTTGCGTCAGTCGTCTCTATGCCGCCGATACACAGGAATACCTTTTGTGATTCGTGAGACGTCCTGAGATTTTTTATTAATCATTAAACAATTACAGCAACTTTACATATTCATGCAGCCCATAAGGAACGCAAGAAAATTAGGGGACCCTACAGCTTCCCCTTTAAAATATGAATAGGACAGTGACATCCTGGCGTAGCTTGAATGCTTAAAACATGAAACCCTTTTTTTACTTTTTTATCCACCCACTGCGTGACCTCAAGGGAATAGGCGTAGTAGCGTGTGTGCCTTTTAAACGCCAGGCAGGGTACTGGCGTTTAACTACGGAGCCATTATGATAATCACATATCCTGACGCCCGTTCGTAATGAACGCTTTCACTTTGCATTATTACTGGAATATTTCTTGTTGCATTGTGAAGTATGTATACGAGACGCGCGTGTGTGTGAAGCGTTAAAGGTGCTTTCACTGCATTTTCAAGCAGAGGAATTTTTGTTCACTGTTTCCACAAGCGGAAACAGGCCCGCGTGGTAGAACATCCACTTGCCACGCAAACGACCCATGTTCGATTCTCACTTTTACCCTAATAACCCTGGTTCAGTCCTCACGCTGCACCAGCATTTTTACCATTATTTTATATGCATCGTTGTCGATTTATTGGTCACGCATAAGATGATTATTTTTTGTTCAAAACCAACGACGCTGACACTGACGCTGATGCTGGTGCTGGAATTTCTGCGAAACGAGCTTTTTAACGCTCTCACCATAGAGTAACATAGTACTCTATGCTATCGCTTTATTATTTATAGCGAATTGAAATAGTAAATAACTATTTTTATGTGAGCGTAATTTTAAAGCAGTCGGATGCTAAAATCGTATTTGTTTTTCCCGATAACGTTTTGAATAATGCACCAAAGCATTTTCGACACTATATCAAGCAAATTCGTGAACATTCGGGAAAAACGACACGTATCAATTGCAGCAACGCACGAAAACGTGCGACTGTCTGTCTCTTTATGCTACGTTATATTGTAAACTGATTTTTTCCACTGTTACTCTCTCCTTGATTTCCTTAACGCTTAAGGCACGATTTGATGCCTTCTTTTATACGCACGTGTTCACCAGCACAGCCCCTGTTTTTCTAAATATTTCCGAACGTAATAAAAAATGCCTTCAATTTTGAAAGTGAAGCCTTGTTACCAGTCTTGAACGTGGGCAAAGGGGCGCGACGTCTTTTCAACGTCACCACAGTTCTGGCAGGTTTCTCCCAGTAAAGGCATTTTAATTAATGCGAAATTTTAAAAGACATAAATATTTGAGCCCTAGTGCACACAATACTAGTGTCGTTCAGTTTTTTTTTTGCTTTTTCTTTCAAACAATTTTTTTTCACTGTATCAGTGACAAGGCTGTGCTTCGACAATAATATAGACTCATTTGAATCACAAATTCTTTCCGCCAATCCTCACGCAGGAATCCTTAGCCCGTTCCCCTTATTTTACAGGTTTTGGTAGGGGACAGCACTTGCATTGCTTCTTGCGCACTTGCTGTCCAGCGATTGAAATTGTCATTTCTGTCGCCGTTTAAATAGTGCTGTTTGCCAAGCGTCCACTGAAGTCTGAGGATTGAAACAGAATTATAAGCATTGTGGAACAATGTCTTGTTTTCTGTGTCGACGGTTGCATTTTCCTCACTTTGATGGCCGTGGACGGAAGATGTCATAAGTGAAAATAGCTATAGAATAATGCATTGTTGTTAGCACACTGAGGTAACGTGGCATGGTCTGCTTTTAAAAAGGAAATGTATAACTGTCAATTGAAGTCCACCTTGTTACAGACAAGCGCGTACATCAGCATCGAAATGCAAAGAAAATATGAACAATCAATCTCAAGGCACAATTACAATTCCCCTTTTTTCTACTCGATGTGACATGAAATTTTGAGAAGACGATGACAGAGCCAATCTTCGGCGACAGGCGCTGGACCTTTGCTATGCGTGAAAGCATATGCGCTTGACGGTCGAATATCCAATTTGCCTCTACAGCGTCCATCACTCAGATGGTCCGTAGTATGGATGCTTTCGTTCTTCTTCAGCGCATGCGTATTTTCTTTTCTTTTTCTACAGCAATTGTTAGTGCGGGGCGTTGACTGTGACAAGTATTCATTTAGGCCAGATATACTGTAGCTATTCCCATAATGGTTCCTTTGAGAGCAGCGTGCTATCTATTTGTGAATAACTTTGGGACCCCCCACTAAATGAACTCTGCGAACACAAGCTTCATTTTTGCGTCGTGTATTGAGAAGGTTTTCAGTGAGAGAACACATGGCAGCCATGTTCAAGACCCATGTATTGCTTTCTTTAACAAGGTTCCATGAAATAACTCTTATAATATAGCACACATTGATTGAGCAACTTAAATTACTGTTGTTTATTTACCAGTGCCTTCACCGAGAGCCATTTCATTCATTCACTTCAACTTTTTTTCTATCAACACGTAATACACAAGTGTCGATTGCTTAGACCGCTAACCACTTATAGCTTTTCTCAATAATAAATATCATAATTCGTAGAGAATGGACTACCCAAAATGTCTTATTACAATGTCTTAATAGTATTATGTGGAGATAAACATACCAATACCACCATACGTCAACGTTTTTGCTATAGGTAAAAAATGCAATATCGTTACATTTGTCAGATTTGTTAATTAGTAGAAAGATGCAGAAACCAGTTTCTAGTGTTTGTGCCCGGTGTATACTTTGAGGGCGGCAGCCCCAGCCTTAGTGTGAACTACCTTCTTCGTTATGTGTTAGTGGTGAGTTAACTTGTTCCTGTTATTCGGGATCAGTATGACACCACGTTGATCTCTTTTTTCACTATAGTACAAGCATTGGCTTTAAATTATTTGCTTTCAACAGCCACCATTCTTTCACTTGCATATTACTCTTTGTAGGTATGCGTGCGCCGCGTTGAAAATGGGGATAGGGGGAGCAGAAGTTTTATTCAAGCAACGAAGCAATTTTTCATTGTACGATTCTGAACGAAAAAAAATAGAGCTCTGCTATGAATACCAAATTGAGTAGGATGTGATGAAACGCTTCTGAGAAATGCAGGCCGTTGATGTCTTACTTTCGGGGGTTTATGCGGGAAGTGAAGAGACTTTTGAACGCAGCATCAGGCGTCTTTGGTCGCCTACATTGTTGAAACAAAGCCTAGGCATATCCGCCTAATAAAGGGTGACGTGAAACGTCGGACTGACCAAAGGTGTGCGACGTAATAGGTGCCACCATTAAGATGATCTGAAAATCACCGTAGAAGGCAGTACGTAACACGACTACTGTCAGTTTGGCCATAGTTTATCTAGACATGATTTAGCAGTTTAAAATCGGTCTTTTTGGATCGACTGCGTTTATCATCTTGCTCCTTGGTATAACACCATTAAAAGATGTACTCTGGAATCTGGTAATGGTGAGAGCACGTATAAACTATATCCTTTAAGTAAAACTGTACAGGTGGAGTTTAGATTTCCATTGTTCTGAATCAATTTTGGCTTTAGAAGAGATGATAAATATTGCCACCAAATGGGGTTTTTGTTAATGGTTCTCATCAGCCAACTTTGCCACGTGCCCTGCAAGTCCTGTGCACATTCTTCTTTGTGACTTCTAAACCCGTTATGTCACTTTTAATTCAATCATGTCACATTTGCCTAGACAAAATTAGTTCGGCGTCGGCCAATTGACCTCTAGTCGAGCAGGGCATTGTGTGTACGTCGCTTTGAAACCCAACGTTTGCTTGTACCTTTTTTTTGGACTTGCAAGTTTATTCTTCAAAAACTACAAGAAGCATTCACTGTTTTTCATCGCTTCTCAGGACATTTCCCAATTACTCAGTGCAATGTGATTCGCCTACTGTAAGCGTGGTAAAATATTTAGAAATGCGCTGTCTAAATGGGCTGCATATCGACAACAGCTGCCGGCATGACGAAACGTGACATCTATGGAAAGAAGTTTTTATAGCTATTCAGGTATTGCGAGAATAAACGTAGTAGCAAGATCTCTACATGCTGTGTGGGTGTGTGAATGACCATACAAAAGTAACAAGAGTAATGAAAAAGAATAAATAATGGTGTCGAAATACTGGGCATACACCTGATATTGTTTATGAGGTTATATTAAATTAATAATCTTTATGCTCTTATGAAACGACAGGATCATTTTGGGTATACTTCATTATTTTTTTCGCTGCAGAACTTATCGATATATAGTAGCCGAGGTAATAAGGCATCCAACATTTTTACATCAAAACATGTATAACAGAACAGAAGTTACTGCTACGTGGTGTCTACACGGATCCATATGACTAGACCTTTACTTGCTCTAGTGATAGGCAAGACACGTTACGTAAAAGGTGTGTGAGGCATTACTACCAGTTCCTGCTCGCCAATCAACAATATACAATGGACCTTTACTTGCTCTCACTACCATTCCCATTGGCGTGCACATCGTGCAAACCATCAAAAATTGTTCTCGATTTATGCACTGATTGTTCCTTCAGATAAGCATCGCCCATAACACATTTTCTGTTGGCTCGCAAATGTACCCTGACAAACTAAAACAAACTAAAACACCTGAGTCAGGCGCTGTGAACATTAACCTTCTCTGAATGCCTGAGGGATGATTCACGTGATTTAAAATTACGGACAAATGCCCCAAACAACAAGCATGTAGCCTGTAATTATACCTAATGAGAAAGTGGACGCATTCCACCACTTTTTTCATGAGGGAAGGTCGTAAGCCCCGTTTTTTAACCCAACTTTATCATCCTGCTTTCGCCATCAAAGATATACGCTGATGTTAATTTGCATTATAAAGACTGTACTCGCACATATGATAGTGTCTGCAAACAAGAGTTCTCTCTGCTTTATGGCAGGCATATATATCGTAAAAGACGCGCACCAATGGAAAGTATCTAAAATTTTGAATAGCACCTATACGAGCCTTATGCCGTCATATTGTTACAGTCAGGCGAAACCACGTAGCACACTTCTTAATATGCACGTGACGCTATTGCCCGAGCTGACCACGCTCGTAAGCTTGCCCGCAGCAGATTAACGGCATCCCAAGACTCGCAAAGGCATCGTTACGACGAGCGGCATCGTGACGAACACTTTCCGGCAGGTTCCCTCGTTCTTATTTTGTCCCTTACGTGACATGCAGGCCTTTCAGGGAAGCTTCTTTCGAGTTTCACGGGCCCATACTGCGTGCTTAGACAAGTGATGGAAACAACCCATGAAATTGTTCCTGATGATCCATCAACCTCTTCTGCTCTGCTGTCCCGGGACATCGTCCACGTATAATGGCTGAAGCGTTACCACACTGCGGCTGCTGTGGGCCCGTAAGCTCGCCGGGTCGGCACTTTTGCCGCCGGGGGTTGTACTACGTGGTTTCGGCTGACTGTTACAGGGCATAGAGGGACATACCAAAAAGGTCGCCGGAGACTGACAGCCTGAAGAAGTGGACGTTGTTGGTGAGCTATGTTGTGGCTGCGAACTGTCTACTCTTATTTACACGTAACAATATGAAAGATAGCGGGACAGAGGAAGACGGAAGTGCTCTCATTACCAGTATTATTATTAGGCATTCATTAAAAAACAAAATCATGTTGGTAGTTTTTCTGAAATACTTTCTTAAATGGAACTGCTGAACCTACCGGATAAATTGTACAACTTTAATGATTTGCGAAGCACAAAAACGGAGAAAATATTCTATAAATATAGGTGTCTTTGGGACAAAAAATTACGTAAATATACCCTCGTCTTTAAATCTCGTATAAATGTCACTACGGTAAACTTTTACCAAAGTCTGGGTTGTTGTTTAGTGCATTTCAAACGCACAACAGCACTAGCGCTGACTAGAAACCGCTTGGTATATGGTGAAAACACGAAAACATACATTGAATTTCGGTACACAAAGGAACCAAATAGTCAGTGTTAGTCCTGTTTTCATCAGGTTCGCCGATGTTTTGAAAGGGACACAAAAGCACGTAAGCACGAGAAATCGTGATTTACAAAGCGTATTTATCATATCTTGGCGGCATTTGGCTGCGCGCGATTTCAAAAAAAATTGGTATGATGAGTTTATGACCTCCTCAGAGGACAATACACATAATTGTTAACAATTAGTAGTTACTTTTTGCCTAGCAGATGCCGTTAAAATTCTTGACGTCACGGCATTTGTTGCAGAAATTTGAAGGAGGCTATTGCATGCAGCATATTCTGCACACTACGACTCATCACTTGGGTGTCTGATAATACTGGAACTCTCTAAAAGCATGCAGCACCGTGTTCAAGTCGAAAGAGCTGGAACGCCCGAGACACACCTAGAAATGATGAAGCTGCTGGTTCAACTGCGACAGTCCGCTGCGACAGCATCGAGCACCGCTGAAGCGTATGCTTCTCACCTATTTGGACGGCACAAGAGAAGCTCAAATGTTGTTGCAGCAACTTTACAGCAGAATATTAATTACAGCAGACACAAAATATTTTCGCAGTACATACTGAAGTATTACATTTTAACCCGAAAAACCGATTTTTTAATCGTGTTCTTGCATTGGCACGCAACATCATTGTTTCCCCATTCACTATGTGTTTGTTTGTTTTCTTCACAGAAGTTTACGATGACATCACAATCCTTTCTTTTAATGAACTTGGCAGTTCATGTTCCGCCCATGTTCCGCCATCCAACTATCTTGTGTACTTTTTGCCATCTGCCCATTTAATTTTCTGTCTCTCTCTCTCGCGTTTACTTTCTCCTGGAATCGAGTCATTTATTCGACTCTGTATGAAGCGTTTTGGGTATTTATTCGTATTCTATTCGGTTAAAAAAACACGCTTTTCACACACCTTCATTATTTTCCCCAAACAACTGCTTTCTGGTATACCTAATACAAGATTGCTTTGAGGAAGTGCAGGTGCTTTGAGGATATTTGGCATTAGTAAAGAGTTCTCTTATAACTGCGCGCAAAGTGAGTTGCAGTTGGTGTGAAGGCTAGGTCATTTGTGTGTTAATCACAGTGTTTTCTGTTGAGGTGGGCAGTGTTTCTTTAGCGGGTATTTATTACGTAATAATATCTGTCTTTTTTGTGCAAATCGATTGGTCTCTTACAAGAAGGCGAGATGATTTCAGCTCTGTTGCTACCACACTGTCTCTGACTCCACCGACATGTGTACCGCCAGTTTGCTAGTTTACCTCTTCACCTGATGTGTTAATCCTCAAGATATTTGAAGCAACCATGCTAAGAAGGTTAACAGCAGTTCCATATATCTGTATGTTCTACTGCCGGAGAGAGCTGGTATTATCGTAACCTGAATCAGAAATAATTTAATGCCTGTAGCTATATAAGCTCACACCAGGCCTGTAAGTTAAGCACTAAAGATGTCTTAGAATATAAAAATAACGATACGCTCATACACAAACTCTAGCCCTTTCAGCCCTTGAACTCTTTATTTTGGCCAGATACATATTTATTTCGTGTTTCATTTTAAAATAGGGCATCAAAATTCCACAAACAAAATACTTATTCAATTGTGTAAGTATTTATGGATATACATAGATGACATTAAATTAGGTCATCCTAATCTTGTAATCACAAACTCACAAAAATGGCAAATTCTTTATTTCTATTATGCCCTCGAGAACACAAACTCTGAACCAACATAGTAATTGACAGCATAGAAGCTCTAATAACAACTTCAGGACTTCATCTTGAAAACGCCCCCTTCCCTTTTCTGCTTTCCCGCCTCATCATCACTCTTGACTTCGACCAAACTTCTTCCTTACGAACCCGAACTTCCCAACAGTCCTGGCCATCGCTGTGGGGATAGTTGAAGAAATACTTCTCTAAGAATGAATATGCTTCCTTTTGTCTTTAGGGTTCTAGTAGAAATCTTGTGTGGTGTCGTCAATGAACGACACCAGGTCCGAAGGCGATAAGCATAGCAGAGTGCTCCATAAGAACACCTAAGCTACCTCAAAGAGTCTCGGCCGCACGTGCGTCGTCTCTGGGGATGACCCCGTTGATTGAAACGTGACACGAGGCCCTGTGCACTCGAATCTTTTTTCATTCAGTGAAGCGCGATCCCACAGGAGATTCCTTCCTCAGCTGGCGGCGTCAACGCGTGGTGTGTGAACTTTTAGCCAGATTGCTGACGCTTCGGGGATTCAGCGATTTGGGACTTTCGCTCTTATGGGGCCCTTGTGTCTATCATCGCCATTTCCGAAACCTCCATCGTCAATGTAGCTGCCTGGGGGATTTGGCGCGTCAACGCTTCCAGGTCTCAGGAAAGCTTTCCATATAATCGCAGACATGACAGCAACTTGTTGATGATAGTTTTCAAATCGAAATGCACACCTGAATCAGGGTGTTTGACCGCAATATCAGCAAGTTGAAATAGTATGTGTATGAATAAGGTAATGAATAACGTGAAAAGCATGCGCTTGCGCTCTTCTGAGTTTAAATTATTTGTTATTTTCAGAAATAGTGCCAGCCTCACACACGAGGCTTTGGGCAGGTTTGCGTGATAAAAAAGAAGGTAGCACAAACAAGTGCAACATAAAAGAACACAAACCACGCGTAGCTACTCCATCGAAAAAAAGTAAAACACCAGTATTTACACAATAATGGCGATCTTCTCGTGCAAGCGCGAAAAAAGGAGAAGCAAGAAAGCAATACAACAGATATGACGACAACCACCTTCTCTTGAAAAACCAAAAATTAAAAAAAACCGGACCGCTATATGGCAAAAAATCAGCAATGAGTCAGAATACAAAGCCCGGAACACAAGCATACCATGATAATATCTTAAGAATAATACAGGGCAAGAAGATAGGATGATGAATGTGATGTGGGATGCTGGTGTCTAGGTTTTTCCATGAACGACTGAGTATTTTCGCAGTTTACAGAGCATTCCAGTTAGCGACAGTGCGCAGCAAAAATGAGTATTCTTGAAATGTTTTCTGCAAACACCACAATCACATTCGCAAAACGACAGTAGACACCGAAACACTTGCGCCGTCGAGGCATATGGTATTAAATGCGAAGCATTTCTTAGCAAACTTCGGTGACTTTGAGCGTAACTATCGATATAGCCGCCTAAGTCTATTGGCTACCCTGGCCGTTTCGATAATGGTATCAATATTAAACTTGGTATGGCACAACAAGACTGTATGAGGAACATATTTGACAAGTCATAACATAAAATCATCACGTGTATTTCATGAATGTAATAATTTACATTTCCTGATCCTTAAGCTCTTGCGCTGGTTTCGTTAACATGCCATGTCGCAAAACTGGTATGGTATGGTATGGCATGGTTGCACGGCGAACACAAACGGAAGACCCTAACATGAAAATCACATGTGTGTCATGTAACAACACCACTACACGGCACGCTCATGATGGCTCGCAGCCGTTTTGCTAGCGTCACATAAGCAAATTTGGCATTAAACTACGTGAATGGATGACGAAGGTATGTGACTGGTGCAAACATAATAATCATGAGATGCGTGTCATGTAACAACATGTATACGTCCCATTGCTTGTCATGTAACAACATGTATACATGCAATGTTTTCTCCTATGGGACGTGAATGGATGACAAAGGTATGATACTGGTGCAGACATGATATACATGAGATGTGTTTCATGTAACTATATGACTACATGCTACGCTCTTGAGGCGCTCGAGGCCGTTTCGCTAGCTTCACATGTACCAAACTCGGTATTACGTGACGCGAATGGACGACATAAGTAAACGACACTTCCAAACATAACATTCACGACATGCGTGTCATGTAACAACATGACTACGTGCCACACTGATGACGAGCTCGGGGCCGTTTCGCTAGCTTCACATATGCCGAATTTGGTAATACGTGACGCCAATGGATGACGAAGGTACGTGACTGGTGCAAACATGATAATCATGACATGTGTGTCATGTGATAACATGACTACATGCCATAGTGAAGGCGCCAATACATTTCGACGTGACGCGGTGCGCGTGCTCGCCGATGTTTATTTCGTCTCGTTACACCGGCGTTGCCGCGCTAGGCACCGCTCCGGCCATACATACTCGTGGGCAACGTTACTAGATAGTGGGCGTGCGCCGCGCTGCGTTGCTTGGACGCATGCACATTTCAACGCGTCCGGCGTCCCACTGTCACAAAGAGAGGCAGACGTACTGCTGTCTGAGTAACGCATCGGCTTGAAATGCAGCATGTCACATTTCGCGAGGGTTGACGCCATGCCGCGCCCACAGACGCTGGTCGCATCTGGTGTCAGACTATAGTGTGCTCGCGTTTTGCTAATTTAGCGTTGCCGTTCCCAGTGTAGGAGTGCGTTAATGCTTCATTGGAGTATATTGGGTCTTTCATGATGCGCTCGCGGCCATTTTGCTAGCTCCACATATACCAAATTTGGGGTTACATGACGTCAATGTATGAAGAAACACATGACTGGTGCAAAAATGATAATCCTTACATGCGTGTCATGTAAAAACATGACAACATGCCATGCTCATAGTGTGCTCGTTGCCATTTCGCTAGCTCCACATATACTAAAGTTTATATCACGTGACGTGAATAGATAATGAAGGCAAACGACACGACCATGAGAGCAGTGGGAGCGTAGCTTATAGTCATGTTTTCCTTGACACGCATATCACAATTATCATGTTTGGACGTGTCATCTACCTTTGTCGTGAATTTACGTCATGTATTACGAAGTTTATTATAAGAATTCGGTAATACTATATAGCAGATCACTATTGTGGTATGTAGTTAAGCTTTTACATGATGCGCATATCACGATTATCATTTTTGCACCACTCATATACTTTCGTTATCCCGTCACGTCAAGTAATAGCAGATTCCGTATATGTGTGTTTAGCGAAACTAACGCGATCGCACTATGAGCATGCTGTGTATTTATTACCTACATTACATACGTGTCATGATTTCTACGTCAAGGTCTGTCTTTTGTGTTCGCCATGCAGTCATGTCATACCATACCAGTTTCGCAACGTGTCATGTGAACGAAACTACCGCAAAGGCAGTTAGACCATGAAATGAAAATCATAATATACATAACATACATATCAAGATTACATGTTATGACTAGTCATTTATGGTCTCCATGCAGTCATGTGATGCCATGAAAATTTTGCTATTGATCCCATTATCGAAACGGCCGGGAGAGCTAGATATCGTGGATGGGTACATAGATAAATAGATAGATAGATAGATAGATAGATAGATAGATTAGATAGATAGATAGATAGATAGATAGATTAGATAGATAGATAGATAGATAGATAGATAGATAGATAGATAGATAGATAGATAGATAGATAGAATTTAATTCATGTTCTTCTGATGTGAAAAAAAAGCTTGCCACTCGTAGCCCGAGACGCACCACCCTTGGTGGTATAGCACTGTGCGAGTATGTAACATACTGCCGTTGTACAAATAGCAGCGATTGACTCGCTTGTCGCTTGAAAAGTAAGTAAAGGGTGTAGAAATTTTAGTAAAGTTGAGGAAAAACGCATATTTGCACACTGTACAGAATCTAATTGGGCACAAAAGTAACAAAAAAGAAAGCACTTCGGATCTGAACCGTCTGTAGAAACACCCTATAGGGTTCGGCCGAGTCGATAGTGTCTAACACCTTAAGCCCGGTTCAGAACGTTTTGCGGATCACCGGAGCCGCTCCTTATTCCCTTGGTGCTTTGCCTTCACACAACTGACCACAAATGGTCACCTGTTTGTCCTCTGATGGGCCAGTGCACTTAGAAAATGAAGAAGCTACCCGAGAAATGCACTTTTAGGCACGTGTGAGGGCTCATACTCCGCACCCTAAATAACTTTTAAAAATGGGCAGATCCCACTTAAAACGGGGATCGATATGTGAGGCAAAAATGAGGAAGGTTGATAAGTCACGTTAAAATCAGCAAAACGTTACGAGGCGGAAGTAAATTGCGTCGTACATGACACGCATGCCATAATTATTATGTTTGGACGTGTCATTTACATTGCTCGTCTATTCACGTCATTAATACCAAGGTTGGTATATGTTGAGCTAGTGAAACGGCCATGAGCGCGCAATAAGCATATCATGTGTTCATCTTTTACATGACACGCATACCATGATTATCATGTTTCCACCTGTAATATACTTTCGTTGTTCATTCAGATCACCTAATACCAAATGTTGTATATGTGGAGCTCGCAAAACGGCCGCGAGCGCTTCATGAGCGTGGTATGTTGTTACGTTTTTACATGACACGCGTGTCATGATTATCATGTTTGCGCCAGTCACATACTTTGATCATCCATTCACGTACTGTAATAACAAATTTGGTATATGCGGAGGTAGCGAAACGGCTCGAGAGCATCATCAGTGTGGCATGTAGTCATGTTGTTACATTACACACTCTCCATGGCTTTTATGTTATGGTCTGTCGTTTGCGTTCGCCATGCAGTCATGTCATACCATACAAGTTTTGCAACATGCCATGTGAACTAAACTACTGCAAGAGCAGCAAGACCATGAAATGTAAATTATGACTATCATGACATACGTGTCATACTTTTGATGTTATGATAAGTCAATTATGCTCGACATACAGTCAGGTTATGCCATACAAAGTTTTGTATCGGTACCATTATTGAAACGACCAGGAGAGCAAAAAGTTGAATGCGGATAGATAGATAGATAGATAGATAGATAGATAGATAGATAGATAGATAGATAGATAGATAGATAGATAGATAGATAGATAGATAGATAGATAGATAGATAGATAGATAGATAGATAGATAGATAGATAGATAGATAGATAGATAGATAGATAGATAGATAGATACGCTGTAAGTCACCAAATTTCACTAAGCAATGCTTCGCATTTAACAAAAATAAAACAACACTACAAAAATGTCTTAGTGGCAAGGGCAAGCAAAGCGTGCGCACGACTATCTAAGCCTAACACGACACGAAAGACACCAAGAACACGAGAGCTCGTGTCGTTGTTGTTGTTTCCCTGAGCAAATAGCTCGTACCCAAAGGAGGGGATTGGCCGATTATAAAGTGAATTTGCCCTATACTTTCAGCATTGCGTCATTCCTACAAAACTTGTGTAACTTAATTTTGATTTAAAATGCCGAAATCAAGTTTGCAGAAAAAAATGAAGAAAAATAGAGAGACCCTAATTTAGCAAGAAAATCGTTTAGTCGCAGTGATGTATTCCTGAACGGCGAATAAAATATTCCTGTGGCTGAAACCCAGTGTAGAGGCTCCAAATGAAAGAAGATCAGGTTGTGATCATTGCAAGCCTAGTCTTTGAAGAGGTGGTGCTAGTATGCTTTGCCTGAATAAACCGAAACGGCGACAATGTAATAAGAATAGGCTGATCGTTTCTTCTTGATTACAGTAAATGCACATAGGGAAATTCAAGATACCTGATCTATGCAACTAAAAATTGAGGGAGGTAACGTGGCAATGAAATTTCGTGATGACAACTTCCATCACCCTTGAATTAAACAGTTCAGTGTGCCAGGGAAATAACAAGTGTTCGTACTCTAGAGAAGCCGTCAGTGCAGGGTCCTTTAAATTTTCCCTGATGTTAAGTGTGCGAAATCGCGCCACCGTAATGTATACGTATGAGGGAAAATTGGGATAATTGGTGTCTAAAGCGATGCCTTCGCAAGAGAATCAGCTATTTTGTTTAACAACAAACCTCTGTGCCCTGGCGTCCAGAATAAATGAATACTTCGGAGATGACAGGGAACCAATGATTTAAAAAGTTTCAGTATGGGTGAGCGACCAGATGCGGACAGAGAAGAGCACACTGATAATGAATCAGTTATGACTGCTACTACGGGAATGAAAATATTCACTTTTCGCAAAGCTGACATTATTGCCATGAATTCAGCCAGAAAGACAGGGAGGAAATCCGATAAGCGAAGTGAAAATGACCAATCAAGTACAAGGTGATATATTCCAACGCCTGATTTTTTATGTGATTGAGATGCGTCCGTTGCTATAATGACATTTGTTGGCAGATAACTTAAATGGTCCTGCAATAAACCATTTAAAATGCCTGTAGGTAATAGTTTAGCGTGAGTTGGGAAGATATCATGGTAAAGAATTTCTGGAGAATTTTGTTGCTCAGTTAAAGGAATCAGATCACGAACTTATACATTTAGAGGCTCAGGTAACGATTGAACAAATACTATTTGTGGTTTGTGTAATCTGGGCGAATGCACGGAAAAGAATAGGTCAGGATTCAAAATAAAAAGAATTTGTTCAGGGTTAAACGGTGCTTCATATAGTCGTAAAAAGGTCTGCACAGTGAGAATGTTAAAGCGACATAATAAGGTTGGTATTCGTGCTTCAAGGTATAACACTGCATTTGCTGTATACTTTGGAATTCCTAATCAGAGCCGTAAAACCTCTCTTTCCAATAGAACGAGCGGCTGAAGTTTGTAGGCTGGCGCACCAGAAAAAAGAACGCTCGTGTCCTTCGTGTCCTTCTTGTCTCTTTGTCGTCGTTATCTTCTCGCGCTATAACTATCGTCATATCATACCTACTGCCCAAGCTGCCACACTTCTAAACCTAAAGATACGCGATCTCTGATTTGCAGCCATAAGGAAGACATCCCTGGTAACACGTGTTGTCGACAAAATCGCTAAAACCTACGCTGGAAGGGATGGCGTGGAGAAAGAAAATAGGTCACCCGATTCTTGTAACTTTGAGTCCCGTTTTCGTTTCTTCGTCATCAAATAGGCGGTTTTTAAGTATATCATATGCGCACGCTTGGGCAAGCCATGACCTCTCAAGGCGGTTTCTGTAACGAACGAGTGCGCCATGCTCAAATCTGCAAATGGATGATACAATGGCTGTGACAAGCAATTTTCGACCTTGTAGTCTCATTTGCCCAGAGAAGAGAACAGTTTTTTTTGTTTGACTGAGAATATATTGTGCTTCGCAGAATGCGTGCCATGCTACGATAATTGGCTTGCGTATTTTCGATAGTGTGGACTACCGATTAGTAGCGTTTTTTGACCATGCTCAAGAACTGTTACAGAGGACTTCAAGTATAAATTGGGGCTTCGCTACAAAGCACAGTTTTTCTTTTTTTTCCCAGGTGCTTTCACTGCTTAGCAGTACTACACTATAATGAAGCCACTTCAACCGGCGGGTAAATATGTGGTTATATATACAGCTATTCGTTCATTATGTATAGTTCAAAATTTCTCATATTTTAATTCGAATCAAAGTCAGTTCGAATACTTTTCCGTTCGTTAGAACCTTCGAAGCATTCGAATAATCACCCAAGCTTAAAATAAACGATTAAAATTTATTAGGGGGGCTATTCATTATACTAGCCATTGTTGAAAACCCTTTAGCACGAGTCTTTCGCCAGCATGAAATATTTCATTAAGTACTTGCCTGCATACCATTATTACTTGCATGATGGACACACACTGAAAAAAAGGAAATCATGGAAATATAGAGTTGCAATAACTATGCACAGTAAATATTCCACAAAAATGTCGTCACCATATGTAGTAAGGAAAAAAGTGCACATTTAAGGGCTTGTCTTCTTTCTTAGACACATTCCTAATAAGACCTAACAGTCAATTATGTGAACAAAAATATAGAAGATGATATTAGAAGTAATGATAACGTAAACATGAAGAAATAAAAGAAGAACGGACGAAAAGGTCATTCACCACGTTCAGGGGCCGAACCTGCAATCTTCGAACAACGCGAATACATGAATTGCATGCTCCCCTTTCATTCTTCTCTCATTATACAAATTACACGAAAATCCAAAATAGCCCAAACTGTTGCCCTTACTTCTCCTTCTCACTGCTTGTTTTGTCGTTCATGCATCTCAAAGAGATGATGCAGATCAAGTTGCAACCACCTATATCATGTCACTATAGTGACATGATATAGACTTATATCACTAACCAACGTGACTTCAAGATTTTCATGAAGGTTCTAGCGAAGAGACTTCGAAGTGTCATCATAAACGTTGTTGCAGATCGCCTAACCGATGGGATAAAATGCAGAACTATTGGCTCCAACTTTAACAAAATGCGATGCGTGTTTCAGTGTTGTGACGAAGCGTCACTTGGTCTCGCTGTGCTTCAGGTCGACCAGGAGAAAGCATTTGATTGCTTAGCGCACGATATCTTGTTTGCCATTTTAGACCATGCTAAAGAGAGAGAGGGAAAGATAAATAGAGAGGAAAGGCAGGGAGGTTAACCAAGCTTGGCTCGGTTGGCTACCCTACACTTGGGGGGAGGGGAAAGGAGAATAATAGAATGGAAAGAGACAGAAAAGAAGAGGAGTAAGAAAGAGAAGCATAAATAGTCAGCTCGAGACTACACAGCACGGCCTCGCACAGTTCATTCACAAGCGGTCATGAAGTTTGGTGGTCCTTAAAAAGTACAAGAGGGCTTTCGTGGCTTTGCGCGTATTGGAAGCCGTCGGCCAAGGTCCCAGGATCTTCTCTTCTGTAAGCGACCGTGAATCCAGCTGACAGAG
Source organism: Rhipicephalus annulatus (assembly GCA_013436015.1). Taxonomy (NCBI): domain Eukaryota; kingdom Metazoa; phylum Arthropoda; class Arachnida; order Ixodida; family Ixodidae; genus Rhipicephalus; species Rhipicephalus annulatus. The sequence continues at coordinate 1,241,446 of WOVY01009848.1, forward strand.
CTTGGCTTCCATAATACGTCGTTCGGTCTGGTATGCTGGGCAATGACATAGAATGTCCTCAAGCGTTTCCTTGCAGGCGCAGATGTTGCATGCCGAAGCGCTCGCCATGCCAAGGAGACGAGAGTACGAATTCGTAAATGCCACGCCCAACCTCATGCGACACAGTAAGGTTTCAGCGCATCGTGGGAGCCCGGATGGCAAACGAAGTTGCAAGTTTGGATCGATCGAATACAGGTGCGTGTTGGAGAAACCCTGCGTAATCTATTGTAGGAGAGATATACGGCGAGCAAGTGATTGTAGTAGCCTTGCAGCGTCCGTTCTCAAGAGTGGTATGGGCGTGCGCTGGTCTTGGTCTTGAGCCGATCGAGCAGCTTCATCCGCGCAGTCATTATCGACGATTCCGCAATGACTCGGCAAACACTGAATTACAATATCGTGACCTTCCGTGAGCGCTTCGTGGTAGTCGTGCCTTATCTGATATACTGATTCTTCGCGTAACCCATGCTGCATAACAAACCATAGTGACTCTAAGGCTAATTTGGAGTCGCAAAAGGTGGCCCATTGGTTATGTTGCTGGCGAAGAATGTACTTTACTGCACCTTGAATTGCTGCGAGCTCTGCTGCTGTCGACGTTGTGGTGTGAGAAAACTTGTACTGAAGCAACGCATTTACAGATTGAACAACCACTGCTCCTGTGGAGCTGTTGGAATTAGTGGAGCCATCGGTATAAACATGAATGCTATCGAAGTACCTTTCGTCCAACAGACGCAAAGCCAATTGCCACAGGGCTAGCGTTGACATGCGTGCCTTCTTAAAGATTCCAGGAACTGATAAGCGCACGTCAGGTTGACGAAGACTCCATTGCGCAGTTGCTGGATGCATCGCAAGTTTGAAGCCAGGCGGTAGTATGTCCTGATGTTTTGTCACGATACCGCAGTACGAAGAATGGGGCCTCCGAGCTCTCAAACACGCTAAATGCTGTGACGGTAGCCGTGATAAATGCCGAATGTGTGCTCTCAGCGTCTCGACAGTGATGTGCGTTGTGACCGGTTGTTCTTGTGCAATAACAATAGTTGACACTGTCGATGAGCATCTTGGAAGGCCAAGGCAGGTCCGATGTGCTTGGGCTTGTATGCTTTGCAGTGCACGGATGTTAGTCTTACACGTGTTGGACAGGACAGGAAGGCTGTGCCGGAGAGTTCCGAGAAAGAAGGCTGTGTAAAGCTGCAACATGGAGTGCACGGATGGGCCCCATGATTTTCCGGCGACGAACTTGAATACATTCTCAATGCCAAAGAGCTTTTTCTTCAGGTATGTGACATGCGGGCTCCAGGTTAGGTCACGATTTACGATGACGCCTAAGAATCTATGAGTGCTCTTACATGGGATTGATCTGCCATCGATGCACAATGAGTAGAAAGACATCGGTTTGCGTGTAAACGCCACCGCTGCGCATTTTTATGTGGCTATAGTCAAACCTTGCCTGCGAAGGTATGTTGATGTCATTGTTGCCGCTTTCTGTATTCTTGCGCGCACTTGAGGCCATGTCACGCCGGACGCCCAAATGCAGATATCGTCAGCGTAGAGAGACATATAGGCCGTCTGTGGCAGCATTTCGGTGAGCCCCACGAGAACCAGGTTGAAAAGTGTTGGACTGAAAACACCGCCTTGTGGCACCCCACGACTTGTGAAATACTTATTCGTAGACCCATCTTCAGTTAAAACAAACATGGATCTCTTTGTGAGGTAGCTTCTTACCCATCGAAGACGCGACCTCCAAGTTCAGCTGCTTCAAGAGCATTGAGAACAGCCTCGTGGGTCACGTTGTCATAGGCACCCTTCACGTCTAAGAACAGAGCTACCGACAGCCGCTTCTGAGCTTTCTGATGCTGAACAGAGGTAACTAAGGCAATAACGCTATCAACTGAGGACCGACATTGTCGAAAACCAGCCATAGCATCAGGATAGATGTTATAATGTTCGAGGTACCATTCCATGCGGGTAAGCAGCATCCTCTCCATGACCTTGCCAACGCAGCTTGCTAGTGCTATAGGCCGGTATGAAGCCAACTTGAATGGAGACTTTCCGGGCTTCAGCAAAGGCACCAGGCGACTACACTTTCACTCATCAGGCACCATTCCATCATGCCAAGACTTGTTGAAAAGGTCCAGGTGACAGCGCTGTGCCTTCGGGCCTAGGTGACGCACGGCAGTATAGGTCACTTCATCCGGACCTGGGGACGATGAGCGTCAGCATGTGTTCTTTCATGGTGAATTTGTTCTTTCATGGTTCTTTCATGGTGTTCTTTCATGGTGAAGTTCTTTCATGATGAATGCAACCTCCATTTGCTGATCTCGTGCGACTGGAACATCCTGTGGCAATAGATCGATTGGTATAGAGATGTCGCCGGCGATCGTTGCACAAAATTCCTCAGAAACATAAAGCTTTGAGCGACGTTGATGTAGCGCCAGAGCGGCGAAGGGGTGACGCTGTTGCGGATGCGAGTGAATACCTCGAAGAGTCCTCCACACGGGAGACAAGGGCTTTTGAGGGTCTAGTGAGTCACAAAACTTCTTCCGCCGTTGTTCATGAAGTTTGTGCATTCGACGCTGGATTTTTTTCTAATTGCGTCTGCATACTCTGAGGTCAGAGATAGATTTCGTGCGTCTGTATCGTCTTTCGGCACGTCGGTGGACCGCTCGAAGTTGTTCCAGCTCTTGGTCGAGTGCCGTGTGTCTCGATTCTTTCGAACATATCTTCGTGGAAGTTTGCATTGCACAACTAATCACTTCTTCAATGAGTTCCGGTGGTTCGCGCATGCACTTGCTCTCTACTGATATCTGAAACTCTTCCCAGTCAATAAGTCTTGAATGTCCAGGGGAAGGAGAATCGTCCAAACCTCAGACTGTCACGTACGTGAGGATATGGTCGCTGCCGTGTGTTTCGATATCTGTGAACCATTGGACTTTCGTGACAATGATATGCGACACTGATGTGAAGTCCACGCAACTGCTGTAAGTTACTCCTCGGAGATAAGTAGGGCTGCCGTCGTTCAGCACCTGAAGCCCGTGCTCTGATGCGAGATCAGCTTGGTCCGTGCCTTTTCGATTTGTCCTGGTGCTTCCCCACAATGGATGATGGGCGTTCAAGTCACCCATCAATATCCAAGGTGCTGGAGTCATTGCAAGCATACCATTTAATATCTGTTGATCTAGTCCACGTGACGGCGCTATATATGCGCCTATCAGCGTAAACGACCACTTCTTCTTTTTAACATATAGACACACGTAGGGATTTCCATTGTGATACTCTACTATTTGGAGAACGTAAGTGAGTTCTTTACAGATGTACACAGCACCTTGACTTCGTTCAATGCACGATGAAGAAACGAACGGTTCATAGCCCGACAGACGAGGTATTTTTGAAAAATGCGGTTCACAAATGATGATGATGGGAAACTTATTTTCGAAAATGAATTGGCTGAACTCAGGCATTCTTGACTTTAGACCTCTTGCGTTCCACTGAATTATGGAAGGACGTTTGACTTCTTCTCGGAAAGGCTGATGCGGTCTATGGTGCGCCATGTTGTTACTGAAGTCCGGCAAGAACTGGTTCTAGTGTGTCCAAGATTTGCAGCGCGCATTTAGCGGCAGGGATCTGTTGACTCTCCAATAGAGTGCGAATGACACTCATGAACGACCTCAATACAGAAAAGACTTGTACCTCTTGGGCGGACAGACTGCCTGCTGGGGGCATATTCGTTGTTGACTGTCAATATTGTGGTTCCGTAGACACGTGTACCCGCGGTAAAGTGGGCCAGTCAGAGCCGGATGCTCTCTGTAGCGCCACAGTGTCTTTCGGCAACTCTGGACGTACCCCACCTAGTGGCGGGGGTGGGGGAGGTCTCTGTGGTCGTGGCGGCGGTGGTGGTGGCGGTGGCGGCGTTAGCCAAGGCACCTTTGGCACAGGACTGCTTTTTTCTTTTCCTCGAGCACCGCCGTCGACGGGAACGCCGTCGTTGAACAACTGTTACGGCTTCCTTTCGTGAGGATCCGTCTTTAACCATTTGTCTCATAATGCTCCTCTCTTTCTTCAGTACTGGGCAGTCTTTGGACGAGGTGTCATGGTTCCCGTTGCAGTTGCTGCATTTTAGGAGAGTTGCTTGGCAAGCCTCTGCTTTGTGGGGTCCGGCACAACGTGGGCATGCTTGCTTGTTGTTGCACACAGCACTAACATGACCCAGTTTTAGACAGTTGTGGCACTGTAGTGGTCTTAGGATGTATGGTCGGACAACGTAACAAAAATGACCAACCTTTACATGTGATGGGATGCAATCACCTCTGAAGGTCACCTTGATGCAACGGGATTTGCCAAGCCGGCATACTTGCAATATGGCTGTTGCCCCAGTAGTTGGCTTTATCGGAACAGGAAGATCTGCGTTCGCTTTGGAAGGATCAACGTCATTAATGACGCCTGTCGTCGTGTCACTATCCTGCGGAATGTATGTTCTGAGATAGATGCCTCCAAGCTCCTTGACAGTTCACAGGGTATGTAGCGCAGCCGGGTGCTCAACGTCTATGGCCAAGATATTTTTCCGTGGGTTGAGTCTAATATCATTTATCTCATTAGGCACGATAGCTTCGAGACGCGCTGATATCACTTGCCTGTTTATGTTCTTCAGGTTTATCGAAGAGTCGACAGGAACAAAAAGTATGGTATGGCGTTCTGAACTGCACGCCACCTTCACGGTAAAGACGCTAGCTGGCGAAGACGCGGCGACCATTCTTCTTTTAGCTTTACGCTTCATTGCAGGGATGAAATCATCGTCGCTGTCTTCACTACTGGCCGTGTACAGTTCAGTGCTGTCACTGGTGCTGTCGTCCTCCCGGCTGTTGTGCTTCCTTGAAGTTGACGTCGAAGGTGACGCCAAGTCCGGATTGTGTACAGTGGGGCCTGGATCCATCGCTGCCCGCAGGAGAGCGATGGTCCTCGGATAAAACGTAAATTCACACAAAAAACACCAAACGAAACAGGCAGCGTCCGGCAGAAATACACTTCGTCGTCGTCTCTCAGACCATGCTAATGTTGGTTCCGTCATCAAACAGGAAGTAGCCTAGGTGTACCAGAACTGCACAACACGTTATTTCTCAAGAAGTCTTTGGGGCCTCCATTCACGTGATGCGATCCGTTTCACAAGCCTTTCCCCGCCGTCCTCTTTTGTTTTGTATTTACATTGAAGAGATGTGTTTGGCAATCAATGCAAACAATAAAGCACGTGGTTTCAGCTTGGTGGAAGCGGAAGTAAAGCTGCTGGGCTGGCATATGCAGCTGACATTGCAGTATGTTGTACAAACAAACAAAATGCTCAGAAAACAATATATGTGGAGGAATTTTTATGTATTGCCACAGGGAGCCGAGTGAACTGGGGGAAATCTCTTGGGCTGCAGCACTGATGGTGGCCTTCAACACAAGACCATTTCGCAAAGGTGCGCTGGACGAAAGTGCCGACAAGGCACATTTATGTTCCCCTAGAATGTTACAGAGACAGTGACGAGTATTGGTCGAGTCAAACCAAATAAACAAAAGAAAGAGCAGACAGGTGGAAAAGTATTAAGGTGCCTGATTTTGGTAGGGCTAGATATGAAACATGTTTTTCATCACTAAGCTGTGGTATGTGATGCAGGTACGACATTGTTCCAGGATGAACGTGCGAAGGCTGCACAGCGTGTTCGCGGCGTTTATACGGGCTCGGTTAGGAAAGGTGCAGGCAGACTATTTGGTTCAAGTGCGTGAAGGACAGAGTCATCGTTTAGCATACCCGTTTTTGTTCTTCCGTCACGTCGGTGATCCTTTTCTGCGTATGGTATGCCCACTCTGGTTAAGCAACGCCTTAACAGATCTCGTCGCCACAACTGACAATAGCATGCCGGGGACATTGCGCGGTTATCTCAAAGAAGTTGTAGACAGCGTACGTTTCTTACTTGTTCGTTTTTTCTTTGATTGTCTATTTGGTGTTAGTAGAAAAGAACACTACACAGATATGTTTTTCCAGTGCCGTTGTACGGGATCATATACAATGGAAGACTGAGACAAAATGTACAGAAGCGAGTGAAAATCATGCAGGTACCTACAGAGGTGCAAACATTTTTTTTTTCAGATTACACACAGCAACACTATCAGTAAAGACATCCACAAAGAAACAGAACTGTTATACGCCAAAGGGATCACTGTGCTTGATATGCAAGAAGCCTGAAACAATGTATCATATTTTTCTACACTGTCGGATGGGGGGGCTATACTTTTAGGGCGTCTTACAAAGAACAATAAAGAAGGAGTTCCCACTGAATCCACACGGGATCAGGTGTCAGGCGGTGAATATTATGATAGAATCCCATTTAATATCGTGATGTTGACTGTCCTCCACTGTATATCGCGTAAACGAATGAATGGATACCACAACGACCCGGATGCTAAGCCAGCAAAGATATATTTCAGGCAAAGCATCTCCGTCGTCACTGAGATGGCGAAAATACCACAGTGCGCCAAACTGGCTTACGAGGCTAGAACCTCTGGAAGCCTTGAAAGAATTTTAGGTAAGCAATACCACTCCAAGTGGGCTTGACGGCTTTTGTGTGTGTGTGTGTCTGTGTGTGTGTGTGTGCGTGCGTGCGTGTGTGCGTGCATGCGTGCATGCATGTGTGTGTGCGTGTGTGTGTGTGCGTGAATGCGTGCGTGTGTGTGAGTGTTTGTGTGTGTGCGTGCGTGCGTGTGTGAGTGTTTGTGTGTGTGCGTGCGTGTGTGTGAGTGTTTGTGTGTGCGTGCGCGTGTGTGCGTGCGTGCGTGTGTGAGTGTTTGTGTGTGTGTGTACGCGTGCGTGTGTGAGTGTTTGTGTGTGCGTGCGCGTGTGTGTGTTCGTGCCTGTGTGTCTGTCAGTGTTTGTGTGTGTGAGTGAGTGTTTGTGTGTGTCAGTGTTTGTGTGTGTGTGTCTGAGTGTTTGTGTGTGTGTGCGTGCGTGTGTGTGTGTGAGTGTTTGTGTGTGTAAGTGTTTGTGTGTGTGTGTGCGTGCGTGTGTGTGTGGGTGTTTGTGTGTGTATGTGCACGTGTGTGTGTGTGCGCGTGCGTGTGTGCGTGTGTCTGTGTGTGTGTAAGTGTTTGTGTGTGTGTATGTGTGTGCGTGTGTGTGAGTGTTTGTGTGTGTGTGAGTGTTTGTGCGTGTGTGTGTTTGTGTGCGTGCGTGCGTGTGTGTGAATGTTTGTGTGTGTGCGCGCGTGTGCGTGTGTGAGTGAGTGTTTGTGTGTGTGTGTGCGAGAGTGAGTTTGTGTGTGTGTGTGTGCGTGTGTGAGTGTTTGTGTGTGTGTTACCTTTCTTTTTTATGTGACTGTTAAAAAAGAAAAGACGAAAAAAATGAGCTCCGTAAGTGTCTGCATCACAGTGCGACACCTCAACAGAAGCTCACGATAAACGGGGGTAAGGAGGGATTGAAAAGATATAGTTAAAGGTAAAGAGATAGAAAGAAAAAGAGGAAGAGAGCGTGGCGCAGGGAGAGCGCCATACGGAACTTAGGAGAAGATAGGAAAGATGGACACGGTCGCAGGAGTCCGAGGACGGGGCACCACTCGGCGAGAGCTTTTGTCAGCATCAGGAAAAGGTGTAGGTTGAGCCAGTTGGCCAGAGCTGCGATGTCACTGGAGATCGCGGGGTCACAACCTGTCGGCACGAAATCCAGCGAGCGAGACTTTGTATAATCAAAAAAGTGTGGTTATACTTTGTAACATGTGTTTCTGAATATTGTCTGAGACCGGCAATAACTCAAAAATTGGCAAATGCCACATACAGTGGCAATCAATGATTTGAGAAGCACCAATTAGAAATGTTGATATGTTAATTTAAAAACGGCACAAATTTTGGTGGTAAATAATGACGTACATGAAATGATGACGTACACGACATGACGTACCGTGTCATGATTATCATGTCTGGATGTGTCGCTTACTTTCGTCATCTGTTCACGTCACCTGATACTAAAATTAGTATATGTGGAGCTAGCGACACGACAGCAAGCACTCTAAGAACATGGTATGTTGTCATGTGTTTACATGACACGCGTGTCAGGATTATCGTGTTCGCACCTGTTCTAATGTTTGTCATCCATTGACGTCACGTATCACCATATTTCGTACATGGGGATCTGTATACTCCGGCTACGGCCCAATATCCTCCAATGTAGCGTGGACGCGCGCGCTCGTTGAGCACAGCAACGCTACGTTACCAAACGCGAGCAGTATATATTCTGAAGGCAGGCGCAACCAGCGTCCGTCCGTGCGGCCCGACGGCAACCGGTGCAAAATGCGACAAGCTGCATTTCGTACCGATGCGTTACCCAGAAAACACTGCGTCTCCCTCTTTTTGTGACGGAGGGATGTCAGACGCGCTGAAATTCGCATGCGTCCCAGCAATGCGGTCCTGCCATATACTTGCACCTGCGAGTATATGGCAGGACCGGTGCCTGGCGTTGCAACGCTGGCGAGCACGCGCACCACGGCAAGTCGATATGTAATGGCGCCTTGACTGTGGCATGTAGTCATGTTCTCACATAACACACATCTCATGATTATCATGCTTGCATCAATCACATACCTTCGACATCTATTGGCGACACGTAATACAAAATTTGGCATATGTGAAGCTAGGGAAAGGGCCGTGAGTGCATCATGAGTGTGACATGTAGTGAGGTTGTTACATGACACGCATGTCGTGATTAACATGTCTGGATGTGTCATTTACATATGTCGTCCGTTTGCGTCGCGTAATATTGAGTTTGGTACATGTGAAGCTAGCGAAACGGCCGCGAGCGCATCATGAGCGTAGCATGTTGTCATGTTGTTACAGCACAGACATCTCATGTATATCATGTTTGCACCATGCAGAATCGTACCTTCATCATCCATTCACGTCCGGTAATACCAAATTTGATATAGGCGAAGCTTGCGAAATGGCCCCCAGCACATCATGAGCGTGGCTTGTATTCATGTCGTTACATGACACGCCTCTCATGATAATCATGTTTCACCAGTCACATACCTTCGTCATACATTCACGTACTCGAATACCAATTTAGGTATATGTGACGCTAACGAAACGGTCGAGAGCGCATCATGAAAGTGGAATGTAGTCATGTTGTTACATTACACGTATGTTATGGTTTTCATGTTAGGGTCTGTCGCTTAGGCTCGCCATGCAATCATGTCATACCATACCAGTTTTGCTAAATGCCAATTGAACGAAACTACTGCAAGAGAAGGAATACCATGAAATGTAAATGATGCCTATCATGACATACGTGTCATAATTTTTATGTTATAACTCTTCACATATGTTCTTCATAGTCATGTTATTTCATACCAAGTTTGGTGTCGATACCATTATCCAAACGGCCAGGAGAACAAAATGTCGCAGGCAGCAAGATAGATAGATAGATAGATAGATAGATAGATAGATAGATAGATAGATAGATAGATAGATAGATAGATAGATAGATAGATAGATAGATAGATAGATACGCTCAAAGTCGCCGAAGTTCGCTAAGAAATGCTTCGCACGTGAAAAAAATTTGACAGCATATCCACGGAGTGAATGATGGAGAGTGAACGAAGCATTCGTCCGCCCATTCGTTCTTGCTTCCGTCCATGCATGTGTCCGTCTGTGCGACCGTCCATGCATACATCCGCCCATTTGTGCGTGCGTCTGTTCATGCGTCCGTCCCTGCGTTCGTCAGTGCATCCGCCCCTGCGTTCGTTTATGCGTCCATCCATGCATATGTCTGTGTGTCCGTTCGTCCATCTATTCAACACTCCAAGTACCACCATCTCGCATCTCTTCATCATATATTCCCCATATAGAAGCACCGCCATCCAGCGGACATTTCAAGGACTAAACGAGAGGTGACACACGCACACTTTCTTACGGCTTGCGCTTCGGGTCTACTTCCCACCTTTAACCACCTCAAGTTCATGGTATATACTAGTTAACTGTATTCATGGCACTGCGGAGCAACGCTCGCTAGACCGTTCTAAAACCAAGCAGGTTACGCCCAGAAAGTAAAACATAGCAACCTTTTCCTGTCGGATAGTGTTCAACGTACATGCTAACGGCTGCTATTGGGAAATGAGATTAGATTAGATTTGTGGGGTTTAACGTCCCAAAACCGCCATATGATTATGAGAGACGCCGTAGTGGAGGGCTCCGGAAATTTTGACCACCTGGGGTTCTTTAACGCGCACCCAAATCTGAGTACACGGGCCTACAACATTTCCGCCTCCATCGGAAATGCAGCCGCCGCAGCCGGGATTTGAACCCGCGACCTGCGGGTCAGCAGCCGAGTACCTTAGCCACTAGACCACCGCGGCGGGGCTATTGGGAAATGAGGGACAGGAGAATTAAGCTTATAGTTTCTTACGGCTTGCCCTTCGTATCTACTTCCCACCTTTAACCACCTCGAGTTCATTCATTGTCTATACTAGTTTATTGCATTTACGGCACTGGGGCTCAACGCTCGCTAAACCTTTCTAAAACTAAGGAGGCTACACCCAGCGAATACAACGAGCAACCCTTTCTTGTCAGATAGTGTTCAATCTACATGCCAATGGCTGCTAATGGGTAATGAGAGACAGGAGCATTCGGCTTTTAGTAAACGCGCACGCCGCGAACTTTTTAGTGTTCAACGAAGCACAGGAGAAATCTCCAACTGGCACCACCTTGGAGGTCAAAATGTAACACTTGTTACACACTACGACTACGGCTACGAGGGACGAACGGGTGCCGCTTTGAAAAGCTTCGCCCCCAAAACGGCTGAATAGTTACGGCACTCGCCTTCTGATCGTGAAGAGCTGGGCTCAAATCCCATTGCTGGAATGACGTCTTTTTTCTTCGCTGGTGGGACGCGTATGGTTCAGATGCATTCGATCCAAGAAAGCGCTGTTGCTTAGCTCAATGATTAGGACCAAGGAAGTTTGAAAAATATTATTGGAGGAGCAGATTCTGCAATGTTTTGCCAGCAATAGTGAAGCCAGCCTTTTCCCTCCAACGATGTGAGAAACATGCTTTTTTCCGGTGGTGTTCATTTAGACATCAAGTGGTTACCTGTTACTTTTTGGGCTAAGTTTATTATAAATTAGAAGAGAATTGTTTCTGATGAAATCACCTACAGAGACAGGTATTGGTAACCTAATTTCCAATATATTTTTGCCTTAAATTCGAGGCTTACTAAAAAAACTAGTAACAGAAGGACGCACTTTCAGTACTATGGGACCAGAACAGTTTGGTATGTTAAGCTGGCTGGGCGTGTGCTGAGAACGCTCCTTTCAGCGCCAACAGCTCATCACGACCCATAAATATGGCTGCCGCAGCTACCATCTTGCGGTGGGCACGGCTTAACGTTTTGGCTATAACTTCCACATTAGCAATTTTTTAGATCTCCTTGATTAGCAAGCTCGCCTTCTGATCGTGAAGGACTGGGTTCAATTATCAGGGTTGTGTTGGTAGACTTTCCTCTTTGTTTAGCCTTATCCTTGTTGATAAATTCACGGCCTCGGAGCAGGATGGGATTGTCTTGCCCACCCGAGAGGCACAGGCCTCCACTGGAAGGTCAAGCGGGTTTGAATGTAGCATCCATCGATGAGACTGAAGGGTTATAAGGACACTAAGAATTCATTTTAACCTGTGATCGTTTGCGTTGTGTGTTCCACAAATAAATTGTTGTTGCTGCTGTTAGCTCACAAGATACTTACATAATGTGTTATGTTATCTGTCTTAGTGTTCTGTGGTATTCAAGTTGTCGAGCACTTCTCTGCAATATTTTTATATTGTTGCCTGCATGTTTATTTCTTGTGTATAATGTAAAATTATGAAATGACGGCTGTAACTTCACGTCTCGCTTTTCAAGAACTGCTCCTTGCGCCTGCGTTTATCAAACATTAATAATGTGGGCATGTGCTTACCAATAGTATCACTTCGAAATTAAAGTTTTCACGCCTTCAATGGTTCTAATGTTGTAGTTAAAATGCGTGAATAGGCCCACATTGGCATCGTTCGCTTGCTTCTCTATCAGTTCAGCTTACACAAAGCTAATCTATCCATGCAAACAATGCATTAAATAAATTAAGTATGGCTTCAGAGACGATCAAGCACGTCGAAGAGGTCTCGGAGGCGGTATAATATTCCTTGTGACTACAAAAAAGCCCTCGAGACATCTTTTTTCTTTTTGTGGTCTGCCACCTCTGAGGCTGCAAAGTCTTTGGTGCGCTGCGAATCCGAATCAGTCGTAGGGGTCTCTGGAAGTGTCCTTTTTTAACCTATTATAGTACTTTGTAGACCCTTTTGATAAATACGCCACCTGACGGTGAGCTTTTCGTTAGTTTCGCTTCGCAAAGGAGCGTGGGATAGCTTGCGCCATCTTGAAGGCATGGAAAACGGGCCCTCAAATGCGTGAATGCTGTGATGTTCGAGTTGTCAGCTAGTTTTCCGTATCATCTGCTGCAATCGCACCGCTTTCCACCTTGAACGAGCTCCTAGTACTCTCTGATAAGCTTTCTGAGCTGCTTCCGCTGCACGATGAGCAATATTTTATACCCTTTAATGGATTGGACGAGCAGTTTGACTTGTTATGATTGGCAATGCATGAATCCGGCCTGCAAGAGACTCTCATCAGCGTGCCCTCCCGACACGGTCGGCGTCCTGCAGGAACGCAAAAGGTGTCTGTGTGCGCTGCAAAGAACGCGCATCAGTGTCGCTGGGACACACAGCCTACGTCGTCTGCTGCGGTGCACTCAGCATAGCAGCTGACTGTAGTTCGCGTGCGTGGCACTAGGGACGCCCTTTTTTGAAAAGGGTCTATAGCTTTAGCTCGGGAAAAAAGCGTATGTGGGACGTCAGACAAATGTTGAGCCTGATCGGAGGTGATAATAACCTAAATTTTTCGACTGTTTTGACTTTTCATTGCAGTGAAGCCAATGCACCAGGATATCTTTAAGCTCGGTTTTCAACCTTATCTGTGTGATAAGGGGCTAAATTTCTTCGACTGTTTTTGTCTATTCGCAAGGTGAAGCCAACATACCAGAAGAAATTTTAACTAGGAAAGTGCGCATAGATGGCGCATCACAGCAAATTGTGACGTAAAACAAAAGGTGAGCCTTATCTGGGGTGATAAAAGGCTAAACTTCTTTGACGGTTTTTGGCTATTTCTGCGGAGAAGCCAACGTACCAGGGAAAACTTTAACTAGGAAAGTGCGCATGGATAGCACATCACTGCAGGCTGTGGCGTCACACAAAATACGAGCCTTATCGAAGGTGATAAGGGGCTAAAGTTTTTCGTGGTGAAACCAATACACCAGGGAAACATTCAACTCAGAAAATGCACATAGATGGCGAATAACTGCAAGGTGTGACGTCAGCAAAAGTTGAGCTTTATCGGGTGTGAGAAGAGGCTTAACTTTTTCGACGGTTTTCGTTCGTTCGTGCGGTGAATTCAGTGCACCAGGGGAACATCCAACGCGCAAAGTGCACATAGATGGCGCATCACTGCAAGGTATAACGTTAGACAAAAGTTGAGCCTTATCGGAGGTGATAAAGAGCTAAATTATGATTGATTGATATGTGGGGTTTAACGTCCCAAAACCACTATATGATTATGAGAGACGCCGTAGTGGAGGGCTCCGGAAATTTAGACCACCTGGGGTTCTTTAACGTGCACCCAAATCTGAGCACACGGGCCTACAACATTAAAGAGCTAAATTATTTCAACTTTTTTGGTCAATCGTTTGGTGAAGACAACGTTCGAGGGGAACTTGTACCTTGGAAAGAGCACACCGATGGCGCATTCATGAAAGGTGTTACGTTAGGCAAAAGTTAAGTTTTAGCGGTTGTAATAAGGGGCTAAACTTTTTCTACTGCTATTGATCATATTGTGGTGAAGCCAACGTACCAGGGGGACATTTAACTCGTAAAGTGCGCGTAGATTGCGCATCACTGCAAGGAGGGACGTCAGACAAAAGTTGAACCTCATGGGGGTGATATGGGCTAAACTTTTTCGACTATTTTCAACCCTACAGGTAGTGAAGCCAACGTACAGGGGGGAAATTTTAATCTGAAAAGTACACAAATTTGGTACTTCACTGCATAGTGTGACGTCAGACAAAGTTTATTCTTATTGGGGAAGGAGATAAGAGATAAACTTTTTCTGCTGTTTTTCAGTCAATGAATTAGCTAGGAGTTTCGGCAGACTCTGAATACTACGACACGAGCTGGCCGACATCTACACGCCTAGACTGAAATCCATCAGCGCGTGTCATCTTTAGCGATGCTTGCCCTATTCTTCCATAAGACCGCGACGCGTTACCGAATCGACACCCCACGGACGCGTTGTGAGGTGTCGGTGCGTCAAAGGCAAAAGAAAAAAGATTCACCTGTTCCTCCAGAGCAAGGCAAGGAAACAACGGTAAATGCACCAGACTGCGCCTTGTTGACATCGATACTTGACAGAAGCGCAGAGCAATTGATGGAATTTTTATGCATATATTTATTCCACCATTAAGAGATAAAAGAAGGGCCGCCGTGCATTATGTACATTCAAATGAAGCGTTATGTCTGAATGGATTTTTTCATTAACGGGAAGGAACAATTACGGTTAACTGAGGGGGGTCAATAGGCTGGCAACTTATACGATAAAGTTTACAATGATTGCTCTTGAGGGGTGGGCTTTGAAGAGGAGGCACAAAGTAATATTAGGCAGGCAGCTGCCGCCTTACCCCTTTCTAGCAATTTCCATTAACTACGAGCGGCCAATCTTACCTTTGCAACATTACTTGCATACTGCTGTCGAAGGTCCTGCTGTAAATTCACAGATATAGAGAGATCGCATCTCAATCTTCAGTTGTAGACTTGCACACTGATCATCAGTATTTAGAGATGTATAATGAGAACTTCGTATAGGTGAAGAATTGAATACTTCTATACAAGGGAGTGTAGAGGAAAGGCTAAAGAACGCTCGCATGCTGAGCATAATTCTTGAATACCAAGCATCGACTGGGCAGACATGTGAAGAAATAACCTTGTCCAAGCCCCTTGCCATGAAGACAAATCTACTTGTCAAAGTGACACCAGCACCCCGCAGTGTTGAACTATCATCTTGTAAAGATTTCATATTCAGAACTTGTTTGGATTGAGATCTCTTTTGTGTGAAATTTCAATTGAGCAATGCCTCATTTTCATGTCTAACCAACAAATTCATTAACTACTCTCTGATAGAGGGCAACTTTTAGATGCGGAAGCATCTTATACTCGCGCCTTGTAGTGCGCCGTCCGCGCCGTCCGCACCGCTTCTCGAACATTCGACAGCTGACGCGCGCGCATGCGCCGTCGCGCCGTCGCCCACCATCTGTGCCGCGCGCGCTTCTCCTTCGAGAACAATCGACAGCTGACAGCGCATGCGCCGTCGGGCCGTCGCCATCTGTGCCGCGCGCGCGCTTCTCCTTCGAGAACATTCGACAGCTGACAGCGCATGCGCCGTCGCGCTGTATATATACTCAAGGTCGGCGCTCGCTCGCTCAGTTGCCGCTCGTCGGTTGGTTTGTACGGCGCGTCGACGTCCAAGGTCGCGGTGAAATGAATTCCAACGAATCCACAAACACAATGATCGACGTCCCTTCGACCAGCGCCGCCCTTTCGCATACGTGTGTACGTGTTCACTCATTTAACACCCCCTCCTACAACCACGTTAACCAATTTAGCCATCGACCCAAGTAAGTCGCAATTTAACACCCCATTTCACAACCACGTTAAACAATGTAGCCATCGACCCAAGTAAGTCGCACTTTAACACCCCGTTAACCATTTATATGCTCCGCATCCTCCTCAGTGTTCCCCCGAGGGAAGCTGAGGGCAATTTTTTGCCACCTTGACTGGTACTGCAACTGCTATTGTGCAGAAAAGTGCTCAACCAGTTGAACACCAGAGAGCACCCTATAAGAAAGAACATAACACGCTATGTAGATTTGATTTGAGCGAATTCCAGCAACTAAAATTTATTTCTGAAATGGAAACAATACATCCCATCAGAACAGCACAAGCGATTTGACAATGAATGCAGTTGGAAAGCTCCAAGAATACTGTGAACACATATTTAGTAGCTACAAGAAAATTCACACTTAACTGACCAAAGACTACAAGTAGTAGCACTATAAATTAGATTGAACAACATATTACATACAGATACATATTCTCAATCGAAGAATTGTTGTAGAGCCAGTAGGTGTTAGCCAAACAAAAGAAAAAAATACAATTGTTATGGAGGCCTAAAACTACTTTGCGAATTAGGAGCAATATTAGTACAAAAGAACTATGTACAGCAGAGAAACAAACAACCTAGTATTTTCACACAACCCTCAATATTTCAAATCCTAACATGTTGTGGCGCTAAGAAAGGCTTCAAATAAAGCTTTGTACCCTACTAAACTGACAGTTACAACTTTAGAAGTCAGATGCGTTTCCTCTTTAAAGGCAGACTGACAAGCCTGCACCAATGGGCATGCACTCCCGGCAGACATCAAAAGCCCAACGTGCAGTGACCTCACTTTTCGAAAACATTGTCGAGTGCATCAGCAGAGCTTTAGCCACCTTTTTAAGTTACTTGTTTAGTCGCCAAGGTGACCCACTGCCATCCCACAGTAATTAGGGTGGGCCTTTCTGGACTTCTTAACCCAACTATAGGGCTCAACATAAATTTAGAAGAAAATACATTCACTAAGTTTGTCTTTACTACAAAAAATATTTTGCACACATGAAGCGTGGTGTAAAAACATGGTGCACCCATATCCTCGTGTGGCACATGGCGACACTCGCACACGTGCTCTGGGAGTGCAGAAACTCTCCTCCCGACTCCACCTCAAACAAGTGGGAGAGGTCCCTCAAGAGCTCACTTGTCGCCGACCAGCAATGGGCGGTCCAGCAGACCCGCGAAGTAGCCGTCAGGTACTTTGTCAGTCCCTACGCAGTTTACGCGCGCTTCGCGCAAAGCGTGTCCTGCAGGACTAAAATAACGTTTTTTTTTCGTTTATTCATTCCCATATAGAGGAAACCAATTTGGCAAGAAAAAACCAAAATCAAGAACATTAGGAGTACACTAAACTCAACAGAACGTACTTGCAATTCCAACAGTCAGTCAACACTATAACTTAAGCGTGAAACAGTCTTTACTCTAGAAGTACAGCACACACCTTCGCTGCCACACTGTGCTCATGTCTTGGCCCTGGAATCGTGTTCTGCAATATCTTATAGAACAACACTGCAGTAACAGAAAAAAGAAAGCACGCATTACGCGCCAAACAGACTTCCGCTAAACCCCAAACTTTTTTTGCACCGACTACGGCCCTCTTCGGCATACCCCTCTTTTCACAATGTTCAGTTTTTGGCATAAAGTTCATCATGCTCACCGACAGGGTGAAGCGAGAGCGAAGAATTCAAAGTTTAATGCCGAGTTAGAAAGCATATAGTATTATCAAAACACAGACTTAAGCACGTACGTAACTGATACTTAGATAAAATTGTGCACCATAAAGAGATGGCGAAGTACTAGTATTGGACTAAACACCAATGCTTACCACACCCTCCAACCTGGACGCCTGAAGCAAACAAATGCCCCAGAAGCGAATATTTGACATCCCACCTGCAACTTTCGGTGATGCTTCAGCTTAACTGGGCAAAGAAGAACCTACCGAGTGCGTCCGCAAAATAGCCTAAAGACCGAACCCAAGAACCACCACTAAGTAGTGTTGTAATCGGAAGAACGTGTCACCGTAATGCATAACAAACAAGCGCGAAAATGGCAGGCATGTGCAGAAGGCGCACCACATTCACAGCGAAAGCTAAAAGAACGGACTTTCAGAGCCTTTTATAAACACTAATAGGGACACTGCTGTAGCACATTTGCTGGGTACCCGTTATGACATTAGTAATAATTTCTGGGTAGTAGGCCGGCATTCACTATGCAAGCTTTCGTCATTCTTCTAAGAAGTGCTGTACCTGCTAAACATTTACAAGGGATTCTGTGCCAATTGTTCATGCAGGGGCAGACGACGACGATGAATTATGCCTAAAGAGGGTATGTGCCATAGTTAGGAGGTGATCGATAACAAGCTTTTCTAAAAGAATGGAGCACTGGACGACCCACTCGTTACACTATTCGCATTGTGAGACGTCTGGTTGTTCTTTCGCTGTTCTAGAACGCTTTATTACTCATATTAACATGATTTCTTTCCCGACATCAAACTTACATAAGGCAAGTTTACCAACAAGTTTTAAGCGCCAGCGTGGTTCAGTGGTGTAGAATACTCGACTGGCACACAGTGGACCCGGGTGCAAGCTTCACTGTCTCTTTATTACAAGGTTTTCTGTTTGTATTTTGTGCGAAGTGATTATGGACAGTGGCGGCGAACAACTACGATGTGGCGCGTGACCCGAGTTGTGATCTCATAACAGCTTTCGCTGGAAAACATGCACACACAAAAAAACTAATACTTCCTGCTACAAAGATTGATAGATGAATCTGTTTCAAGTTGACAAACATTAAATCCAGTTTAAAGCGAAACAGCAGCAATATGCCACTGCATGTCACATTATGAATGGATGCCTGTCTTTTCCAACAAACGAGGAGATCGGTCAATTAATCTGGCTGCAAATTTATATGGTAATGAAATACGATCAGTAAAGGAGAACTCGCTTTATTTGATTTATGATATAGGTACAGCTTATTTGGCGGTCACTAAAACACGATTATATTAGCGGCATCTCAATAGACCACCATTTCACAATTCAGTACATTCTGTAAGCCTTTGGACCACCCTTCAAACAGCCCTATACAAGAATAGGCAATATATCACCGACTTTAAGGTATTGCACAGCATTTCATGCGCAGCTGGTAGCCTAATGTGGATACAGAGATCACTGGCATGTCTCGCAAGAGCAGTAAGAGTTGTAGTCCTTCACGCACTTCATCCACCCGCTAGCGATCACTGTGTAACGACACCGGGAAGCACTGACAAAGAGTCCTCACCCCTGTGACAGGCTTTTTGCAAGATGCATTTCCAAAAGGAAACAAAGAGGCAGGAGCTAGAGGGTGACTTTCTGCTGATAAGATATGACCAGGTAGCAGGATAGGGACGGTCTCGCTCACCTAAGAGACACAGGCTGGACGTAGAAGGCTATGTGGGTATGAATGTAGCAATCATCAATGAGGTGGAAGGTCGAAGTGCTGTAAGTACACCTAGATGTGTGTTTATATGTGGCGCAGATACACAAAGTGCGCACAGCATTATGAGCCCACGGGGGATGCAATAATTGAGAATGCCAAATTATTAATTTGTCTAGGAGTGAACGAGATAATGGAATTTTTCTGCAAATTGTAAAGCATCGGATGCGATACGCTAAGATAGTGCGTTTGAACTGAAGCAAAGGAAGTTCGTGCAATTGATATCAAAATCGCCTCACAACAACTAAGGACAACAATGTCCCCAATACTCTCATTCAAGTAATTTTTAGATTTGATCATACTGAGCAAAAAATACCTCAAAAGAAAAGCTTTTTTGATTATAGTGAGCGTCTCACCTGCATAGTTCAGACCTTAGGGTAGCATACAGAGGTTTATTTTTCAGCAGCAGTCTTCTGCAAAGGTCACGATCCATGCTCTGAGAAAAGAGTCACACTCGCCATTTCCTCTACAAGTGATGCTGGCAACGCTCCCAGGAATACATGTGAAGATATCTCCTTTAGTAAAAGTTGCTGCGTCAAATGGTGCACGTTACGAGAAAATTGGACGACTTAAATCACCGGAGAAGGCGAAAAGAGATTCAACTCGCAGCTAAATTTATCCTTGCTAATCAACCAAAGATTTCTCACCTTTTTTTTCTTCAATATGGACGTGAGCCATGCTCCACCCTTGAGACCACTTTGCTGTATCGCCCCGATGTCTCAGAGTTCAACTCTCTGTCTTAAATATTCGTCCACGCTCAAGAGTGTCGTCAGTTGGCCCGATCATTCACCTTGGACAAGGAAGCACTCAAAAAGACCGCCATGGCCGCGACCAGCAAGTCGAGACTTTTCCCGTGGTCTCGCTCGTCTGGCTCCGACTGCCCTTCCACTCCACAAGTCAGTCCTCTAAGTTTGCCCCCCCCCCCCCACCAGTTTCACGGTCCCACCAGTTTCACCAGTTTCACCAGTTTCACGCGATAAGGACCAGTTTCATGGTCCTTATCGCGTCGTCGAACGTCAATCTCATGTCACATACGTGATCTAGCCGGTCACGCAATCTACAGACAGGTGACGCCTTGGTCGTGAGACTGTCCACGTGAGTCTTCTCAAGCCCTATCACGACCCACTCCTACTCTCGTCACCTTGACTTGCCAGGATGGCTAGTCTTCGTCGCCGGGGAAGTGTAGAGAGTAAGAAGATTATGTGCCGCAGTGGGTCATGCTTTTAGCGAGAGGAGCCGAGCACGAGCTGTTGCCTCGAGTGCTGTGATTCCTTTGTCGGTTGCTGCCACCCGCTTTCATTATCAATGGGCCTGCTGTGCAAGTACTACTCACGCCAATAAATCCCGTTTCGGAAGAACCAACAAAGGCAAAGGATACCTGTTGTCTTTCATTCTGTATAATACACCGTGTTTTGGCGTGTAGACATCAATGTTTGCTGCTGAAGTGCCAGCCATGACAAAGGAAAAACTGTTAGAAGTTCGAATTACTAGCAATGGAAGTGCTCTCACTTTGGTGTCCTCTCTAGAAGCAGCAAACCGATTACTGGCGACGACTACTTTAATGGGAATCGATGCAGAACCAAGAGCGCCTGCTTCTTACTGGAGAAACTTTGGTCGGATAATTGTCGCCATACGTGCAGCTCTGGAGTTGATAGTGAAAGAACCTTCGGGAATTTGGTCTATCTTCTCGGACTTGACGGCATCTCTTCAATGTCTTATGTCACCGTTTCGCCATGGACCTAATGAACAGTTAGTAGCTGAAATAAGGCTTTTTCATCACCAAGCAATCGAAAAACAGCACAGCTTAGTGTATCAGTGGATACCAGGTCATTGCGGTATATATGGCAATGACCGCGCTGATGAGGCCGCTAGATCTGCACACAATGGTACCCAATACACAGCCATCCCGTTCTCAAGAACCGACGCAGCTACAAGACTTCGTTCGCTTGCACGTGACCTCACACTGGTACAGTGGAACTCAACAGACTTCACAAACGCGCGCCTGCATAACGGATCCCGATCTGCAGCTTCGTCTTCCCCCAAGGATATCTCGAGCTGAGAAGACTCTTCTAAGCCGCCTGTGGCTTGAAGTGACCTTCCCGAACGCATACTCTTATCTCGTTGGGATGGCCAGCTCTCCAACATGCACTTACTGCAGTTGCGAAGAAACCATCGCGTACCTTCTGTGTGAGTGCACCCATTTCAACGCGCAAAGACAAGAACTTACTGCAGCTCTGGATAGACTAGACGATCGGCCTTTGTCAGAATAAAAGATTCTGGGTAATTGGCTGAGCCCATCCTCAGCCCAGAAGGCTTTGAAAGCTTTGCTGCGCTTTTTGCGGACAACTGGCCTCAGAGACAGATTTTAGTGTCTTATACTCTTTGATGTTGCCTTTCCTCTGTCGCAATTTTTTGTGATTTCTCTTTCTCTTCGCAACTTTTCTTTTCAACACCTTTCATTCGCATCACCCCTTTCCCCAGCACAGGGTAGCCAGCCGGTCTAAGAACTGGCTAACCTCCCTGTCTTTCCGCTTAAACTTTCTTCCTTCCTTGGTCGGATAAGGAACGCTCGTTTGCAATACACAGACTCAGAGCTGCTACAATACCTGAAAGATGCAGGAGTCATCACAGTTCGTCGGCATTCGCCAACAAAACACAGTGAAAACTCGCTTTTACAAGACGTTGTTTTACTTTTTCTATCTGAACAACTAATGCCGGCAATGGTGATGCTGGGCTTTACAAGTCATTCAGTGACCGAGTTCTTTGGAGTTGTGCAACGCTTCAAATGCCAAAGACACGGAAATATTGCCAATTACTGCAGAGGACCACAAATATCCAAGATCTGTGCAGGTTCTCACGGCCACAGGGACTGCAAACCATGTCACTAACCACGATGTGCTAACTGCGGCGGACGAAACCCGTCGCAGTTAGGAAAGTGTCCACAGGAAAAAGGCAGCAGTGAAGTAGAAGAAAAAAAATCTATAACAATTAAACGTAAAACGTCACCGACCAGCCGCCAATCCTGACGTAGTGGAGAACACTAGGCCGAAACAGTACCCACGACAACGTCTATGGAATTAGCTGCACCGTAGACAAAACTATATTCCGATGCACTGAAACGTCCAAAAACTCCTGAAGGTCCATATCCATCAGAAGTGCCAGCTTCAAAAGAAAAGCCTACTGCAGCACTAAGACACCTAAAGGCCAGAGGTACCACAGCACTTCAAGAAGCTCCTTCGGCAGATGTGCTCACAAGTGACAACATTCGACAAATGCTGGTGCCTATGTCATTTGCCGCACATAAGGCCATTAGGAAAATGACACCAGGGTGTACATCGGCACCAGAGGTTCAGGTTGTAGTTGCTTTGGAACCACTTCTAGGACTCAGTAACATTACTTACACCGGTGATGGTAAATATGAATGGTCGCTTAAAAATGTCGCCATATTCGAATGGAATGCTAATAGCCTGCGGGGGAAACTGGGCAACTTCTGCCGGCTAGTTTACGAGCAAGATTTTCCACTCTAGTCATATCAGAAGCTCGCACAGATCAAACTTTAGAATTTCAAACTATTTTGTGTAGAGATCTTCTTGCCATAACAATAAATCTAGCCGAGCAGTTCTGTGTGTACGCAAAGGCTTATCATGTTGCCTCACAGATGTATTTTGATGTATTTAGATGAATGTTCTGGAGTTTGTGGCATGGAAGGTTCAGTTCGGGAAGTGTGAAATTCACATAGCGAGTGTCTATATTGAACCAAGAAAGCCAGTTCTTGCTACTGACTTGGACCACTTTTAACACCTTTGGCTGGGCAGCTTATGATTTGCAATGACTTCAATGCTCATCAAGCTCTCCTGGTGTGGAACGTATTGCGATTCTTGAGAAAAAATTATAGGGAGCTTTATGCATTGTTACAATTTCTGTACCGTAAATGTTGGATCGCCGACCTTTTTTCGCGGACTATCCTAAAGCGCATGTTTAGACGTGACATTTTGCTCCTCAAATATTACAGCAGCTTTGCAATGGACTCTGCCACCACTTCCTCTGCTTATCGTGAAGGCATTATGCCCATCCGCTTTGTGAAAAACTTATTCGAAGAAACGGGTGAATTGGCGACACCTTGCGAACTTATGAGGTGGCGCTTCAACAAGAATATTCGTTGCATCCAGATAACGATTTTCTCCTTGGTAGTTTACATCACCTCCAGTCACTTTTGACATCAAAGTGATAGAAAAAAAATCCTCGATACATTACCTTCAAGCCAAATTTCTATTGCTTCAAAAATTTGCCATTATCAAGACCGTTTAACAATTGTTTTCACGGATGACTTTACAATGAACAAATGCTCGACTGCTGCTTTTCATATACCTGCACATAAAATGAAAAAAAGGTTTTCGACCTTTTCGAAAGATATCGTCTACAACAGCGCAGCTTGTCCCAATATTACAAGCTTCAAAATTCATTGTTGAAAGCAAGCAAATGCAAAACCGTGTAAAAAATGTAGACTCCAAAAGAGTGCTGTAAGTAATTAAAAACTTTTATTTTCATAGGGACGATAGCATCATATATGAAATATTATAAACAATTACCACCGGTTATCTGGACGGCCACAACATAGCTTTTCAGTGGCTTCTAAGTCAGGTAAGAGTGATGGGAAATGAAATTTCTGACAAGTTAGCCACTGAAGTATACAGAAAAGCTAACGTGACACCAGCCCATGTTTATTTCTCAAAAAGCAAGAAGGTTCTTTCGGAACTGTGCCACAAACTATGCAATGATGCTTGGTTTGACGAAAATACGAAGTCGTCACTCGTACACCAAATAGATCCGTTTCTTCAATTTTAACCTAATCAAAAAATTAATAGACCATTTGACACGCTGCTGCACCTTCTACAATTAGGTGTTTCGTACACACCTCACTTTTTATGCCGCATAAAAAGAACGTCCCCGCACTGCGACCATTGCGATCATCTCAATGCTTCAGAGGGGCATATTCTTTTTGAATGTCAGCAATGCGATGAACAATGCGCTGAGATGAGGGATCACTTGAGCCAACTCGATAGACAACCCTTTTCGGTTACAAAAATACTTGGACAGGGACCGCATTCATAATATAAAAGGCGCGCAGTGAGCACGCTCCGTGATATCTTAAAGAACACTGATCTAATGTAGACTCTTAAGTTCATACTATACCTTCCCGCTATTTGTAAAGACTATTTCCGCAATTTGATCCCCATATAAGAACTAGACTATGACCATACACGCTGTTCTCATTCATGCATTGTAAGCCCTATAATGTATAAGGTATTTTACATATTGCCTCTGACTTGTATAATTTTATTTTATTACTTTTGATTTTACGTGTTTTATATAGTACATTACTGTTATGATGTTGGGATAGCCGGCTCTAACGTAGCCTACCTTCCCATGTTCTTCCAAATATAAATAAAACATGAACCCTAAGAAGAGAATAGGCAAGTAAACATATTTTATAAACTGCCACACGAGTGCGCATGGGCTTAAATTTCTAACTAGCTGCCACGCGCTTTTAAATTGCAAAACACCGCCTGGCATTCCCACGTTGAAACTTTACGCGAAATGTGCCTTAAAGTTGGTGGTGGTAAAAAAAAACATTTATTTCAGAAACAGTTTACTAGAGAGTGCCGACGTGACGCATCGGCGTGCTAGAGTGGCCAGACCCTGTTCCGGGACACCAGTGGAGCTCGAAGCTGCCCGTGCGCGCTCCACCAAGGAGCGTCGCGCAGCCAAGGTACAGCAGCCGAGCAGGTGCTCCTCCCAAGACTGTCTAGTTAGGATAGTGAAAACGGATGAAAAAGGGACGGGATAAACTGGGCACGCTGCTACGATGCGGTATGTGTCAGCGAAGACATGACAGGTCGAGCAGGTGCCATTGATTTCCGGCAAAAAGTGTCTGGCGACCGCCGGACTGATAAAGGTGTTCGTCTGCTGGTGGCATAGGACTCATTCGTCCGCTTTATCCAGACCGCGTGCGGCATCCGGGTAGAGGTGGCGGGAAGCTCGGTAATAAGCCAAAATGTCGCGAAAGCGCGTCAAGTTGGTGTTGCCAGATTCCGTCTCGGGACATGGAGTTGCAACGGCCCGGGTAGAAGAAGCACTGGCAGCGGAATTTTTCGCATTGTTGCCGGGCAGGCCTGAGTAGCCTAGGGTCCAGATTATATGAATTGAATGAGGGTTAAAGCGCCAAGAGGCTGCCTGGCGTAGGCGAGCCGCCAGTGGGGCAATGGAACCCTGAAGGTACTGAGAACAGGCCAAGCGCGAGTCCGTCAGGATGGTGCGTGAGGCAGGGTGAGAGGTGGCCAAAGCTATGGCAACCTCTTCAGCGTGCGTAACTGTGTCTGCTCAAAAGGAGAGGCCATCGACGTGTTTGCCCTCTGTAATCACAGCCGCCGTGAAGCGACCCGAGGGTGAGGGACATGAGACGTCCACGTAGAAAACACCAGGGCGATCGGAGTGTCGCGTATGAAAGGCCGCGGCACATCTAGTCTACAGCCAGGATGGAAATCGGGGTTCATCATACGGGGTAGGGGTAACACCCATAGCTTTTCACGCCGGAGCTATGGTACCGTCTGCAGAATGTCTTGGTCAGATATCAGGTTAAGGCCAATTCTGTGTAGAAGACGGTGCCCTGAAGGCGTCTGCAACAGTCGATTGATTTGGTTAACGTGATGAGCTTCACGCATCTCTGCAAAGGTGTTGTGTACTCCCAGACCCGCGAATCAGCTGTTGAAAGTTTCAATAGGTAGGTCAAGAGAGCGTTTGTATACTGAACGAAGAAGGCCGTCCAGCTGGTGGTCATGTCGACGACGCAGGCGAAGGTAAGGCGAGGCGTAGAGGACGCGACTGGTCACAGACGCGTGGGCCAATCTGAGGGACTGAGTCCCACGGAGGTCGCCGTGCTTGGTAGATACCCGCCGTATCATGTGGCTCACCTGTTCGGTGGTGCGTCTGAGGCCTGCTATTGTGCCCTTGGGATCCAAGGATGATGTTAGGTGAAGGCTAAAAATCCAAATATTTTGAACTGACGGAACGGGCCTGGACGGAAGAAAAATTTGAGGCGGCGGTAGCGGAGAAACTGAAAGAGGAGCCGACTTAGCTGGAGAGCACTCCAGGCCGCATGGACCAGCGTAGGTGTCTACCAGAAGGGCAGCCTTTTACAGGTGTTCTTCGATTTGGGCTGAGGAGCAGGTGTTGTTCCAGATTGTGATATCGTCCGCATATAGTGCGTCTTGTATTCCTTTGACCTTGCTTGGAAGAGACGGGAGGTTCAACATTGCCAGGTTAAAAAGCAGAGAAGACAGGACTGCCCCTTGAGGTGTACCCCGCGTGCTTAGTAAGTACGGGCCGTGTTTAGTAGAATTGAGGCGAATGAAGGTGATGCGATGTGATTGAAAGGCGCGAATGTAGTAAGTCTTCTGCCCGCAGTTTGTGGTAGGCAGGTTAGTGAGTATAGTGCTGTGTTTGACGTTGTCCAACGCCCCGCGGTGATCGAGAGCGAGCACGGCTTTACCGTTATGGTGCACAGTAGGCTCTATGATATCGTTTTGAAGCTGGAGCAGGACGTCCTGTGCCGACAGATGCGGGCTAAAGCCAAAAATCGTGTCAGCAAAGATCCTCCTGGCCTCCAGGTAGGCGGAAAGGCGTTCGCGAACCATAGTTTTCATGAGTTTGCCTGCGCAAGACGTAGGTGAGATGGGTCAGTGCCTCGATACTAACGGACTTTGCCGATTTGGGTATGAATCTCACGACCGATGTGGTCCATTCCGTTGGAAGCGGAGAGCCGTCCCATATAGAATTTATAAGGTGGAGTAACTAGAGGTGTGCTTGCTCGAGAAGATTTGCCAGGAGCGATACTGTGATTCTGTCGCATTTTCGTGAGTGCAAATCATAAATCGGAAAGCGTGTATGGGACGTCGAGGTAGGGGTTAGGGTTGCCGGAATACGTATATGCTGGGTCTGCGGGAACAATTGTGTGGCAGATGTAGCGGTCAAAAAGTTCTCGCGCGAGTTGATCCATAGTGCCCTGAAAGGCGTGCAGAGCACGGCAGAGCTGGCGTTGCGTTTCTCCCCTGGTGGTAGAGCAATCGAGAAGGCTTTGAAAAAGTCGCCATGCGCTCTTAGAGGTCATCTGGTTTGCACCCTTTGAACAGGTGTCTATCCATCAGTTAGCATCAAAAAGTTGTGCAGAGAATGCGACCGCCTCTGCAGTGAGTGCCTCATAGCGAGCACCAAGTTTCCGATTGAGTTTGTTGCGTTTCCAGCCTCTTACAAGCCCGCGGTGAGCGTGCCAAATATTTAAGGGGTGTGGGTTGATTGCAGGAGTCAAATTAGAGGTTGCAAGGGTGGGAGTGTTTGCTTGTTTGATATGGAGGGCGTATGATGCCCACGCTGCATATTCGGTCGAGGAGAGGACGACGAAAAATGGTTACATTCTGAACTGAGTCCAATCGGTGCGACGGGCTTGGCGCCAGTGTTGGCGCATTTTCTGCCGCGGTGTGAACGAAATGCGGAGTAAAAAGTGATTGCTGCCTAGGGTTTCGCCTGAATTTTCCCATGTAGCATCGCGGATGTGACGGGTGAGGGAGAGGTCAGGGCATCTGTCTCGCCTGACGGAGTTGCCGGAACGTGTGCGTTGTGCCGGATCGGTAAGAAGCGTGAGGCTCAGCGAGGAAATGAGCTCCTTGAGCTCTCTGCCCCGGGCCTTCTCGTAGTGGTTACCCCAGTGAGGGCTGGGAGCATTAAAGTCACCGACAACACCAGTGGTTGTCGGGCCTCTAAACGCCACGCCCGATGGAAGAGATGCGCAAACGAAGCCCTCGCAAAGTAAGTGGGACAGTACACATTTAAGACATGTATCGATGGTTGGCCCCTCCACTGAGACAGCACTGATATCACGCAGTAGTCATAAGGAAGATCCAGATTGAGGTCAATAGGTATCACCGTGTAAGCTTTATGCACGAGGAGGCATGTGGTGGTGCTGCCTACATAGGAGTAGTATCCAGAAAGGGATGGAGCAGGGCCAGATTCTTGGAGCACCAAGACGGCAGGCTGAGAGCCAAGTGAGCTGAGGAAAAAGGAATGACGTGAACGCTTTCGCCTGTTCCCGAAGCCTCTAGGGTTCACTGTATGATCTCGATTTTAGGCGCAATATTTGAACGGGACGTACGGTTGGTAGCCATCGTGACTGTCTTAGGTTTTAGATTTGGTCCTCCATGTCCCGCTCGAAATCCTCAGAGGCCGGATTGTCTGACGGCGGGTTGGTGGTAGCCACCTTACGACGACGCCGTGAAGCTGAACCCTCACTGCTCACCCAGCGGGAGCGGGAACGCAATGCCTTGGGTTGAAACTGAGTGATCGCCCAGGCTTGAATAGCCTGAGTAACCTCTACTACTGTGCGTTGGACAGACAAGCTAGTGAGCAGGTGATCAATCGAAGCTTCGACGCGCGTAAGGCGTTCTTCTATGCGCGGGGCGCGCTCCTCGCTGGCGAGAGTTTGGTTAGCGGGCAAGAGAACCTGAGGTGCCCCAGGAGTCTCAAGAGCTTCTGGAGTAGATGCAGCACCGGTTCCGAGTGCTGGAGTACACATGGTTGCTTGAACCGGCGGTTTAATGGGAGTGGACTTAACGTGAGGTCTTAGCTTGGATGTAGCTGGCGTAGCTGCCTGGACAGAAGAGGCAATACCGGATGGCCTTGCAGTACACTGTTGTTGGGGTTGAAGTTGCTTATTTAAGAGTTCGAGTTGTTTATTTAAACGAGAACTTTGCCTTTGAAGTGCCGCAACGTGCTGGCGAAGGGCCGCAAGTTCGGGAGAAGGAGGATCGACAGATGGGTGTGAGAGAGGCTTAGAAGCAGCATTTCCTGCCCAACTGCTCACCTGAGGTACCGCTGCTGGTGCATTTAGCGCTGGAAATGCCTGAGTCTCGGCGTGGAATGGTGGAGCCGACTGATGCAGGTTGGTGCCGCCGTCTAGTTGTGACGAAGTTGAGATGGTCCCGCGAGGAGATGTTGAGGGCGACTTGCGTTTCCGATATTTTGCCGTGCAGCCACTGGTCCCAGTCTCGTGTCAACATGGCAGAGGAGGCACTTGGGGTGGCAGTCATGGGTATCGAGACTTGCAGGTGCGGGGGTCCCGTATTTGGCACACTGAGTTGGAGCGGGGTGAGGACACTGCGGTGGTCGCAGACCGATGGTGCCGCACTTGGTGCAAGCAGAGACCGTGTGCTTGTACCCTCGAATATACGTCGCCACGCAGTGGTGGAAGAGGAAGCGGGTTAACTTCGTGCCCTCGGAAGTCACCACCGCCAACGCGGAATCTCCGAGTTTGTGGACCGCGAGGATAGTACCACGAGGCCAATGCAGTTCTGACTTTATCTTCCCCGGGCTTTCAGCAGTTTTTATTTTGATGACGCCCTTGTATGTATCCCCTGGTACCTTGGCGTGGCCTCGAAGGGGCAACTGCTGATCCTCCACT
Source organism: Rhipicephalus annulatus (assembly GCA_013436015.1). NCBI lineage: Eukaryota > Metazoa > Arthropoda > Arachnida > Ixodida > Ixodidae > Rhipicephalus > Rhipicephalus annulatus. Next base: position 1,271,253 of record WOVY01009848.1, read on the forward strand.
TGCAGATGGAAGTCCTCGAGGATTCACTGTGCCATAGGCAAAATAGTGGTGCTACAGACCAAGAGGTTTTGTTCCCAGATCGGCCACACTTGAATTTGCGTGGTGGTCCGGTCGCCGAGGTAGCTGCGGATAGCGTCGCCCACGCGATCGGCCGGGACGAATGTGCGTTCCTCGCAGAGAACGCGAGGTTTCACTACTACGATGTAGTCATGCCGAGAGAGGTGAGGAGTCTGTCGCGGACGCCACTTGCGTTGCTTCTGCGAGGAGGGAGCAGAGGTAGGCGCACTACCGGAAGGATGGCGTGCCGGCGTTCCTTGCACAGCTGGGGAATGGTGGCCAGCTGTGCCGCCTCGTTGTTGTTGAGACACAGACTTCAAATTCGCTTGCTTGCGTTGCCACAGCCTTACCATGTCGTCGAGGTATTTGTTTTCTGATGGCATAGTGTTTGCGTAAGATGACATCTCTATGGACAGTACTTGGCTTGAGGTAGGATCATAGCCCGTAACCACGTTAGCGGCCGTCATCGCTGGGCCAAAAGCCCCTAGCGAGCCACCGTTGTAACCGGAAACGAAGCACGTCTCTCAAGTTGTCAAAACTGTACCCACCTGGACGAAGATGGTGTCTAGGCGAAGCCGATAACTTGGCGGAGACGATAAACCCAAGTTTAATGTGTACCAGTGTGGATGTCCGCAGAAATAGCACGAAATATACGAAGGCGTTGTGGAGTGCGTCCATCGCCATTGAGCGCTCGCAGTGACCCCCCACCCTAACAGATCCACGGGAAGAATTACCACAGTGCTAGCTATATCAACGCAACGAGTGAGACGCTACATCACTACGCGTTCTACGGAAGGTGGCAGCCTTTTTAGAAGCCCGCATCAGTTCTTCAGAGTATCATCAATGATCTCTAGATTAACACAGCTTGAAGCAATGCGGCCCTTAGCGTTTTATATGTGTGTACTGTTTTACTCGTTGTAACAGTGAAGACATGCTTACTCAATGCAGTGCCGGTTGCACGTCCGCCAAAGTCTCCGTCGGCGATAGTGCGGATGTTACTCCGGTGTAATTCGGGGCGCGTGAGTACGTACGTCGTTCAGCGATCCCGGAACGAACAAAAAACGTGTTAGGTGGTGAAAATTTACACGTAAATAAACGCAGACTCACAAGTAACGCATGAGCGCGGAGCCACGGCTGGGTTATGAGCCAAGTAAATGCTAAAAAAAATTGGCAGCTCCCACGTACAGTGGTCCTCTATAATATGCGAAGCACGATGAGGAAGGTTGATGTGTTACTTTAAAATGAGCACAACGTTACGAGGCGGAGGTATATTAGACCGTACATTACTTCCTTGCCATGATCAACATGTTTGAACGTGTCATTTACCTTCGTCATCTATTCACGTCACCTGATACTGAAATTCGTATATGTGGAGCTAGCCGAACGGCCACAAGTGCATCATAAATGGCCCATTACACTCCGACGGAACGTTGACGCGCTTGCACGCTGGGCACAGCAACGCTGCGCTAGCAACGCGAGCACTTTATAATATGACGCCAGGCGTGACCGGCGCGACCAGCGTTCGTCGGCGCGGCCAGGCGGCTACCGGTGCGAAATGAGACAGTGCATTTCGAGCCGATGACGTTACCCAGACCGCACTGCGTCTGGCTCTCTTCGTGACGGAGAAATGCCCGCTGTGCTCACACGCGCATGCGTCTATGCAACGCAGCGCGACGCCCGCCTGCAAGTATACGGCAAGCAGATCGGCGCCTGGCATGGCATCGCCGTCGTGACGCGATGAAAGGAACGCGGCGCGCACACGCGCTAGTCCCATCGAAGTGTATTGGTGCCTTGAGTGAGGCATGTAGTGATGTTCTTACATGAAACGTATCTCAGGAATATCATGTTCGCAGCAGTCACATACCTTCATCATGCATTCACATCTCGTAATACCTAATTTGGTATAAGTGAAGCTCGCGAAACGACCGCGAGCGCATCATGAGCGTGGCATGTAGTCGTGTTCTAACATCACACGCATCTCATGACCATCATGTGTGCACCAGTCATATATCTTAGTCATGCATTCACGTCCCGAAATACCATATTTGGTATATGTGAAGCCAGCGAAACGACCCCATTCGCAACATGAGCATGGCTTGTAGTCATGATTCATGACCTACATGATATGCATGTCAAAATTTTTACGTTAGTGTCTGTCGCTTGCGTTCGCTATGCAGTCATGGCATACCATACCACTTTTGCAACATGTCATGAAAACGAAACCACCACGAGAGCTGCATGATTATGAAATGTAAATCAGGACTTTTATGACATACATGTCATAATTTTCATGGTATGACTACTGTAATATGTTCTTCATACAGTCATGTTAGGCCATACCAAGTATGGTATCGATACCTATATTGAAATAGCCAGGAGAGCCGTAAGCGGCTAGATAGATAGATAGATAGATAGATAGATAGATAGATAGATAGATAGATAGATAGATAGATAGATAAATAGATAGATAGATAGATAGATAGATAGATAGATAGATAGATAGATAGATAGATAGATAGATAGATAGACAGATAGATAGATAGATAGAGAGATAGATAGATAGACGCGTTACAACGCATGCAAAGTGGCAGCGACTGCACTGCAAGGGCTCTAGGTGTGCTATTCTAAAGCTCTTCAATTTACCTGCTCTCCGCCCGCAGCAGACCTCCACGCGAAGTATTTTAAATACTTCAAGTGCTTGAACCGTTTGATATTCGCACGCCAGTCTTCAACAAGCCGACAAGCCGAACCAGGGCACGTGTCACGACCCAGGAAAACCACGTATGACGAGCCAGAAAAGACTGGCTCTAAATAATCGCAGCGGTGGCTCTACGGGCATTCAAGTTCATCCACGCAATAATCCAGAGGACCTAAAAGCTACCCCACTACCTGCCAACTAACTGCAAGCTCCGCCTACCCGTCTGTGTCCCCGGAAATATTGAGCATGAAGTAGCGGCATGTTCAAGCAACCCACACGCTAAAGTTACTCGCAACCTATAGCCTTAAATTTCACTTGGACTAAGCTATAGCAAGTGAAGTCCGATGAACACGCCTCCCCCTCCCCTGCTTGTCACGTTATGAAGCTCACTGATGTGATGCCGAAGACAAAGCTCGCAGTGATCCTTGATGAATTGCCGGCGACGTGGTTCCTCGCGCATAGTTTCATATGTCCAAGTGTCAATAGACACAAATAAGTTAAAACGTGACTCTTACGTAAACCCGTTGACAAAATAAATTGAGACGGGCTAGTGACGACCGCAATCCCGTAAAACTGTATTGCAGCACGATCCGACGTGGGGATTGGATTGGATAAACTTTTATTTGGTCCTCCAAAACACAGATCACTGTGTTGCGGGCAGCTCCCACGTGGGGACTGAGATGCCGAGCTCCTCAGCCGCCTCGCGGCCTTGGTGGACAGCCCAGAGCTGATCTGCCAAGGATGAGCTGCGGATTGCCGTCTCCCATCTGGCAGAGGTGATGTTCCATATATGAGCGAGTTTGGTGCACTGCCAGAGCACGTGTTCTAATGAAGCTATTTCCCCACAATGTGGACAAAGATTACTTGGGTATAGGTCAGGGTACATCATGTGTAACATTTTCAAAGTAGGGTACATCCGCGTTTGCAAAAGCCTTACTGTAAGTGCTTGGGGCCGGGTTAGATTTTTGTGAGGTGGAGGCAAAATCCTTCTAGACAGGTAGAAATGTTTAGTGAGCTCGTTATATGTTCATGGAATTTCCCGGTTATCCCCTTCACCGGTAGAACGAATCCCCGGGGAGGTGCGGTTGGAGAGTTCTCGCGCCACCTCGTGTGCTGCTTTATTGAGATTGGGAGGGGAATCGTTGATCTGCCCAAGGTGTGCTGGGAACCAACACAGAAGATGATGCGTTATGTTCTTGCCTTGCAGTATTCTCAGAGATGTTCAGAGACCGTCCCCTTGGCGAACGCCCGTAGTGCTGCCATGGAATCACTGTAGACGACTTCAATGTTATCCATCTTGAGTGCTAAAGCGATGGCCATCTGTTCCGCAGTGATTCGGTCTTTCGTCTTGACCGTCGCTGAGTTGACGACATGGCCAGCCCCATCGACCACCACTGCCACAAACGCTTTCCCATTGGCGTAGGAAGCCGCGTCAACAAATACGACACCTCGTTCCTCGTTTGAGACTTGACGAAGTATAGTCCTGGCCCTCGCTACTCTTCTTCCGACGTTGTGTTCTGGATGCATGTTTCTAGGTATAAGAGACACCATGATATTCTCCCTGATGTTGTCGTGGATATCATTGTAATTGTGCCTGATTGCCATTGGGTGTTGGCCCAGCTCCTGCAGGATCATTCTCCCCGACCTTGTTGTAGATAACCTTGCAAACTGTGCTCTCTCTTGGGCTTCTGCTATTTCTTCGAGCGTGTTGTGAATGCAAAGCTCAAGCAGACGCTCGGTGCTGGTATGTATGGGTAAGCCCAGGACCTTCTTGATAACTTTCCTGAGGAGCACATTCAGTGTCTCGGACTCTGCTCTTGACCAGTTGTGCATTGCCGCCTCGTACGTGAAGCCGACGTGGGGAGTGCACATGGGCATCTTTTCAATTTGGGAGCCATCATTTTTTGCTCTCTTTCAGTGCATCAGTGATTATATGTAGCGTTTTGAGCTAGGTGTCGCTTTCTTCATTCCGTGACGTGCTCATTTCAACGGGGGCACAATGGTGGTGAAGTGTATGTGACTTGCTGCACCCTGATTAATGATATAGCATATCTTGTCTCAGTGGCAAACCGGTGCCACACACGTCCCTAATTCTCTTCTCTGCAGGTTCGTTTTAGTTGAAGGGTACACTGTAGTAGTGAAACACGAATGAGGACATCGAAAACAAAAATAATTCACAGATCCCACATACAGTGGGAATCGATGATATATGCGAACCACGGATTAGAAATGTTGATGTATGTCACTTCAAACTGAGCAGATTGTTACGAGGTGGAGGTAAATGATGCCGTACATGACTTTCGTGTCATGATTATTAAGTTTGAATGTGTCGTATACCTTCGTCGTTCATTCACGTCACGCGATACCAAATTCAGTATATGTCGAACTAGTGAAACGGCCGCGAGCCCGCTATGAGCGAAGTATGTTGTCATGTTCCTACATGACACGCATGTCAGCATTATCATGTTTGTACTAGTCATATATTTCGTCATCTATTGACGTCGCGTAACACCAAATTTGGTATATGTGGAGCTAGCAAACGACCACGAGCGCATCATGAAGGGCCCAATATACTCCAATGCAGCGTTGACGTCCGCACACGCAGGGCACAGCGACGCTACGTTAGCAAAACGCGAGCACTTTACAGCCTGGCACCAGGCGCGACCAGCGTCCGTCGGCGCGGGCTGACGGCACCTGGCGCGAAATACGACAAGCTGCATTACGCGCAGATGTGTTACTCAGACAACACTGCGTTTCCCTCTTTTCGCGACAGAGAGACGCTGGACGCATTGAAACGCCCATGCGTCAAAGCAACGCAGCGCGGCGCGCAATTGCGAGTATAGGCACCAGACCGTGGGCCAGATAGCGCGAAGAAGCTGTTTGGGCCGCCTCGGCATTGCTGGCACTGACCCCCAGGGATGCTTAGAAAATGGAACGCTTGCTGAACACAATGACACGCAGAAGTGTCAGTGCCCTTTTTAGCACTTTTCCAAAGAACGCTTCCTGGGCGCTTACATAATTAGCCGTGACCCCCTTGCTCACAACTAAAAATTGGCAGATCCCACGTAGAGCACGGATCGATGATATTCGAAGAACGAATGAGGAGGGTTGATATGCCACTTTCAAATCACCGCAACGTTACTAGCTTGAGGTAAATTAAGCTGTACACGACTTCCGTGTCATGATTATCATGTTTGGAGGTGCCGTTTACATTCGTCTCCTACTCACATCACGTGATACAAATTTAGTAAATGTGGAGTTAGCGAAGCGGCCTCGAGCACGCTATGAGCGTGGTAGGTTGTCATGTTCTTATAAGACACACGTGACAGGATGATCATGTTTGCGCCAGTCATATACCTTCGTCATTCATTGGCGTCACGTAACACCAAACTTGGTATATGTGGAGCTAGCGAAATGGCCTCGGGTGCCTCACGAAGGACCCAATATAGTCCAACGTAACGTTGACAGCGACGTTACGTTAGCAAAACGCGAGCACTCTATAGTGTGACGCCAAGCGCGACCAGCGTTCGTCAGCGCGGCCCGACGGCAACCGGGGCGAAATGCAACATGCTGCATTTCGCGCCAATGCGTTACCATGACAGCACTGCGTCTGACTCTCTCCAAGACGGAGGAATGCTGGACGCTCTGAAACGGGCATGCGTCAAAGCAACGCAGCACGTGCCTGCGAGTATATGGCAGGACCGGTGCCTGACGTGGCAACGCTGGTGTGAGGCGATGAAACGAACGCCGGTGAGCACGCGCACCGCGTCACGGCGAAATTCATTGGCGCCTTCAGTGTGTCATGCAGCCGTGTTCTCATACGACACGCATCTCATGATTATCATGTTTGCACCAGTCACATACTTTCTACATCCATTCACGTCAAGTAATACCAAATTTGGTATATGTGAAGCTAGCGAAACGGCCTCGAGCGCATCATGAGCGTAACACGTAGTCATGTTGTTACATGATACGCACAATATGTTTATCATGTTTTCACCACTCTCATACCTTCGTGATCCATTCGCGTCCCGCAATTCTAAATGTCGTATTAGTGAAGCTAGCAAAACGACCGCCAGCGCATCATGAACATGGCATGTAGTCATTTTGTTACATGACACACATCTCGTGCTTGTCATGTTTACACCATTCAGATACCTTCGTCCTCCATTCACGTACCGTAATAACAAGCTTAGTATATGTGACGCTAGCAAAATGGCCGATAGCGCAAAATTAGCGTGGCATAAAGTCATGTTATTACAAGACATGCATGTCATGATTTTCGTGTTAGGGTCTGTCGCCTGTGTTTGCCACGCAATTATGTCATACCATACCAGTTTTGCAACATGTAATGTGAACGAAACCATCACAAGAGCAGCAAGACCATGAAAGGTGAATCATGACATTCATTACATACATGTCATGATTTTCTTGTTATGGGTAGTCAAATATCACAGCGACCACCAATTGCCAAAGTTAATTGTTCTGCTGCACCCCCCACCCTAAGAAATCCTGGGTAGACCTGCGGCAAACGTTTACAGTTGGCGAAGCTGAACATAGCGTGCGTCTGTACTAATGCGCACTGTAAATTTCGCCTTTTCGACAAAGTATGAGATCTTAAAACTAGTTCAAGTCTAACGTAGTTAGACGAAAATGCATGGCGTAAAAATAGCGGCTGCTCTAAGGGGCATTGCATGGAAATTGTTGAAGGGGTGCTGACGTGACCTGAATGCGTAAATATATTTATATATATATCTATATCTATATATATATATATATATATATATATATATATATATATATATATATATATATATATATATATATATATATATGTGTGTGTGTGTGTGTGTGTGTGTGTGTGTGTGTGTGTGTGTGTGTGTTAAATGTGTACATACACAAGTTAAACTTCTGAAAGAAAATGCACCAACGACTGCCTACACTTTTGACACTTAATAAAAGAACTACACCTATAAATACTAAACATCGTCATAAATTTTCTCGCTTGCTACGGTGTTACGAGAATATATTATTAGAAAAGCAGTACAATTTAAGCTGTCGATACAAAATGAGAACCGGTTACAGTGCGTTTACGCAGCGTAACAGACGGGCAATGCATACTATACTACTGGCACTCTTTAATATGTTTAAGATAACCCCACACGCATAGACTTCTTGACTAAGAAGCACGGGCGTTCTTTTATCTCGACTGCCTGGCTTGGCCTCCAGGAGATTGCATAAAAGAAGCAAAGCAAGCGCGAAAGCACGCGGTTAAAACAAGAAAGCCTTTCAGAAAGCATTAATTATTACCTAAATGTTTTCTCTCTCTTTCTCCGCAAAACTGAGATCAGAAAACTAAGTCGTGCCTAATATAAATGTGGTGAAAACATTACTTAATATCAGGTTCCTCATGAAACGTTGCCAATGCAGACGCTTCTGAAATCTTCAGTGCCATGCGAAGCCAGCGCCGCCACTACTGTCACCCGCCGGAGAATCAGCCGAGATACGGCGCGGCCGCCTCGTTCACTCCACTGCCCTCTCCTAGTACACTGTAACTAGGCGCCGCTGACGCGACCGGTGTCTGTTGGCGCGCCCAATGCTGGCACCGTTTCAAGGCAGGGGGTACTTGCGACTTCTGGTCAAATCTGCCGATTTTGGCAGAGTAGAAAGACTTGCTCTGAAGGTGGATCTTGCGATGGAGCTGCACCATCTCTGCTGATGGAACATACAGGGAGCACTATCAATCTGCCAATCGAATTGACTTGCTCCGCATGGAGCAGGAGAATTTTTTACCGGAACTGCTCCGAATCTGCTAATGGATGACACCATAAATTGTTTGCCCCACTTTGCAAGCATATATATGCAAATTCTGCCTAGGTAGCATGGTGACCACTGTCGGCGGAGCTTACACTATTCTTAGGCTGTAAACAGTTAGAGGCACCCCACAGACGTTTTTTTTGTGTGTGTGTTGAGGTGACTTATGCAATTACCTCTCAAGTGTGGATCTTTAGTAACCAGGACTGCCGTATGACGGCGTCATATGCCATCATTGCTTAAAGTACAGCTGGCCAAACCACGAATGGCATCGCCATCTGGAGCACGCTTCGCGCACAAGTGTGCCAAGCAGAAGTCTTCCCGATGTTATACAAGGAGCGAATGATGGAGAGTGGGGCGAAGCATCCGTCCGTCCATTCGTTCTTACTTCCGTCGGTTCATCCGTCCGTCTGTGTGACCGTCCGTGCGTACATTCACCCTTCCGTGCGTGCGTCGGCTCGTGCGTCCGCACGTCCATCTGTGCGTCCGTATCTGCATCCGTCCATACATCCGACCCCTCGTCCGTCCATGCGTGCATCCGTCGTTGCAGCCATCCGTGAGTTCGTCCACGCATCTGTTTGTGTGTCCGTTCGTCCATCTATTCAACACTCCAAATACCACCATCTCGCATCTTTTCATCAAATATTGCGCATACCCACCGCCATCCAGCAGACATTCCAAGGACTAAACGAGAGGGGGCACACGCACACTTTTTTACGGCTTGTCCTTCATGCCTACTTCAAACCTTTAACCACCTCGAGTTCATGGTATTCATGGCACTGTGGCCCAACGCTCGCTAAACCTTTCTAAAACCAAGGAGATTATGCCCGGTGAGTATAACGTAGCAACCTTTACTTGCCAGATAGTGCTCAATGTACATGCCAACGGCTGCTAAGGGGGAATGAGAGACAGCAGAATTCGGCTTTCGGTTAACGCGCACGCTGCGAATTTTTAATTGTTCAACAACGCACAGAAGAAATCTCTCACCGGCACCACCTTGGAGGTCAAAGTGTGAGACTGGTTAAACACTACGACTACTAGTACGACTATGAGGGATGAACGGGTGCCGCTATAAGGAGCTTCGTCCCTAAAAAATGCATCATATTTAGCTTGTGAAGTGACCTCCTCGAGAGAATATGTGGCCAGCCCCAGTGACCATGTATCTTCAGCTTGGAGAGGATATCGCTTATTTATGAGGCAGTCAGGAATGAAGCGACAAACAGTCATGCTCTCAGGCCACACCCTCTTAAGTTATAGCGCACTTAGTATGGCTGCCTGAGCGATACCTTGCAATGCTACCGTGACGCAGAAGAAAGCCAACAGATCAAAATGCGCAGCTGTCCTGCATTCTAAGCAGAAAATTGACGTCTGCGACTGAATCTATGGTGCAACGCATAAACTTCGAAAGACCGTTCGGTTTTCGCGAAACGCTACACATCCCTTACGTATGCTTTTAACCGCCGTGTTATGTGTGAAATAGAAATAAAGGACATAATACGCGTCCGCCATTGTTTGGTTAGTGTCCTGTATTCAGTATCTGTTTTAAAGATGTGAGTGTTTGCGAAAATTCATGCAGCGTTTAACTCAATCAGACGTTATAAACGATTGGAGAAAATACTCTCTCTCTTTAACGGTTGAATTATGCGGTACTTTGCTGGCGATACCACTAAAATCACAAACAGACCGTCAGGTGGAATACTGATACTTGCACGTCAGGTGGAATACTGATATCTTACCTGTGGAATGTGAGGTGTGGAGATGTTCTTATGACGTACCATTGATCGCTAAACTTTGCGAAGTTCCTTAAATGTATCTACACATAAAAGTGGCGGATACTAGTGGCACTGTCTTGTTCAGGAGATTAATGAATAACAACAAAAGCAAAAAATGCCAGTGAAGGTGTAACATTTCATCAAATTTTTTATTGCGAACATAGTTTTGAAATAAAGGCCATGAAGGTGGGTGTAAATGAACATGACAGTGCATATACCTCACATTAGTATGTAAAGTTGATGTGGTACAAGAAAGACTGATACAAAACTTATCCGAAACATAGGAAATAAATGCAGTTATAAATACGGATGTGTCACACAAACGGAAAAATGGAATGATGCGATTATAGCCACGAACTATAGCACTGCGTATCATGCTAGATGAACACGGAAACAGACTCTGAAATTTCACTTTGAAGATATGAGTGAATCTTGCATTGCCTTAATCAAATGTGCGTGAGCAAAATGGAATCCACAAGTATTTCATATTCGAAAGCAGATGTTGCCTTCCAACATATCGATGACTGAAGGAATGAAAAGAGGACGATGTTTGTCGACGGCGTCATTTTTGGAATTTTATTGTAGATCACGCTAAAAAAATCTAATGTAAGAAGATGTGTCAGCGCTAACATGAAATTCAATTTCTTCCAGCAGATATTGGCTTGCAGCGTTTAGCCGATAAAAAAAAGTCCAGCCACTGGCTCTACCCTTCTGCTGAAAATGCCGATCAAAGTGGGTTCAAAAAGCGCACCGCTGCAGTATTGCCATGCCGTATAGATAACTCCGGTATGTATATATACAGTGTAATTTCACTTGTAAGAACGACAGTTGAGCGAATACTTCATAATGACTAACTTTTGAAAAATTCTGTGCAGGTTGCTTCTGAATTCTGCACAAACATTTTTCTGCTAAACGAACTTTCTAAACAGACGACATTTGTGTTAAAAGAACTTCAGCTACAGAACATCTGCGGAACCAAGATCATTCGTGGGATCAACTTAACGAAGCCATACACTCCTCAGAGTGATTCCACGAGAGATCGACATGGGTCCAAAAGAAGATATTTTAGATTTCATTGAGTATTTTATATTAGATGCGGAAGCATCTTATACTCGCGCCTTGTAGTGCGCCGTCCGCGCCGTCCGCGCCGTCCGCACCGCTTCTCGAACATTCGACAGCTGACGTGCGCGCATGCGCCGTCGCGCCGTCGCCCACCATCTGTGCCGCGCGCGCTTCTCCTTCGAGAACATTCGACAGCTAAGCGCATGCGCCGTCGCGCCGTCGCCATCTGTGCCACGCGCGCGCTTCTCCTTCGAGAACATTCAACAGCTGACAGTGCATGCGCCGTCGCGCTGTATATATACTCAAGGTCGGCGCTCACTCGCTCAGTTGCCGCTCGTCGGTTGGTTTGTACGGCGCGTCGACGTCCAAGGTCGTGGTGAAATGAATTCCAACGAATCCACAAACACAATGATCGACGTCCCTTCGACCAGCGCCATCCTTTCGCATACGTGTGTACGTGTTCACTCATTTAACACCCCCTCCTACAACCACGTTAACCAATTTAGCCATCGACCCAAGAAAGTCGCAATTTAACACCCCATTTTACAACCACGTTAACCAATTTAGCCATCGACCCAAGTAAGTCGCACTTTAACACCCCGTTAACCAATTATATGCTCCGCATCCTCCTCAGTGTTCCCCCGAGGGAAGCTGCGGGCAATTTTTTTTCGTGCACCTCTCGATCACCAGGTAGCCCGAAAGTCAACTTCGTTTTATGATTACCGGCATAACTTACGAGAAAAAATACATCAAACTTCACCAACATGCAGGCACCAACTTCGTCACCTGTCATTTTCGAAAATTGCAGATTCTATAAGAAGACAAAAATTTTTGTTTCAAGGAAGATATCTTTTACCTGAAATATATGTCTAATGAAGAATGAATTCGTACGGTTTCAAGTTTGCAGACCTTAAGAAAATAGCTTTTAAAAATGTCTAATTTTGCGACAGTTTAAAATAAGTTACGTGTTCCCCTTTTTTTTCTCCGAAAGTAATGCAAGCAGCGTTTTTAAACTTGACTCGTTTTTAGCGTGTTTAACAGGTACATAAATCATTGCTGCCGTAGGGCAAATGTAAATTTTTATATAATGCGTCAAAGTTCTCTAATTGGCAAATAAGTACTTCACTAAAATTTCAATAATAAAAAACTCCATCTTCGATTTTTCTTATAATCTCGTAAATAGACAACCAAAGGCCATCATACAGTAATATAGAAAGACATGTTGCATTATTTTGTTTTTAGCGCCAATATTCGTGGTACAAACCAGAGCTTCTCGAGAATGTGCTGATAAGTTGAGAAATCTAGAAAGTGGAACGGGAAAGCGGCAATGAGCTTCAAACGCGAGTAAACGTGACCGCATTTGGTGAAGAAAGGCTGTTGTAGCACTTTGTCAAATACGTACCCATGAAGGCGCATTTATGCTCCTGATAACACAGCTCTAATGGAGGAAATCTTCGACACTGTAACTCAGTTTCAAAACAACTGTCTATATTTGCAGATAAACTCAAACAAGAAAATATTCCAACGGAAGTGTTGGGTCTTGCTAGAAAAAAGATATGCGCTTGAAGTACCCTCACTGGTGTTTTGGTGGTGACTGCGTGGAACAAGAGATGCACTCAAAATGGCTGCATCTTTTGCTGATCACATTTAGCAGTACGTGACGCTAACAAAACACGACCACGATCAGTGCCCTCAGATATGCTTAGCCAAACATGCCAAGAAAGTATGTCTGAAACACGTGGCAACGATTTTCACTGGCTCTTCTTAAACTGCCGGAATGTTTCTAGCTCGTCTGTATTTGCACACAGCAGCTTGACATTCTTGAGCTTCGCGCTCATTTGCGCCACCATTTGGGATGCTGACATAATCACAGCTGAGATTGCCGCTCTGAGGTTGTAGAGCGTAGCCTGATGCTTTAGTAGGCCACCAACGCCGTCACAAGAGTTCTTGCCATGTCCTGTGGCCGAAAAAAACACTTTGTTGATATATGATCTTTCTGACATAACTCGAACAACTGGTACTTGTTTTTGAAGTGACGGCATGCACCATCAGAAACATAAGTAACATTCGTGCCAGGCCTAACTTGTTCCTTCATATAGTTGTGGATTATTTGTAGAGCAAAACAGGCATGTGCAGCATCATGGCATGTGTCTTTTCTGATGACCGCAAAATTTTGAATTGATTGCTTTCTTGTGACGCTACACGTGAACATAGACACCTGTCTTTTGGGTCAGTGATACGACTGTACCTCACTAGGTAAAATGGCTGTCCAATTTTTGGCCATATCAAAGTGAAAAATACAATATTCTTTTCCTTGGTTCTCTTTCGCCTGGCGTATTGCTGTTTCTGAATGCATCTTATGTAATCATGGGTAACCCACTTCACGAACCATAGAGAGCTCTCGGAGAAAAGCACTTGCCTGGGCCGTTTTTTTTTACTAGATCACCATTTTCCCATACTGCATGGGCTAGCTCAATATCTTCAGGGATTCCTAAACATGTGGCTGTCAGAGCGTCCTCCTTAGCACAACAGTCACAATGGCCTAAAAACAATCACTCGTAGGGGAGCAGTAAAGACATAGTTCTTTCAAGAAGTCCGCCGTGTAGGCACCATTGGTGACGTCTTGTACGGCAGAAACGCACTCCGTAGCATTAGCACAGTATATACAAAGGCACACTTCTTGGTGTGGTGTAAGAAGAACCCACTTCGGCCTCAGTGAATAAAACTTTGAGAGCCCCATAGACGTGTTCGGAGCAGCTTCTATATAGAGACGGTAAGCCTCTCGCACCGAACGGGTCATAAACCTTTTCGAAACAAGCTCTTTTTTTTCGTCAATGATAACAGATACTACATCTTTTTGTTGAGACTTTGCCGAGAGCAACTATACTCATCTTTGGAGTAGTAAGCCATAGCTGCCTGGACGTCCATTAGATTGAGGCGTGTCCTTTTTACCGCATTTGATGCTAACCATATCCAGTGTTTTGCGTGCCAGTGTCTCGATCTGTATATCATGTAAGCTGACAAGTTTGGTATAAGCGCTTGGAGTTTTCGGTGCTCTATATCGCTCGACAACAGTGTCAACAAACGCATGCGCTCTTGATACCAAGAACACGCTTCATAGGCTTGCTTGATGTTCTTGAACCACTAGGCACACACACCACATTTTATATCTGATGGTTAAAAGCGGCGGTTACACGCGTTACGATGGCATTTCACGGTTACTGTAGAACTGCTGCTAAGTTGTCTTTGCTCTCCATGAACTTTGCTATTTTGCGCATGCAGCGTCTCCAGTCACATATTTGACAATGATTAAGGCGTGTTTACGCACCGCTCTTGACTTCTGCTTTTTTTTTCTTCCGACAAAAACTCATCAGCTGTTTCACCTGAGAAGCTATTAGACGAAGACAGCATACCTCTAAGGCGTCTGAAGCAGTTCTGGCAGACGTGGTCGTTTTTATGTGCATGGCGGGCAGCTTTCGGCAAAAGCTTCTGAAGGGCAAACAGGCCGATGTCTTCGACCTTGCGGAAGTTTCTTTGATAAGGTATTTTCTTTTTATGCAACATGAGGTAATCTGAACAAAAAACTCTATCCCGGATGAAGTGGTCAGCCATCGCCACGCTCCTTGAGGCTCAAATTACTGCCAATGCAACTATGCGTGAATCCAGCAGCACGAAAGTGATCTATCTGTCGTCTGTTCCTATGTATCTCACCTTTAATGAGAGCAGACGTAAAACAGCCTGCGCAAGTACCGCAGTGTGAATGCAAAACTGAAGTATTGTACGTTAAAATGAATTTTACAATGTTTTTGTCAATAACATTGCGGGAGGCGTAACCTTTGTCTCTACTTTGAACCATATAATCTAAAGCACTGCATCGGAGTTGCGGCGCACACCAATTAACCTGTAGAGCATACGACGGATCACAACTTGCCCTAAAGCGTGTTCTTCAGTCTAATGCGGCAGTCTTCATGCACCAAATGATAAAAAATTGTTATGAATCGTTTATGAACTCATTCAACATTCAATTCTCTTACCCAACGTGTGGCAAACACATGGCCGTCACAGCAGCTCCATCTGTGTGTCAGTAATTGAGAGGCACCACATATTAGATGTCTCAGTACTCCACGTATAAGAGTGAATTCAGATACTGTAGAATATCGTGTTCAAAATAGTTACTCCTATCTGTCAAACAGCCTTTCTTCACCAAATGCGGTCATGTTTACTCGCGTTTGAACCTGATTTCTGCTTTTCCGTTCCGATTTCTAGATTTCTCAACTTATCAGCGCATTCTCGAAAACCTTTGATTTGTACCACGAATATTGTCGCTGGAAACAAAATAATGCGACATGTTTTTCTATATTACTGCATGATGGGCTTCGGTGGTCTATTTACGAGATTTCAAGAAAAATCGAAGGTGAGGTTTTTTATTATTGAAATTTTAGTGGAGTACACTTTTGCCAATATGAGAAATTTGAGGCAATATATAAAAATTTACATTTGCCCTACGGCAGCAATAATTTATGTACCTAATGAACACACTATATCCTTAAAACGCGTCAAGTTTGGAAACACTGCATGTATTACTTTCGGAGAAAAAAATGGGGAATACGTAACTTATTTTAAACTGTCGCAAAATTAGACATTTTCAAAAGCTGTTTTCTTAAGGTCTACAAACTTGAAACCGTATGAATTCATTCTTCATTAGAAATACATTTCATGTAAAAAATATCTTCCTTGAAACAAAAATATTTGTCTTTGTATAGCATCTGCAATTTTCGAAAATGACAGGTGACGAAATTGGTGCCTCCGTGTTGTTGAAGTTTGATAGTTTTTTTTTCTCGTAAGTTATGCCGTTAATCATAAAACGAAGTTGACTTTCGGGCTACCTGGTGAGAGGTGCGCTAAATATAAAATACTCAATGAAATCTAAAATATCAACTTTCGGACCCGTGTCGATCTCTCGTGGAATCACCGCTCAGCAATTACATATCGCCCAAGCTTGAGGCCTCTAAATGATGCATATATCGCTCGTGGTGCATTATTCTTTGTATCTGCAGCAAAGCGGTCTTGTGTGCTTCAGTAGCTGCGCAGAGTAAGTACATTTGAAAATGGCGTCAAGTGTTCGCCCAGAACCGCAAGAAGCAAAGTGCGTAGAAGAAGTTGTGATGGCCGAAGTAAGTTCAATTTCGGCACCTCTATACGAGGCTGTAGGATATATATTGGATAGATGCGAGACTACACGTCAGAATGAAAACCTGTGCTAGAAGAAGTGCACAAAAAATGGCAGCATATCCACGGAGTGAACGATGGAGAGTGGGGTGAAGCATTCGTCCGTCAACGCGTCCGTCTGTGTGACCGTCCATGCATCTGTTCGTGCGCCCGTCCCTGCGTTCGTTCATGCATGTGCCCCTGCGTCCGTTCATGCGTCCATCCATGCATCTGTCTGTGTGTCCGTTCGTCCATCTATTCAACACTCCAAGTCCCACCATCTCGCATCTTTTTATCATATATTCCCCATATAGAAGCACCGCAATTCAGCCGCTTCTCCGCTCTCTTAATAGTTGCGGGGCTGTTCAGCCTTTGGAGAAACCGATGTGAGGCCGTAGCTGCCAATTGCCGCCGGCGTGCCTTGTGGCCGATACTGGGGAGATTGAGACGAGAGATCCTCGCGTTCCTCTCCGAAGAGCTTTTCTTCCTCGGGGAGCAAGAGTTTCTGCGGCATTGGTCGTGCCCTTTCGTCAAAGTGGAACACGAAAGGATACAACTCATTTTTCGACCGACTTGGTGCTAAGCAGCGCCCGTTGAGTTGTTGTATATGATTTCATTTGTTACAAATTGTGTTTTATTTGGATCTATTGTATCGTTATACCCTTGTATCGTTATATCACATTGAATTTTTGTGTACATGTATGCCAACATAATCATGTATATTAGAGCAAATGCCTTCACTGTAACGTAGTGATGTTAGTCGTGAAATATAGATGTGCAGAAGTGTATGTGCCCTGTTACTGGAATGGTATGAAGCCTTTGTGTTCTGTACATGCTGTAAATAAACTTTTTCTAAACAAGGCGCTTCGCCCCTAAAACACACACTCTCCGTACATCCTTGTTTTTACGTGCGTTTCCAGGGCACCAATTGACATACAAATCACATAATTTATTTTAAAATGCACTTTCTAATAATTTTTATTTCCCCGAACCCAATGCTGTCCTGTATCGCAGTGAATGTTCAGTTTAGCGTACAATAAATTTGCTTAACTATTCCTTCTTGAAGTTCTCTCAAGAGAGCTTCCCATGTTGTAGTGTAGTACGTTTTAATTATACCTTGTAAAATAAAAAAACCAAATGGCCTATACAGATCCGTGCATATTTAAGCGAAATGGTGTGGTGTAAATAAGCACTCTCGTGCTGAGCTTCGCACATTGTTCGCTCTGTGTCATTTGCTTCTTTTCATCCACCGAACATTCCTTCCCCAGTCGAGGGTGGTAAAAGAAACGTGCGTATTGTTAAGCTGCCCGCCTGTTTGTCTTAATGTGCTGCTGCAAGAAATTTAAATACTAAACTTTTGGTACTACAATTCGCGTACCCAGTATGAACAAGGAGCTGCATAATGGGCAAAAGCCTCCACAACCACGAAAAACAAATTTAAGAAAAAATAGATGAAAAGCCTGTTTTCTAAATTCCACTGAATTGAAACCTACTCAGATTCTATTGAGAAAGCGAATGACATAACACCGACTGCCAGCATTGCCATCCGTTGACATGGTGACCTATTCATATCATATGCACGACCTATTCCAATGCATTACTTCTGATAAAGTACTTGATATTCACCCCACAATGAAGTAACAGCAAACATAATCGAAAGAGCCAGTAAGTAAATGCTAACTTACGTAAAACAAGGCCCGCAGCCTCATTGAGAAAGTAACGACAATACGAATCGCAGTCGTGTTTACAGCAAGTCACCCCTCCGTGCCGTCAGAAAAATAATAATGCAGCTTACTGCGATGACGACAAAGTCAAATAATACAGATAATAAAGTTACAAAACCGACTTGATAGCCACCCACCATAAGAAAGTTATTAACTCAATTGTCCAGAACCTGCGTTAACATACCACAAATGAAATGAAACTCGCAGGGGCGCTTATGCACACTCCTAAGCCGTATCGAAGGCAAAATCCATGTCTTTTTTAAAGAAGATAGTCTTTCTTGCGAACCTTCGACGCAAAACTTTTCGTCTGTCTGTCTATCTGTACGTTTGTCAGTTTGTCTACGCCTAACAGTACCGGGTACTCTGAACTTACCAGCCGATACTTCGAACGGCCGACCCCATTCGATGCACCCGTCTATGTCACTCAAGAATGAGCGTCCATACTTTTGCAATTGCCAATTAAAAATCAATAATTGCGCATATCTGAGGCACCATACCAACACGTATATATTCTGTATGTGCGTCTTTTACTAGAATAGGCATACTTAAGTAACTCTAAGAACCGCAGCGCTTATCACGCGGCACTGACCATGCAACGCCTGCACGAAAAGGCGAGTGTTTCCAACGCTTTGCTAAGATGACACGGTGGTGGCCCCTACATGTCGCCTTGAGTTCTACACTTAATCGCCTCTAAGACGGGCGCACACGCCCGTCTAAGGGCCACACGCTACGTTTTCCAAGAAAACTGCCAGATAGCGCTCATGTCTTGCGTGTGACGTGAGTTGATGCGCTTGTTCGCCAACGCTGCATGCTCGAGGCACTCTAACGCAGCGCCTCCAGAATACCATTAACCGATTTCTTGCGCAGAACATCAAGTAAATGTTTTCTTCACTTTGTGCACACGCAAGACTATCGTCTTTCGACAACATTTGCAGATAATATGACGATACGGGGCCATTTTTTTTCGCAGTCAGTATGATGATCCTCTTTACCACCAGCCCCCTGACATGTTTGCGCACCTGACGTAGTTTCCAAGCGGTGGTTTATTCTTCTTACTTGGTTTTAAATGTGGAGCATTTCTTAGCCAACTTCGCTGACTGATTGTACCTGTCTATCTATCTACCTAGCCACCTAGGACTTTAAGCTGTCCTGGCCATTTTGATTATAGTATCGATATCAAAATTGGCATGACATCACATGACTGCATCACGAGCCTAATCTAATAGTCATATATTTATAACATGAAAATCATCATATGTATGTTATAAATGTCATGATTTACATTTCATGGTCTTGCTGCTCTTGCGGTGGTTTCATTCACATGAAATTTCGCAGAACCTGTATGATGTGACATCACTGCATAGCGAGCGTAAGTGCCAGAGCCTAATATATTGCCACATTGAATAAGCAGCGCCAAGAGAACAACGAAGAACACGCGCAGCGAGAGAAGAAGACGAGGTTCTCTTCCGATCAGTTTGCCAGCGTTCTGGTACAATTAAAGTGAGTTTCCTGGATTCGACTGCTGGTGTTTCTGCATTGTGACACTGGTGGAGGAGCTGGGTACATGTTCGGGACGCCTGACAACAGCCCCGCATCTGGTCAAGAAAGACTTCCGCGCATCGACACCCCCGTTCACCGCAGCAGCCGGCGCCTGTTGGGCCTCAGCCCGGAGTTTGGTCCATTGCCGGAAAGCGTGACTGTGCCAGAAAGCATGACGGCGCCTGGAAGCACTGGCCCCAACATGTCCAGCCCAAGCACGACACAGGTGACTGTTTTGAATCCTCGACTTCCGGTTGACTTCCACGGAAACGCATATGAGGATGCACATGACTGGCTCGAGGAATTCGAGCACACAGCGAATGTTAACGGTTGGAACACCACACAAAAATTGGGCTACGTTTATTTTCCGCTTCAAGACGGAGCCCGAACATGGTTCACAAATCGCGTGTGGTCGTCTTGGGACGAGTTCCGGCAGAAGTTCCTCGACACGTTCGTGAGCACTGAAAGACGAGAAATCGCACAGCGTCTACTCGAGTCACGGATTCAGAAACCGAATGAATCCGTTACGATGTTTGTTGAGGACATGGCGCGGCTATTTCGTCGAGCAGATCCTAATATGTCCGAAGCCAAAAAGGTTAGCCACCTCATGCGGGGCATTAAGGAGCAGCTGTTCGCTGGTCTCGTACGAAACCCGCCTACAAGTGTGGATAAATTCTCCAAGGAGGCGACATCTATCGAACGCGCACTGCATCTACGTTATCGCCAGTATGACCGCCCAACCCACAGTGCACCCATCAGCGTGGCAGCCTCTACCACAGAAACAACACCCGACGAAGGTTCTTTGCGCCAACTAATACGAGAAATCGTACAAGAAGAGGTCAAGAAACTCGTCGCCAAACCGAACGACTGCGCGATCGCCTCAGTAACGCAAGTTGTACGCCAGGAGATCAGGCAAGCGCTCTCGCTTCCTGAGCCGAACACGAGCACTCCCAGGGCAAGCTATGCAGACGTAGTCCGCCGACAGCCATCGAACGTGCCGACACCACATCAGTACCACCAGCAACACCCGCAGACAGCGCCTTGGTACTACAGAGAAACTTCGATGCCGAGGCGGCCACCACTTCGCAAAACTGACATCTGGCGTACCCCTGATCATAGGCCCCTGTGCTTTCACTGTGGGGAAGCAGGCCACATCGTTCGGTATTGCCCGTATCGCGCCGCAGGGTACCAAGGGTTTCCTTCTACGGTTCCTCGCCGCCATTTCAACGGAACACCTGACGTCGACACGAATGTCATGACCCCGCGGGATGTTCCTCCTGGGTTTCGGTCACGCTCACCCTCTCCTGGGCGTTATTCTCCATCTTCTAGACGGAGCACCACTGACATGCCAAGAGGGAGATCTCCTAGTCCACGCAGGGGAAACTAAAAGCAGCGACCTCAGGGGGAAAGGTTGCGAATCGTCGAAGTGCTGAAAATCCCCCATTACTGCCGAGCGAAGAGAGACACATTTTCAATGAATCGACGAAGGATGGGGTTGTTACTGCCGAAGTTGCAATTACGATTGACGGACATGACGTCATGGCATTGGTCGACACTGGCGCGGACTTCTTAATAATGAGTGAGAGTCTGGCAGACACGCTCAAGAAGGTTAGAATGGAATGGACAGGACCGCAGATTAGAGGAGCTGGAGGGCAGCTACTCACACCTACCGGAAAGTGCACCGCAAGAATGAAGATAGGGGATGCATCCTTCGTTGCAACTTTTGTTATCCTTTCTGAGTGTTGCAAGCAGGCAATCTTGGGGATGGATTTCTTGCGTGAATATGGTGCCATCATCAATATTCCGGACGGTGTACTGACCTTTTCAGCGGATCAAAGCGCAGCGCTACACCGAAAATCCCTACGAGTCATTGACGATGTGACCGTACCTCCGTTATCGTGCCGCCTTGTTTCAGTCACGTGCAGCGAGCAGAATACTGGAGAAGGAATCGCTGAACAAGTATTGACGCTCCTACTCTCTCGCGGTGTTGCAATTGCCAGAAGTATCGTCAATGTTGTGTGCGGTGAAGCAGAGGTTCTGTTGACGAATTTTACCAACGAGCGACGACACATTACACAAGGCACTACAGTTGCCTACTTCGACGAGATCACCGAAATCCACGAGTGCTGTGTAGTACAACAGGACGAGCCGCAAGCCACGTCAGCCCCACCACCTATTGACGTAAGCTCGGATTTGTCACCAGCGCAGAGACAGCGTCTAGTAGATCTTCTGCACCAGTTCAAAGACTGTTTTCATCGACCTCGAGGGTCAGTCAAACGCCACTGACGAAGCATCGGATAATAACGGAGGAGACGGCAAGGCCAATACGACAGAACCCATACCGCGTAGCACCGAAAGAGTGTGAAGCAATCCAAGAACAAGTGAAGAAAATGCTCGATGATGACGTCATCCAGCCGTCAAGAAGTCCTTGGGCATCGCCGGTAGTGCTGGTTAAAAAGAAAGACGGAAGCTTGCGATTTTGTGTCGACTACCGCAGGCTGAACCGCGTAACAAAGAAAGACGTATATCCATTACCGCGCATCAATGATTCACTCGACAGGCTGAGGTATGCACGCTACT
This sequence comes from Rhipicephalus annulatus, assembly GCA_013436015.1. NCBI lineage: Eukaryota > Metazoa > Arthropoda > Arachnida > Ixodida > Ixodidae > Rhipicephalus > Rhipicephalus annulatus. Next base: position 1,293,707 of record WOVY01009848.1, read on the forward strand.
TTTCGTCAATGGACCTCAAAAGCGGGTATTGGCAAATTGAGGTCGACGAGCGAGATAGAGAAAAAACGGCTTTTGTAACGCCTGACGGGCTTTATGAATTTAAAGTCTTGCCATTTGGATTGTGCTCAGCCCCCGCAACATTTCAGAGACTGATGGATACCGTTCTGTCAGGCCTTAAGTGGCAGACATGTCTGGTCTATCTGGACGACGTCATTGTTTTTTCAAAAACATTTGAGGAACACCTGAGCAGGCTGCTATCGGTATTCAGGGCAATAACATCTGCCGGCCTGACACTGAAACCCGAGAAGTGTCACTTCGGCTTCAAGGAGCTTCAATTTTTAGGCCAGGTGGTGAGCCATGAAGGTGTTCGACCTGATCCCGATAAAATTGCGGCCGTCAGAAAATTCCCGGTACCAAAAGACAAGAAAGCAGTCAGGCGTTTCCTTGGCCTATGCGCATACTACCGAAGGTTTATTGCCAATTTCTCCCACATAGCCTCGCCGTTATCACGACTCACAAGAGAAGACGTTTCTTTCACATGGGGCGACGATCAACAGGTGGCATTTGACGATCTCCGACAACGCCTGCAGACTCCGCCTGTGCTTGCTCACTTTGATGAAGATGCTCCTACCATGGTCCATACAGATTCCAGCAACGTGGGTTTAGGCGCTGTACTCGTCCAGTGGCAAGACTCAGCCGAACGTGTGATCGCATATGCTAGTAGGACGCTTTCCCGCGCCGAGTCCAACTACTCCACAACGGAAAAAGAGTGTCTTGCTGTCGTATGGGCGGTTATGAAGTTTCGTCCGTACCTCTATGGTCGTTCCTTCCACGTAGTCAGCGACCATCATTCCCTGTGCTGGCTGACCAACTTGAAAGACCCGTCTGGTCGGCTCGCACGGTGGAGCTTACGCCTTCAAGAGTTTGATATGACGGTCGTGTATAAGTCCGGACGGCAGCACGCCGACGCCGATTGCTTATCAAGGTCACCGATAAAGCGCGATGATGACACAGACAATGAGAGCATGGCGTTTGTAGGAGTCGTTGACACCACTACGATTTCGTGCAAGCAGAAAGAAGACAGTGAGTTGCTTCCTCTTATTGAATTTTTGAATGGCCGGACAACAACCGTCCCTAGAAGATTTGCAAGGAGCCTGCCGTCATTCTGCTTACGTAGTGGTGTTCTCTATAAGAAGAACTTTTCCCCCAGAGGAAGCACCCACCTACTTGTCGTTCCGACGTCACTTCGTGAGGAGATACTTTGTGCTTGCCACGATGAGCCAACGTCTGGTCATCTCGGATACACACGCACATTGGCCAGAATCCAACAGAAATACTACTGGCCAAGACTTCCAGCTATCGTGAAGCATTACGTGCGCACGTGCCTCGATTGCCAACGACGAAAATCGCCACCGTTAAAACCAGCTGGACTATTACAACCAATTCAAGTGCCCACGGTACCTTTTGCCCAAATTGGAATGGATCTCCTTGGACCATATCCGACTTCCCATGCTGGCAACAAGTGGGTAATAGTCGCCTCTGATTATCTTACGCGCTATGTGGAAACAAAGGCTTTGTCAAGTGGTACCGCCATTGAAACCGCACGATTCTTCGTAGAAAATATCGTCCTGAGGCACGGTGCTCCAACAATCATAATAACAGATCGAGGTGCCGCTTTCACGGCCACGCTCCTGAAGACAGTGCTTGAGCTCAGTTGAACAGCCCATCGGAAAACCACTTCCTATCATCCACAAACCAACGGCTTAACAGAACGCCTCAACAAGACTCTTGCTGACATGTTGAGTATGTACGTTGACGTGGATCACAAGAACTGGGACGACATTCTACCGTACATCACGTTCGCCTATAATACAGCGCAGCAAGAGACTACACGGAGAACGCCGTTCAGTCTCCTTCATGGCCGTGAAGTGACGACGATGCTTGACGCCATGTTACTGCACGACTGCAATGACATTGATTTGGACGCTGCATCTTTTACCCAACGAGCAGGAGAAGCGAGGCAGCTTGCGCGCGTCCGAATCACCCAGCAGCAAAATTACGACGCCCAACGTTATAATCTGCGACACCGACATGTCGTCTATCGGGCCGGCGACAAAGTCTGGGTATGGAGTCCTATCCGCCGCCGGGGACTGTCCGAAAAATTGCTGAAAAAGTATTTTGGCCCCTACACAGTTTTACAACGCCTGAGCGACGTTAATTACGTGGTCGTTCCTGACAGCCCCTCGACAACTCGCCAGCAAAAACCAGAAATTGTGCACGTTGTGCGAATGAAGCCCTACTTTTCGGACTGATTTACACCATGCATCTACTCCACCGTCTTTTGTAGAAGAGCATCGGGACGCTGCTCTCTGGAGGGGGGCAAATGCCACATTGAATAAGCAGCGCCAAGAGAACAACGAACACGCGCAGCGAGAGAAGAAGACGAGGTTCTCTTCCGATCAGTTTGCCAGCGTTCTGGTACAATTAAAGTGAGTTTCCTGGATTCGACTGCCGGTGTTTCTGCATTGTGACAATATGACATGCATGTCATAATTTTAATGTTATGACTAGTCATGACTACACACCACGCTCATGGTGCGCTCGCGATCATTTCGCTAGCTTCACACGCAAAAAACTTAGTATTATGGGACGTGAATGGATGACAACGGTACATGAATGGTGCAAACATAATAACCATGAAATGCATATCCTGTAGAAACATGACTACAAGCTACTCTCATTATACGCTTGCGGCCGTTTCACAAGCTTCAGATGTACGAAATGTAGCGTTATGGAATGTCAATGAATGACGAATCTATATTGCTGGTGAAAACATGATAGTCATGAAATGAGAAGCATGTAAGAACACGACAACATACCACGCTCATGATGAACTCGCAGCCCTTTCGCTAGCTTCACATATACCAAAGTTGTATTACGTCACGTTAATCGTCACGCTTGTCATGAAAAACATTACTACATGCTACACGCACAGCCCGCCCCCCATAGTTTCCCTAGCTCCACATATATCAAATTTCACATCACATGACGTGGTTAGGCGAAGCTAAATCACACATCTGTACATGATAATCATGACATGCGGGTCATGTGAAACATCATTACATGCTACTGTTATAGCGTGCTCATAAAAACTAAAAAGAGTGCTCATACTGTTATAGCGCTAGCACCACATAAAACAAATTTGGTCTCAGGTGACGTGAATAGACGACGAAGGTAAATGACACGTACAAACATGACAATAAGAATATGCGTGTAATGTAAAACATGACTACATAATACGCTCATAGCATGCTCGTGGCCATTTCGCTATCTGCACATATACTTTATTTGGTATAGCGTACGCAACGTGAAGGAAAGACGGTAAATGACTCGTTAGAACGTAATAATCTTGATATGCGCGTCATGTGAAACATGATTACGTGCTACGTTCATAGCAAGCTCATGGCTGTTTCGTTATCTCTACACATACAAAATTCGGCATCACATAGAAAGAACATGAAAATGGTAAATTACACAAACATGATTATCATGACAAGGAAGTCATAGACGGTATGATTTACGTTCACCTCGTAACGTTGGCACATTTTGAAGTGACATATCAACCTTCCTCATGCATGCTTCGCATGTCATCGATTCCTATAGCACGTAGGATTTGTCTTTTTTTTTGCACTCCTTTCTTGGTCGGAATATGTGGCAAATGTTTGTGAAACAAGGAAGAAAGTGATGTTGTCATGCCACCCGCGTAAATGAACAAGTGAAAATGAAACAAGGAACAATAGTTTTAATTAGTGGCAATGTCATGTGCTGACGTCATCGTGTGACTTCAATGTTGTTATGGAGAAGCCAAAAAACGCGCAAGTTTTTGCCATCAGCTGTGACATAGTTACGTCAAGGTATGATGTCATCACATAAATTTGATGTTTTACATTACTCGCACTGACGCTGACCCCACTGGATATCAAACGCCAGTGGTCAATGTTCTTGTTTGATGAGTCGTCTAAAGTTTTCGTGTTGCGAAAAATAAAGTTTTTGGAGCATTGGAAATTTAAGAACGTTTTTCGTGGGCGATTGTTCAACTTCCTTTGGAGACTCTTCTACGCTGCACAGCGTCGTCTAGGCGCTTTTACAGATTTGACCGCAGCTGTTTACCTACACGTTTTGTTTAGAAAATTCAATATTTTCGGTAATTGTTTCATCTTAGGTTATACAACAATTACACAAGTATTGCGCAATATCCACCGTTCAAAGTGTTACGTTGGATACATAGACGCAATAGTACAATATTCGATGCTGTGAGAATCTGCGGAAACATAAAACATATAGCGAATGCGAACTTTAATTGCGAAAAACCACTCAAGGTAGCGTGGACGTGGGTCAAAGGAGTTTTCATTTCCGTGTTTTAATTAGTCTTGATTTTTAGCATTTGCTCTGCCCATCTTCACTGGATTGGCTTATGCAAGATACGTTGAGTTTTGTGTTATGATGGCCGCAGAAAGAAGGACGAAAGCCAGGCCATTGCTTCTTAGCCTAGTAAAACTTGCAGTTTTGAAAAAACCCGACGCAAATATTCGCAGAAAACACGTTCAGACAACTGCTAAAAAACGGTTCGACAGCTCTGCGCCATGCTGCTCACACTGACCTGCAAAGCACGTTTGTGTTTGGGTGATTAGGCATACCACTACTCTTTATTTTCAAGATGACTCCAAGGAAGCATGTGCAATCGCTTGTTTTTTATTACTTTTGTGAGCTAAACTTTGTTCGCTTATAGTTTGCGTGCAACGATGCAAGATGCTTGTTTTTTCTGCATTATTATGCATAGAAAACACGCTGACACGAGCATAGGAACTTCCCGAACAGTGATGTTTACATAAAGAACTTCTCCTGGCTAAGAAAACGATAAAACTTTTCAAGAGGAAACAGGTTCTCAGAAGTGAAGGTCGCCAAGCCGACGCGTACGCATGGTTGCCCGCCGCGACAGCACAGAATCGTTGTCAACGACCACTTTTCTTGTAGTTTTGGCAAAGTCAACGACCTATCGGATGTCCTTTAGTTCAAGCTATTCTGCATTGTCTGGCAGCAACTCCACAATACCATGCATTTTTTCAAGGATAATCCACCTCTGACTGAAAACGAGAAAACTAGTGCCTTAGACTGAATTGCTATTTAAGACAACACGCTATCACAATACTACAGCGAAATGAAATTGTTCTTCCCTGTGAAACTAGGTTTTCTTATGTTGTTACATGGCAGAAACAAGAATACCCGTGAAACATGATGAGGACAACTAATGCAATAGCGCTTCTTTTGTAGCTGTTGCGCCATCTTGCCTGCAGCTGCTTAGGCCGCTTGTTGCACAATTTGTAAGAATATTCTATCTCTCTATACTCATACCCCCGTAACAGTGGGTGGTGGTGAAGGGTAACAGCGTGATGTAACAGAGCTCCGCAGTCGCCAAAGCATGGCTGCTTCGGCAATAGCAGACCAAGGGCTGGCTCCCGCCGAGGCGATCACCACCACAGCTGTCCTTACACTGGTAAATTATCCTGGTATGTTATGCGAGAATAAGAATTTCGATCTGGACGGCTGGTGACTGTCATAGAAACAAATTACAGCATATCTTCGTAGTGAATAATGATGAGTAGGACGAAGCGTCTGTCCATCCATCTGTCCGTGTTTCTGTCTGTCCGATCATGCGTCCATGCGTTCAATCGCGTTCGAGAAAGCAGGCAGCGCACGAGTAACACTGACGAGACGCGAGCCAAGGAAGCTGAGCGCAAGCGTCTTCAACGTGCTAGCCGCTCTTCTCCATCCATGGCACACCAACAATCTGCCACGTACGGCGACTATACAGGAGACTAAGCGAGGCACTCATTCGCGCACTATGCGGACGGTGCGTGGTAAAGCGACGATACACGATTTTAGGAGGCCGATAGCAAGCGTCTTCAACATTCCCGCCACTCGGCTCCATCCATGCTCCACCAAAGACTCGTCACGCACGCCGGCTATCCAGGAGACTGAGAGAGGTACTTACCGGCTAAGCGTGCGCAGCAGTCAATCGGAGAGTAGCGTGCGCAGCAGCCAATCGGAAAGTATACCGGCACATCGGAGAGTAGCGGCAGAGTAACGCCATCTGGAAAATGAGACAAGAAATGGTCATCCATTTCTTTCGCTTTATTTTCTTTCTCGTCTCTTCTTCTTTCCGCTACGCGTGACAAGTCACAATGTTCGAATATTAGGAACTTCACCCCTAAAAAAGAATTACCGCTGGGATGAGACGGTTATGTTCGCCAAGAATATATTCACATGGGAAAAATTCTAAAACAAATGGGACTCCTAGAAGCAATGTATCGTGAAGTAAAACGGACGCGTTTGAAGCAGGATTTGGCAAGCTTAGCTGCTGTATGTGAATGCTTCATACGCTCTCCGCCAACCATAAATGAATAAGAGGAAAGAGCAAGTGCGACCTCTCCTCCTCTACTTTTTTTGGCTGGGGGACAGGTGCTATACATACAGATATATACGCTTCTCTTGGGATCTATAGAAAACAGGGATTTCTGACGTGTAATTCTTCCACGTTCGACAAAGAATGTGCGTCATGCGTTTTGTAATGTAAACCACACCCACACGACGTGTGCGGTTGCTCGTTGTTTCTATGACGCTCACTCATCAACGTTTCACAATAGTGTGGCAGTTGCACTCTCCTGCATTACGGTTTCATTATAGCAGATGAATGTTCTTTAACTTGGTATACTCAGAACTCTTACAAGCTGGCGCTGCTTCAAAATAGCAAAGCTGCAATTGGTTATTTGCGTTCGGAACTTCGACGTTTTCTGTTTTATATATCCGTGAGATGCTTCTCATAACAAATAAAGAATTTATTAGGTCTTATAACTATAGTTTTCAATGATGCCTTCAGCCATTTGAATATTCCGGCAAATACAGCAGAAGTAACTGCGAGTACCTAGAACAAATGTCACATTTTTGTGATTTGTAAGATTTTCAACCTATTTCTTGAACTATACCCAATACTATAACGTCTATGCATGTGCGAAAAACGTGTGCTAGTGAACGACATGTTATGACATCTTTCGCTTGCCTTATTTTGAAGCTACACAATGGTGTGTGTGCAGATTTTCACTGCCTGCTTGTCCGGCATCCCTTTTTTCAATTAAGCGTTTTATTTTATTAGATAATTAAAAGCAATCACCGGGGCCATCAACGTAGCTATCATCTTAGTTCTCTTTTTTTTCTTCTCGGGACGAATTTCGCACAATACGACGAGACGTGCAACGTTTAGTTAGATAAGATGCGACTTCAGCCTAATGGCTATGAGCTTTGTAAGCGATTTAACGTTAGTCACCACTGCTAGAGGCCACCGCTTTTGAGGTGCCATATAGGAGCACGGCTAGATGAAGATGAAGAAAAACAATACAAGGTGGCAGCGTTAGTTTTAATATGTTCCATAAAACAGCCGTTGTCATGACTGGAGAGAAGCTGTCAGCTTATTTGACGCTGACAACATTTTTGTATTTGCGGGCACTAGAGATGATATACGGCAGCAGGCGGGTGCACAGGGAAGAGAAGGTGAAAATGTGCGACTAAGTATTTAGAGTATTAAAATGTGGAGTCGTTTTCACTTATTCAAGTACTGAGGTGCTGTTGATAGGTGACTAATAAATACCGTAGGCACTCAAACACAGCAGTTATAGTATATGAGGGCGAGATATACGTGGAAGTACAGGAAAAAGTCTCCGCAGCAAAAAGAAAAATACTGCCGCAGTTATGAAGCACAAAACAGCACGGGAATACAACACGTACGAGGCGCTTCGAGGTTTGTGTAATGATTCCAAGAGAAATTGGGGAACTCAGTGGTGTGCATGAGGTCGCAGGTGTAATCGGGAATCTATATGAAGGAAAAACAGTGGGCCATCACGCGTTCGGTGCTCACAGAAAACCGACAGGTGAGGCTGTAAATCACAATATGGGATGGGAAAAGTTTGAGACAAGAGAAGCTAGAGAATTGGATAAGTAACAAGATGGGCACTGACGGTGTTCTGTTCTCTGTATAAGAAGACTGTTGACACACACAGGAAAAGAACTAGGAGCTTAACCAGTAAATATGCGGCCGTAAGAAATACGGCAACAAAGAGAATTCAACTAAAAGTCAGAAAAGCAGAAAGGATAGACTACATGACAGTCATGGGAAAAGAACTGATTCTCAGTGGCTACACAAAGAGCAAGAACGTAATAAGAAGGGTGATGTTTGCTGAAAATTCGAGGAAAAGCACTTCACTTTTTAAAGCGAGGGGAGGCTGCCTTGGAACGCGTCTCCTTAAAAGTGAGACTCAGAGAAGAAGAAGAGTGATGTATACGTTGTGGAGAGGCTAAGGAAAAGACACAGCATGTTTTCATTGAATGTGGATGTATCTACTCAGGAATACCGAGGAATGTGGAGATGTCCTCTGAAGAGCCTACGTTAAGCCTTGTGATTTAGAGATACAAACAGAAAGCTCCACATGTTTGTGATAGAACTAAGTAAAAAACGACTACACAGTACTGGTGGCGACAAAGTAGAAAAAAATTACATAGCCTGAAAATAACCACGTAATCTATCTATCTATCTATCTATCTATCTATCCATATATCTCTATCTATCTATCTATCTATCTATCTATCTATCTATCTATCTATCTGTCTGTCTGTCTGTCTGCCTATCTATTTATCTATCGGTCTGTCTATCTATCTATCTAACTATTATCTATCTATTATCTATCTGATCTATCTCGCTAGCTATCTATCTGTCTATCTATCTATCTATCTATACCGCCACCTACGCCTAGGTGCTCTCATGATCACTCTCTTAGTTTGGGGTACGCCAAAATTGGAAAGAGGCAGTAAGATGGTTTCACAAATACGGCTCTTTGGTCCTGACATGAATGATGTCCCAATCTGGTCGCATACGCAGTCAAACACTTTCCGGTAAACAGAGGCACATAACAGGGGTGGGTATGTGCCACTGGTGTCTGAGTGTGTGCCGCAGGTGATATACATGTTATATCTACCCAGGAATATCGACAACACACGTGAGTAATTTTAACACTTGAGCGTTGAGAAGGAGCTTTTATAGGCAGCGCTGACTGGACAAATGCAAACATTGAATGTGAGTAACTCAGCAGCAGTGGTACCCTAGTATTCGGAGTGACATTGAAGTATTCTACTACATAGGTGCGCCACGCGTCAGATACGTATACTTTTCAAACAGACACTAATGTTCGTGTAACGTCCATTGTGGTTGCCATACTGGCTATCAAAATAAACACTATATAAGTACTCCTACGATACAGCCGTTTGGTTTTAACGAAAATTGTAGTTAGGTGCCATCCGCTCAAGTTGATTTTCATAGCATTGTTTAAGACAACCATCCTCGTGCGCATCAGCGCAAACACCAACGCTTCATATTGGCTCAGAGATTCTGGTGTTGCTGAAATGCAAGCTGCTGTTTTCATCGTTACGTAATCATAAACTGCAAATTTAAAACATATGCGGCTGTGTAGCGTATTTGTGCGCATAAATTTGCACTAAGATGAGGCGTTTTAGAGTGGCACTCTTTTATAAAACAGGAGAGCGGTCACGACACGTCAAATGGTAATGGCGAAACCAGTCTGAGTACTCAGCCAACCAAACGTCGTCTTGTTCACCGACTGAGTCATACCCCCTGCCTTTCTGAGTAGCACTCATCTTCTTCACTACATTTTTCTCCCCTCCGAAAAATAGCCATCCTGACGACTCATGGGCAGGGGACAAAAGAGGGATCGTAATACGGTTTTAGGTGGGCTATGTGGACGGTCTCACGTCCACGGCGTCGTTGATCATGGGGCTGCTCAAGCGGCTTCACGATGTAATTGACGAGTGAAGTTTGTTTACCCACACGGTAAGGTCCGTCATACTTGTACATCAGTTTCGTTGAGAGTCCAGGGCTGGTTGAAGGGATGCGAAGCCAGACAAGGTCATTCGATGCATAAGAAGCCGGAGACGTTAGGCTATCGCGATGTTGTTTCTGGCGTTGGTGTTGAGCACTTGTGAAGGAGCGGGCAAGATGACGATACTTTTCCGTGTATTTAGCAGCTTGTGACATTGTCGTCGACTCGGCAACATCCGGGTGGTAAGGAAGGATGGTTTTTAGCGTGCAAGAGGGCTCGCGGCCATAAAGGAGGAAGTATGGAGAGAAACCAGTGGTTGTCTGGACAGCAGTAGTATGCGCGTGTCGCAACCGATCAAACCAACTGTCCCAGTTGGTTTGATCGGTTGCGACGTACATTGACAGCATATCCTCTAATGTACAGTTGAATCGTTCTGTAATGCCATTAGTTTGAGGATGATATGCGGTGGTGGTGCGATGAATGACTTGGCCTTCCTTGAGAAGCGATTCGACGGTGTCCGACAAAAACACACGCCCTCGGTCACTTAGGAGTTCACGTGGTGCACCGTGACGTAAAATGATGTGATGCAATATGAAACGACCGTCACCACCGGCTGACGCAAAAGAGAGTGGTGAAGTTTCTGCGTAACGCGTAAGGTGATCGATAGCGACGATTACCCAGCGAGTTCCAGCCGGTGTAATCGGAAGAGGTCCCTACAGATCGATGCCAACACGGTCAAACGGTCGGGCAGGACAAGGTAAGGGTTGTAGTGGAGCTGGAGAACTTGGAGTAGGATTCTTCCGGCGTTGGCAAGCGAGACAGGAACGTACGTAGTGACTAACGATATGGTACATTCCACGCCAGTAGTAGCAGTGGGACAGGCGGGTGTAGGGTTTTTAACACTCCAGCATGGGCGAATTGTGGGTCAGCGTGAAAGGAGGCGCATAGGTCAGAGCGGAGACGTCTGGGAATGACTAGGAGCCATTGGCGTTCTTCAGAGAGATAATTCCGTATATATAGCAAACCATCTCTGATAACGAAGTGCGGTATTAAACGGCGCATACCTCTAGGGATATTTTGCGAGGGAGTTCGACTCAACAAGTTAATAAGTAAAGCGATCCAAGGATCTTTTCGTTGCTCCTGTAGCATGTCGCTGATACTAAGTGCAGATACGTCGGGGGCAGGCGAAGACGGCGACTTGTCACAACATCGTAGAGGTGATCGGGACAAAGCGTTTGCGTCGGAAAGTTTTCGGCCAGATTGGTGAACGACGTGATCGGCGTACTCTTGTAGCCGAAGCGCCCAACGGGCGAGCCGGCTGGTGGGATCTTTTAACGAAGAGAGCCAACCTAATGCATGATGATCTGTAACCACGCTGAATGGGCGCCCGTAAAGATAGGGTCTAAACTTGCCTATGGGCCATATGATGGCTAGACACTCTTTTTCGGTGACTTAATAGTTGGCTTCTGCTTTTGTCAGTGCATGGCTGGCGTAAATAACGACATACTCATCAATTACAGGTTTACGCTGGGCGAGCACAGCACCGAGGCCAACTTCGCTAGCATCCGTGTGTATTTCCGTCGGGGCAAGAGGATCGAAATGTCGCAGTATAGGAGGTGACGTAAGAAGTTGGCGGAGTGTAGCAAATGCATCACCACAGGCTGACGACCTGTGATGATGAGAAAGGTAGTTCTTACCGGCAAAAGGTGAGTCAAGGGCGATATGATGGAGGGGAAGTTGCGAATAAAACGACGAAATTATGTACATAAACCGAGGAAGCTGTGAAGTTCTTTTAAGGTCTTCGGCTTAGGAAATTCTACAACGGCACGGAGTTTCGTTGGATCCGGAAGAATGCTATCTCTGGATACAACATGGCCCAAAATTAGGAGTTTTTGAGCGCCGAAGTAGCACTTCTTCAAGTTGAGCTGTAGAACGGCGGAGGTGAGGCAAGTAAGCACTGTCTTGAGCCGCTGAAAATGCGCTGAAGAGTCGTTTGAAAATATCATGACATCATCAGGCCACGGAGGATGTTGTCGATCATGCGCTCGAAAGTGGCAGGCGCATTGCAGAGCCCGAATGGCATGACGTTAAATTTGTATAAGCCATCAGGGGTAACAAAAGCCGTCTTGGGGCGATCAGCCTCAGTCATGGGAACCTGCTAATAACCTGAACGCAGATCTAGTGACGAGAAGAACTCCGCACCTTGTAAGCAGTCAAGAGCATCGTCTATGTGAGGCAGCGGGTAAACATATTTGCGCGTGATCTTTTTCAACCGGCGGTAGTCGACGCAGAATCTTATTGAGCCATCCTTTTTTCTGACTAGAACAACTGGGGAGGCCCACGGGCTGTTCGAGGGCTCAATAACACCTCGCTTCAACATGTCGTCCACTTGTTCCGCGATTATGCGACGCTCAGATACCGATACTCGATACGGACGCTGACGTAAAGGAGCTTGAAGGCCAGTGTCGATTTCTTGAGATACGGTGGAAGCACGGTTCAAAGTCAGTTGCTGGTCGTTGAAGCTGGCGTGGAAGCGCTCTAGAAGGGCGACGATATCGATTCGCTGCTGGGCCGTAAAGTTGGTGTCGATGCAGCGCGAAATTGCGTCGGTGAATGATGGGGAAGAGGATGACGCGCAGCAATCAACAGCATCATTAGGTAGCGTAGTCGAGTGGTCTGGAACTACCCGTGCATTCGAGGGATCAATGTCATCGGCAAAGCCCAGGCACACTCCGCGCAGTATCTTCGAAGGCGAGAGAAACGGATTTGAAACATAAATTGCAATTGATCCATCGTGAACATTCAGAATGGCGAAAGGAATCAGGAAGCACTTGCGGCGAACAGTGGTTTCAGAAGGCGTAAAAAGAACATTTGAGCCACTGGAGACGTCACACAAAAGCGAAACTAGGGCGGATGAGAACGGGGGTATCGAAGTGTCAGCGGCAACGAAAACTTTCGCAGGTGAAAGGAACGAGTCGAGTGAAGCAGCGTCGCATAACGGGGCAAACTCCACTTCGGCGCGATCGCAGTCGATGACGGCATTATAAGTGCAAAGAAAGTCCCAGCCTAATATAATGTCATGGGAACACTGTGGGAACACTACAAACTTGACGACATAAATATTGTCAGCAATAACGACACGTGCTGTGCAAGCAGCAAAAGGGCGAATTCGTTGCTCGCTAGCAGTGCTCAAAACAAAGTCGCGAAAAGGCATTGTGACTTTTTTTAGTCGTTTTAGTCGTTTAGTTTATCAGTCATTACAGACACTGCGTTGCTGAGACAGCAATGATGTTGGACGGCAAAAATTAAGGTCTTGTGGAGTTAGAAAGACCAGCAGTTGATGCCCCCCGAACTGCGGCTCCTAGTTTTCCTCAGGACAGGGCGAGGTCGAGGTAGCATAGGGGAAAGGGAACGGCGTTAAGGTGAAGGTGACTGGTGTCTGTTGAAGTTCCGGCGAGGTTAAAATGTGTCCATGGTGGCAGGCTCGCCAGATACAGCAGGCTCCGGTCGTTGTGGGAAATCATACTTGTTGGGCCTGACGTAGTCACGCAGGAAAACTCAAGCCGTCGACAAAATCGTGTCAAGTGACCCGCAATTCCACAGGCGAAGCATACCGGGTGGTTGTCTTGAGTGCGCCAAGGGTTCTGAAAGCGTGGAGGTGGTGGTCGGGAGAAGGTCGGGAGAAGATGAGTGCTACTTAGAGAGGCAGGGGGTATGACTCAGTCGGTGCGACATAGGAGCGCGTGGACGTAGGCGTTCGCGACAAAGAAACGTGGCTGTTCACGACAGGCGGACGTCGGGTTTCGGTCAGTGGTTCGGCATAGGTAAATGGAGCAGCTGCAAGTGGTGCGTGAGCTGTTGGTAGCGCCTCGGGCACTTGCTCCTGAACTACTCGCTGTATTGATGGCGCTAAAGTAGATGGGGCACCTTCGGTGGTATAAGGCACGAGGGACAACTGGCGTGCGACCTCCACTCGTACAAATTGCTTGATCTCGAGAAGCAAAGTGGTGTGGTCTATAGCAGTGCCAGCCGACGTTAAAGCGGTGACTTTTGCACATGGCGCGCTGGCACGACGAGTGGTGTCACGCTGTTTCAAGAGCTCATCATAGCTCTCACAAAGTTGGATCACTTCCGCTACCGTTTGCGGGCTTTTGGCGACAAGCATCTGAAATGCGTCGTCAGTCACGCCTTTCAAGATGTGTTTGATCTTCTCGGCTTCAGTCATGCCGAGTTGACACACCGGCAAAGGTCGACCACAGCTTCGATATAAGTGATGTAATTCTCACCATTCTGTTGAGCCTGTAGTGAGAGAGAAAGATGGGACGGCGGCCAACGGGGTCGTGTCGTTCTCTCACCACTTTATTCTACGCCTGAAGCGGGGCCTCGTGGCTTTCCACGTCCGACACACGAAGTGCACTAGCTTGTTCTCTTCCTCGCGCAGCTCGAGCGAGCATCAGCAGCGCGAGAGGCACGGCGCGGTGATTGCGAAATGATGATGGTGATGGTGGCACTACAGGGCTCCCCCCCTAGCGCTTTGCGCGATTTGAAGGCATATGAAAAAAGAAAGAGAGCGACAAATGCTATTTACATGAACGACAATCCATAAAGTGTTCATTTGTCAAGTCCAGGTTGTCAACGTTTATAGGCCATTGGTAAGCAGTGTGTCTCCGGTGGGCGACTCTAGGAGAAGCGCAAGGGACGAAGAAGGAAGTGCCGGGTCAGTTTGGTTGCCGACAAGCGGGTCTCACGATGACCTGGTCGGTCAGGCCGAGAGTGGACCGTGTGTCACGAGGTCATGCTGCTAACGTCGGCAGAGGGTCGGCACAGCGGTTTTTGACGTTGGCGTAGACGCAACACAGACCTCAAAGTCGAGCGGCGTCTGACGTGCCGGTATAGATATACGTGCCGACGCACGCAGGAACGTGTCCTAATAATGCCGCCAAGTGTACGGTGGGTAGTCGGGTACACGACTAGTGGTGGGACATTGCGTCGGATAGGCCGAGTAGGCGCTTGCACCGTCTTCAGGGCTGTGACTGCAACTCGTGGCTGCGTAGCAGGCGGCTCAAAAGTTGTCGCAATATGTGACGCCAAGCACGTTGTCGTCGCCGACGTAGGGTAATGGGTGGTAGAAACGTATGAGGTATGAGCGTCGTCGCGGTTGTGACACCCGAGCTGGCCTTGTGGACACACGTCTGGTTGTTGCCGTCCGGAGGCAAAGGCTCCGGGGAATGATGGTGGTGGAACCTAGTAAGCGTGGGCTCGCCCGGAGTATTGGACGGGACACCTGTGCTCGTGTAATGACCTCCGGTAGTCCGCGCACGAAGGTTGGCGTGCAGGTCTGCATAATTGATGGCTGCCTCTATTCAACACCCCCTAGATTGCTCCACCGCAGGCGTGGTATGCCTAGTGAGCCCTGTCTGAAGCGGACCGGACACGTCGTCCTCAAGCGCGTCAGTCATAGTCGCAGCTTCTTGGAAGCTTGGCCGTGGTTGATGGCTGGTGGCTTCAACTTCAGCTGTGGGAAACTGCGAGGACGATGGTGGTCGTTGCTGGCAGGTCGTGCAGAGCATTGAGGCTGGTCGACAGTCGCCTTCAAACATCGGGGAGGGCGAAGGTTCCGCAACCGGGAGGTGAATAGCGGGCGTGACAATCCCATAGTCGTGGTAGCCACCAGGGCGTTCGGTGATGTTGCCATCGTAGAACCTGACGTGTCGGCCGTGTTGTGAGCCATGGAGGTCGGCCGAGACGAGCCGGTAGTAAGCATGCCTGCAGCGTCGTCGGCCGAGGACGATGAAAACACAAACCTCGTGGCTGACTGGTTGCATTCAGCCCAAATGTCGAGAACCTTGGCGGATGGGCAGTCGGCCGCAGGACACGCGTCACTAGTGGCCAGACGAGAGGTTAAGTCTCGTCTATCGGACGTTGTTGAAAGCGAAAGCTTCGAGGTCGGGAAGTCAATAACGGGCGAAAGGTCACCTGTGCCAGACTCTGATACGGGTGGCTAGGTGGTCGTCATGGAGTCTGGTGGGGCCACGGTGTCGCGTACCGTCGCTTTCGCGGAAAACATGCAGGTAGCGATAGTGCCAGAAGGACCATCAGCCGAGGACTTCGAAAAAACGCACTTCGTGGTGGACAGGTTGTCGGCAGCAGGAACGACTTCAAGACCCTCGTCGGATCTGTGACCGGGTGCGAGAATCACTGCGCTAGTGGTCGGACCAAAGGTGGAGGGAGGCGTTGTCGGGGAAGTTAGGTTGCGGTCAGATGAAAGCTTCGGGCTGGAGGGTCCAGCAGGCTGCGACGCAGGAAAAACCTGAAAGTCGCGGGTCCCTGGAAGTGGTCGGTACGTGAGGCCATAGCTGGCAAGCACCGCAGAGCAGAGGTCATCGTAAGGCTGCTGGCTGGAGGTTGAAGTGGCAGAGAGATGACGCAACTCTACCGGAAGGGCGTCATGAAGAATGGCGTGCATCAGCGGCTGGTCCGTGACGCCATTCAGCGAAGAACGACATCGAGCTGCATGAACCATACCTTGGGGTAGGTCGATTGGAACGGCGGCACAGGCGGGCAGAATTGCGGGAACATGGCAGCGGGCCGCTCCGCGAAGGGCGTGTTCTCCGGGTCACCAGTGTAGCAAGAGAGGAAGACGGGACGGCGGCCAACGTGGTCGTGTCGTTCTCTCGCCACTTTATTATCAAGGGCGATTGCCGAAGCGGAGCGGTAGCGGCTGCCACGTCCGAACCGCCAGGCCTGGTGCTCGTCCTCTACCGCTCACGCCACGAGCTGTCGCATTAGCTGCACGAGGGGCGCAGCGCGGTCGCTAGAAAAATGATGATGATGAATGGCGATGTTGATGACGCTACAGATTACCCCCCCGCAGAAATAAAGGCGAATGAAAATAATGAGAGCGTATATTGTCACGATGAGTCACAATTACTGGGGGATTTATTAAACCATCAGGTAGCTAGCACTAGGACAATGCGTCAGTCGTGGCTGGCTCTCGAGCAAAGAAGAACGCGATCTTCTTTTTTCCTCCAGATTTAGAGCCGCTCTTGCTGTCAACCCACTACGTGCTGGCGGCATTATCCCCCCTTCCGAAAAGAAAAAAAAACAAGTACCAAAAAGAGGAAAGGAAAGTACATAGCAGCACCGCGATGCTACAACATAGGCACGTGAAAAAAATGGAAATTCGGATGAAGTGAAAGTAAAAATTGAAGAGCGTGTGAACATAGGAAACGTCAATGAACGAGAAAGTAAGTTCACAAAATAAACAAAAAACACAAAGAACGCTGTACGGTAAAGGAAAAGTTACGAACAACGCGCAATAAATGGCTTCATGCGCAACACATGAACGACGTCCGGCCTCAGCCGTGTCCTGCTCCGTGCATGGGGTGTTGAGTCCGGAACCACTTCGTAGTTCACGTCACTGACGCGGCGTAACACTTTATATGGGCCAAAGTACCGGCTCAGCAACTTTTCACTAAGGCCACGCTGGCGGACGGGCGTCCACACCCAAACTTGATCTCCGGGGCTGTAAAACACTTCTCTGTGGCGGGTATTATAGCGTCGTGCGTCTGCCTGCTGTTGCTGGCCGATGTGCAGTCGCGCGAGCTGCCGGGCTTCCTCGGCACGCTCTGCGAATTCTTCGGCGTCTGTTGCCAACTCGTCTTCGTCCTGACACGGTAGCATTGAGTCTAGCATGGTCTGCACTTCGCGGCCGTAGAGAAGCCGAAATGGCGTGAATCGCGTGGTCTCTTGCACGGCGGTATTATACGCGAAGGTCACGTAAGGCAAGATCCGGTCCCATGTTTTGTGCTGTACGTCGATGTACATTGAGATCATGTCTGCAAGGGTCTTATTCAGTCGTTCAGTAAGTCCGTTGGTTTGCGGGTGGTACGCAGTTGTCCTTCGGTGTCTGGTGTTGCTCAATTTGAAAACTTCGTCCGTAAGCTGCGCCGTGAATGCCGTCCCTCTGTCCGTTATTACACTGGAAAGAGCACCGTGTCGTAACACGATGTGGCGCATGAAAAATTGCGCTACCTCAGAAGCCGTGGCTCGTAGGATCGCCTGGGTTTCAGCGTAGCGTGTCAAATAGTCGGTCGCGACGATCACCCATTTGTTGCTGTCCGCAGACACAGGAAATGGCCCGAGAATGTCCATGCCGACTTGGTCGAACGGCGTGCAGGGTGCTTCAATAGGCTGAAGCAAACCAGCTGGCTCAACAGATGGTTGCTTTCGGCGCTGACATTCCCGACAGCTCTTTACGTACTTCTTTACGCTTGCTGAAAGTCCTGGCCAATAGTACCTCTCGCTCACTCTGGCAAGTGTCCTTGAGTAGCCCAGATGACCGGATGTGGGTTCGTCATGGCAAGCGAAGAGGACGTCGTCTCGCATGTCTCGAAGAACCACCAGGAGGTAAGCACGATTGTTCGAACGAGCGTTCTTCTTGTACAGCACACCGTCTCGTAGGCAGAACGACGTCAACGAGCGGGATAAATGACGTGGTATAATTGCGCCCTGGCCCTCTAAATGATCAATGATTGGACGAATCTCTGCATCATCTCGCTGTCGTTTGCTCAAGTCTGATGCACTAACAGCGCCCAGAAAGCCTTCGTCTTCCTCTGCTTCCTGACTGACGACATGAAGGGGTGCGCGTGACAGTGTGTCAGCGTCTTCATGCTTACGGCCGGACTTATGGATGATGGTGACATCAAATTCCTGCAGCCGCAAACTCCACCGAGCTAGCCGACCTGAAGGGTCACGCAGGCTTGCCAACCAACAGAGCGCGTGATGGTCCGTCACTATCTTGAAGGGACGACCATAAAGGTACGGGCGGAACGTGGTGATTGCCCACACGACTGCGAGGCACTCTTTCTCCGTAGTGAAATAATTCGCCTCGGCACGGGATAGAGAGCGGCTGGCGTAGGCTATCACTCTTTCGATGTCCTCTTGACGCTGAACGAGCACTGCACCGAGCCCAATGTTACTAGCGTCGGTATGGACCTCCGTGTCAGCATCATCGTCGAAATGAGCGAGAACGGGCGCTGATTGCATGCGCTGTCGCAGCTCATCAAAAGCTGCTTGTTGCTCGTTTTCCCAGACAAACGGCGTGTCGTCCCTTGTGAGACGAGTCAGAGGTTCTGCTATCTGTGAAAAGCCATGAATGAATCGGCGATAGTAGGCGCACAAACCAAGGAAGCGCCGGACGGCTTTCTTATCGACAGGAGCTGGTAATTCGGCAACAGCGGCAAGCTTGTCCGGATCGGGACGGATTCCTTCGGCGCTAACTACATGTCCAAGAAATTTTAGTTCTTTATAGCCGAAGTGGCACTTCTGTGGCTTTAGTGTGAGGTCCGCCGATCGGATAGCCTACAGCACGCTGCGCAGGCGGTGAAGGTGCTGCTCAAACGTGGTAGAGAAGACCACCACATCATCAAGGTAGACAAGACAAGTCTGCCACTTGAGCCCTGTGAGGACAGTGTCCATCATTCACTGGAAAGTTGCCGGTGCTGAACACAAACCAAAAGGGAGCACTCGAAATTGGTATAGGCCGTCTGGAGTCACAAAGGCTGTTTTCTCACGGTCTCGCTGATCTACTTCGATTTGCCAATACCCGCTTTTGAGATCGAGAGAAGTGAAATAATGGGCACGACGAAGTCTATCCAGCGAATCGTCGATACGTGGCAGCGGATACACATCCTTTTTCGTCACGTTGTTAAGCTTTCGGTAGTCGACGCAGAAGCGTAGCGACCCGTCCTTCTTTTTGACAAGTACGACTGGAGATGACCACGGGCTGTTAGATGGTTCAATAACGCCATCGTCAAGCATCTCGGTGACTTGCGTACGTATTGCTTCACGTTCTTTGGCCGACACGCGGTAGGGGTTCTGGTGTATCGGACGTGCGTCTTCGTACGTGATGATCCTGTGTTGAGTGATGGACGTCTAGCGGATCTTTGAGCAAGTTGCGAAGCAAGACCTGAACTCGAACAAAAGCGCTCGTAGTGCAGTCTGGTTAACGGTGGACAGATCAGGATTGATGTCAATATTACTCATTGACGTGTCGGCGGTATCCACTATTTCGGACGTGAAACAGTTGGTGACGTTTGCTACTTCGTGGGCAAACGCTATCGAAGTGCCACGGAAAAGATGTCGATGCTCGTTGCTAAAGTTGGTTACGAGCAATTCAGATCGACCATCACGAAGGTGTATTACACTTCTAGCTACACAAATGCCTTGCTGCAGGAGGTGTTCTAAATTTGTCTCAGCCACCACATCGCCAACGCCCAAACCACAGCATGTTACGTCGACTAGAACACTTGTTCGTGGAGGAAGCGTCACACTCTGTTCAGAAATACGGAGTACGTCGACACGCCTTCCACCATCCTGCACGTTGATTGCTCGCTGGGCTGAGAACGTGACGCGGCGCTCTTGCAGATCAATGATAGCTCCATTTTCTTGTAGAAAGTCAACTCCCAGAATGACGTCACGGGAACATTCACGTAGAACAAGGCAGCTTGCTACAAATGTGTACCCTTGAATCTGTACTCTAGTTGTGCAGGCACCCAGTGGAGTAACGACGTGGCCACCAGCTGTCCGAATCTGCGAGTTATGCCACGGCGTGATGACTTTCTTCAGCTGCGTTGTCAGTTTCCCGCTCAGTATGGAATAGTCTGCGCCGGTGTCCACTAACGCATTAACTGCACAACCATCAATTGTCACTGCTATGTCGAGTGAAAGTCGGCCATTCTTTGCAGCAGTATGTGATGTCGGACCGGTTTCTGTACAGTTCTGCGTCAATGGGAGGTCTTCAGCGCTTCGACGTTCAGCGACCCCGCCCCAAGAGGTCGCTTGGCCTAGTTTTCCCGACGGAGGCTGAGAGACCGTGCGGTAGAATAGCGCTGGGGCGTTGATGAAAATCGCCTCAGTGATGGCGAGCGCGACTGGCGCCCGGCAGATGGTGGTGCATGCTGCTTGGAGAGGTATTTTTCGATGTCGCGCGGTCTCTGGCCGTAACGGGGTGGCGGTGAGTACGCAGAGAAGCCGCGAAGCCCAAGACGGCGATATGGGCACTGGCGGTACAAGTGATCAGCTTCTCCACAGTGAAAGCACAGAGGCCGGCGATCAGGTGTGCGCCAAACATCAGACTTTCGAGGAGACGTGCGCCGATCGTCGATGTACTGAATTGGTTGCACTGAACGATGGGCGACAGAAGCACCAGGGACAAAGGCCAACGGTGGTGGCATGTACGTGCCTTCGTAGCACGGTATGTGCTGCGCTGACTGTAGTGAAACAGCAGGAACAGGATGGACGACTAATGGCGGCGATGCAGCTGGGCGTTTCAAAGCTTCCGCGTAGGTTGTCTCACGGCGGTATTCAGCAGGAGCTGGCACAGCTGTATCATGAGGCAAGGTGTCCCGGAGGGCCTGGTGCAGCTCATCCTTAATCACAGTTGCAATAGAGTTTACTGTAGGATGAGGTGTTACACCAGCCTTTTGTAACTCTTCACGTATTATACCACGGATGAGTTCACGTAGACAGTCGTTGTTGGTTCTAGTGGCGGTGAAAATGTCGGCAGTAGACATGCCATTGACTTGCCTGTTGTATTGGTTGGATCGCTGCTGCAGCATTTTTTCCATTGTCACGACCTCGGACAAGAACTCCGCGACCGTCTTCGGAGCGCTGCGCACGAGGCCGGCAAAAAGCTGGTCCTTGACACCGCGCATCAAGTGACGCAACTTCTTGTCCTCTGTCATTCTTGAATCGGCCCTTCGGAAGAGGCGCGTCATGTCTTCGACGAACGTGGTCACAGTTTCGTTTGGCAGCTGGACGCGGGCCAGAATAGCTCGTTTAGCTCGTTCTTGGCGATCAGCACTGGCATACGTCTGCAGAAGTCTACGAGAGAATTCGGGCCACGTCGTCAGCTGTTCCTCTCGGTTTTGATACCACGTACGTTCCCCGTCTTCGAGATAGAAGTAGACACGACCTAGTTTCGCCGCGTCGTCCCACTGATTCAAGGCGGCTACGCGCTCGAAATCCGCCAACCAGTCCTCAACGTCTTCGTGCTCCGAGCCATGGAACGTCGCCGGTGCGCGTGGGCTTTCCAACGTGTAGCGTTTCGACGTCGTGCTTCCCGTGCCGGTTGCCGAGGTTTGCACTGAAGCGCTGGTCATGTTTCTCGACGTGGTGGGAGCAGTATCGTCGGCTTCCGGAGGCAATCCCCTGATTCGGCGGCTGGTCCGATGCACGGGAGTATTGACTGGCACTGGACTCGTATCGCGGCTTCCTTGGGGGGTCTGCAGCATCCGTGAGACTACCCAGCACCTCCACCAGTTTGTCACGATGAGTCACAAGTACTGGGGGATTTATTAAACCACCAGGTAGCTAGCACTAGGACGATGCGTCAGTCGTGGCTGGCTCTCGAGCAAAGAAGAACGCGATCTTCTTTTTCCCTCCAGATTTAGAGCCACTCTTGCTGTCAACCCACTACGTGCTGGCGGCAATATACAAGCGAGTTAGGTTCACAAAACGAAACGGGGTCCATGAGCAGTCCAGGTCTTCAACTGGATGGGACAATCGGCAACCAGTGGGTCTCTGGCGGGCAACACTGGGAATGGCGCAGCGGTTGGAAGGAGCGGGCGAGTGTCGTGATGAAAGGACACTTTTGTCGATAGCGAGTACCAACGACAAATGAAAAATAGTCAAGTGCCGAGAACACACACGGGCCGTTTCGGTGCGGTCAATTGTCGCGCGCACTCGGACACTGATGCTTAAAAGATGAACTGTAGCATGAGCGTAGTACGGCCAGTCCAGAGGGTCTAGTGTTACTTCTTTGTTGGAGCTGGTGGGAACGTCGACAGGGAGTGCGGTCAACCCTGGTAGTGTGTTTACCGTGCTGGTATCGTCGCTTCCGGTGGTACATTACCGGCTGCGGCGGCCGCCTGGTCGGCCGAGTAGGGTGCAGATAAGTTGTAAACGGTGCGTTTCGGACCGATGAAGTGCGACATGGTTTACAGTGATAACGAGCCGGCTCAGAGGGCACTGATAGATTGCTTTTTCCGACCTTTGACGACGTGTAACGCGTAGGCGTACGCCGATGAGTCGTCGCGTTGTTCGAGCTATAACCGACGTTTGGTGATGCGAGATCGAGCAGTGGGTATGTGGCGTCACAGTTGTCATGGGCCATCGACAGCGTCGAAATGCTCAAGCACGCGTACGTAGTGGTAGGCGGATGGTTTAACTGCGCATCTGTTGGGGCATGCACGGTGTGCTCCACCTGTGGTGAGCCAGGCATGCGGCCCTCGGGATTTCCTGACATCGTCAAAGCATCATGCACGTTCAGCCGTGCATGCTCAGGGGCTTGAACTTCTGTAGCATACATTGAGGATGATGTTAGTAGGTGCTGGCAGTCCACGAGGTTTTGAGCAGCAGGCACCGGTGTGCAAGGGAAACTGATGGCGTGCAGTGTCACAGCGGGCTCTGGGTCCATAGTGTGAGTGGTGTCGCGGGCCTCCACAGGTGCCGAGAAAGGCGGGCAGTCTGCAGGAAGGTCAACTGGCCCAGCTGAGGTCGTCGAATCGCCCGGGACA
The DNA here is from genome assembly GCA_013436015.1 of Rhipicephalus annulatus. NCBI lineage: Eukaryota > Metazoa > Arthropoda > Arachnida > Ixodida > Ixodidae > Rhipicephalus > Rhipicephalus annulatus. The sequence continues at coordinate 1,317,228 of WOVY01009848.1, forward strand.
GACAGTTCAGCCGACCAAGTCTCTGCAGTGAATGCGATGGTGCACGGGGCAGCGGCCGGTGTCGAATCTATGTGGCCATCTGCCGGCAGGGAAATGATTTGGACTGGCTGTGGGGTGAGAGGCGTCCTGGAAGGTGATCAGCCAGGTGCATTTGTGTCATGTTTGAGAGGAGGAGCATGTTTAAGTCCGTAAAACTTGAGCCCCGCATCTCGCAAGTGATTGTACGAGCGAAGGCTCCAGGAGAAGTATGTGAGGTGGTGTTTGAGGTCATGTGGAAGATGGTATTCCAACGCCTCGTACATGAGCTCTTGGATCCAGATGCCGTTGTGATACAAGGCCGCCGCAAACTCCTCGAACCACGACTCTAGGCGAGAGGTCCGGAACGGGGGCAGTGGCGGGTCGAATTGAGGCTGCCAGGCTTGTGTTGACTGGAGCATGGCCGCGTAGCTCGGTGGCAGCAGTGCAGCGCCGGTCGCTTGTTCGTGTGTCCGTGGTCACCAATGTAGCGAAAGAGGAAGACGGGACGGCGGCCAACGGGGTCGTGTCGTTCTCTCGCCACTTTATTCCACGCCTGAAGCGGAACCGCGTGGCTTTCCACGTCCGACCATAGCCTCCTATATTTTTTTGTGCCCGCGCATTAGCGCTAAATACATACGCGCCATCCGTCCCTTATAGTTTTGGCGCTCGCCGCCAGATGCCGCACCGATCCCATAATAACAGCAGACGACGCGGCCTATGCACGCTTGCGTTTATGCGAAGTTCAGAAAAAGTGGGCGGAGAAACTTCACGAGCACAACCTCCAAAAGTTTTTTATGATGTCCCGGGGTCGAGCACTTGAGTTTGTCACGTTTCTGTAGTATTTGCGCGGCGTTGTCAACGCCAGCCTTCAGTGGCTGATTCATCTTTCTCGCTCTTGCGAGGAAAACTTCCGCGTAATTCTTTAGAGAATTTAGAACCATTACGAGCTCAGTTGACGGATACAGGAGTACACCTGGGTGGATATCTCCACATTCAATCAGAACATGCTCCGCCGTTTCCTTATCTTTCCCGCAGCATGTGCATTGTTCTTCTTCTTTACTGAATCTTGCTTTATAACTACGCGTTCTAAGGCAACCCGATCTCGCTTCAAACAGTAAAGCGCTTCCCCTTGAATTATCGTAAAATGCCTCCCTCCTTATTTCATTTTTGCCCTTTCGGTAGTTACTCAAAGCCGGTTTTTTCTCCATAGCTGCCATCCATTCTCTCGTTTTGCGCCTCGGCGCTCCGCCAGGAGCGCTCGCATCCCATAATAGCTCGGGGGACGGCGCTGAGGGACCGACCGCTCGGGCACAAAGTTATAGAGGAGGCTATGGTCCGACACACCAAGTGCGCTAGCTTGTTCTTTTCCTCGCACAGCTCGAGCTAGCATCAGCTGCGCGAGAGGCGCGGCGCGGTGATTGAGCAATGATGATGGTGATGGTGGCACTACAAGCCCTAGTACGCAAGAGCTGTTCGGCCCGTAGTTTGCGAAGCGCTGGACGGCCAAACAAGTCCGCAAACGCAGTCGGAAGGCCGACCAGTTGGGAAGGTCTCTCTCGTGATTATGGTACCACAGACTGGCGACGTCGGTCAAATAAATTTGGATGGCAGTAACCTTGTGCGCATCGTTTCACATGTTGAGCTTGCTTATGCGGTCGTATTCGTCGAGCCAGTCTTCCACGTCTTTGTCATCGGTTCCACTGAAGGTATGCGGATCGCGTTGCCGAATGGAACCGAGACAGGTAGGAGCTACAGTAGTTAGAGCAGAGGCGGCCGCCTGCTGATCGTCGTCTGAGGACATCGTAGCAACTGGAGACAACGTACGGTGCAATTCCAGGATTAGGCGTTACCCAGCACCTCCACCAATTAAAATGAGGCGTTTTAGAGTGGCACACTTTTATAAAACAGGAGAGCGGTCACGACACGTCAAATGGTAATGGCGGAGTCAGTCTGACTACCCAGCCAAGCAAACGTCGTCTTTTTCACCGACTGAGTTTTACCCCCTGCCTTGCTGCGTAGCACTCTTTTTTAACTACAGTATGTATATTTAGCACCACTTTATAATGTACCACTGAATAGAAAAATAAAACCCATTCACCTCCCATCCCCAAGCTTTGCACAACATCAATTACAAGGTACATGGAATTTACGTATTATTCGGCAATGCAGCAGCCACTACTGGCGAAATGCAGAATGAGTCAGCTGAAATCTTTCAACTGGGATTAGCTGCCTAGCCCACACGCAATTCTTCATAGTGCAACAGCTGTTCATCATTCTCTATATTCACGCAGAAAACTTATTGCTATGACCTTACATCTTCGTCTTGAGTGTTACGGTACGCTCATAATTTCACTTTTTTATATTGCCTAAAACTGAAGAAAATGATTCCCCTTGCACTCTATGTGTAAAAACGCAGAAGCGAAATTTTAGACCAGCCTCGTTTTGTATTCTGCCAGCCAATTCCTTTCTAAATTCCCTAATATTCCGGCACTTAGGGTGTAATGGTTCTGAATCGTTGCTCGGTAAACTTTTTAGGTTACTTCGCTGCATGTATTTATAATGAAAGGAAAAAATATAAGCAAAGCCAGGAGAATTACGCTTGCCCTTATGCCAAGTCATGAAGGTCCGCGTATACACTGTGGAAAATAAGCGATACTGAGAATAAGTCTTCAAAATAAACTCAGTGAACATTGTTCTCTTATAGACGAGTACAGATATCACTTTGTCATAGCTCTAGCGCTTCTAACTGGCCGAGAATGCCGCCGAATGCCAGGGCATCAGGTCACCACCCGAAACAACCAAGACCACAGTGGCGGCCCATTTTCCTGAGACAAGCTTATATTTTTGTCGAACAGTCCTTGTGAAGGCTGCCACGTGGTAAATTGAACCCTGTGTACTTAGCCACAGGAACTTAATGAACCGAGAGCTGCTTCAATAAAATCGTTGGTGTGCTACTTATTCTGCGGTAAAGTTTTTGAAAGGTATTTCCTTGTTTGGTTTCAACGTATAAATAAACGTGAACTACGGAAATGTCCCACAGCGAAAAAAAAAAACTATTCTCTTCTTCAGAAAGCACCCTTTGCGAGAGATCAAGGCAGAGCTCCTTTTCAAAGACCGTGTGTTCTGCCGCTGTTATGATTGATTTGTACATTTTATTCTCGTATTGATAAATGCTACAATTGCAAATTCAGGCGGGTGTGCTGACGATAATTACCCGAAGCTCGCTTTCTTCTGTTAGCTTCAGAATACTGGTGTCTTGTGATGGCGCATGCGGGCGCACAGTTTAAATGTAAATTTGCTCGCGTCCCCGCATTCGCAAGCCTACACACTGAACTGTCTGGAAATTGTGCGTTTGCTTTATTGTCAAGTTTGCGCCACTCACACCGAAATGGTGTGTGTCAGCCACGTGCACACATGACCGCCCATCATCATTCATTTCTTCTGCTTACTGCTGCAGAATGGAATGCCCTTCCTGCAGATATCAGCCTCGTCATCGACATTGCTCAATTCAAGGCTGCCGTTGCAAAGCATTTTTCAAGTCATAAAATAGAACCTGACCCACCAGATTGTTCTTCTATTTACCCACCCCTCATGTAATATCCCATGTGGGACCTTTGAGGCAATATTAGTAACTTCAAAAATAAATTAATGCTCCGAATGCCTGTTCTGCGTAAGAATGCGTCTCTGACTCTTTTTTTGTGATCCTTTCCAGCACAAAATCAACGACATGAAAGATTCAATTATGCGCAGGTAACGTTAGTTGCAAACGTTCACAATGCGGCTAGATACTTTCTCGTTGTTGCAAGGTTGATGTTCCTGAAGATGACAGACTATGTCGAAAGGCTTCAAAAAATAATATTTCAACACTAAAACAGATACTGAGCTACTCAAGCTAACTTTAAGTGCAACACGTATGACCACACTGTAACGTCAGCACAGGCTGAACTGCTTCGACGAACCGCCTTAAGCATCTGTCATTTTAAAGCAAAGCAATACATGATAATACTTATAAGGAATCATCTCACTGCATAGACATATACTGAGTAGTAGATTGGATAATACAGCTGGTTCTTTAAGGATAGAATAGTGACGATACATTTTAAATTAGGCAGCAGTTCAGGAAAACAATGTAATAACTAGTAGAAAAACTAGCAGTTCTTACAACAAATACAACCAATGAGTGTACCTCCCTAGATATCGGATGCAAACGGCAACGCGCTTCATCTCGCGGCTGCCTTTTCTGAAAGCGGTAGCGCGGGGAGCGGGTGGGGAGAGCGTTTTTTGCGCTTGGTGGAGGCGGGAAGCAGTGTGTGGCACTTTTGGCGCACCGCACGGCATCCGATGTCGCGCCTGCACTAACCGGAAGCGCACACCTGTTGCCTTGCTCGGTGTGCTTCCCTGAAACTGCGAGCTTCGACGGCGCCGGTAGCGGAGCGCAGCCCTAAGGAGCTTGGCTTCTAATTACGCGGGAAGTTCGAATTACAATTAGCCCTTACTGTATTCATGAACCGTTATGTTCACAGGAGGATAACTGAAGGTACACAAATGTATGTAACATGAAAAGGGAGAGACAACTGACCCCTACTTCTTAAAGAGTTTTCTAATGGCACGTGGTTATAAGTTAGTGGAGAGACCTTGGACGAGTGTGATTGCTGCAGAAAAGCTGGCCGAAAATGACTTTCTAAATTTTTGCCGTACAGAGCCCATTTCCAAATCAATTCGGAGACGGCGGAATCTTCAAAATTCAATGCAAGCGAATGGTGGATGATAAAACTTGCGCCGAGTGCGTGATTCACAAATCGGTCTTAACATTTAGAGTTGTGCTATCACATTGTGTCACATTGTTCAGCTTCCGAAATAACACATGACAATAGTTAGCACATTAGGGGAGTGTTCTGACAATGCTCTTACATCAATAATAAATGTATTTTGCTTCAACATAAACTTATGTATAAACTTGTATCTTCATCCTACATATGTTGATATTCAACTTTTTTTGATGATTATCTTTCTGTTTGGTTCAGGCAAACCATTCGCGATGTGGAATGTATACTCAACTCCACTGAAAAAAAAAACAAAAAAAACGAGATCTGTTCAGCTCCTGCGGAGCTAGTCCTCTCAATAAAATTGAGCAGTGGATCCTGCACCTCCGGCTGAAGCGCTTAAAAAAATTGAATGTACTCAGCGACGTAATGATTTGCCATTATTTATTGCAAGCTGTTCGAAACATGTCTACCAGAAGTGTGATAACGTCCACCCCGTTGTGTGTTATTGTCCAAAAGCACTTCAAGATACCTTCAAACTGCACCGTGTCGGGATAATCGTTTAAACGTTTGGTAAACATTTATTACACTTTTAATTTCTGGTATCCTTAGTAGAAGAAGACATCCAGGCACTGGTGAACTGTGGACCTGTTATTATAGGCATAACAACACTTAACTATTTAGCTGGAGCTACAGCCACCTCTACAAAAGTTGATGAAACCATGGGTGCTCGTACTATATCATAATCACAGTTCTACAAACGTTACTCAAGCAGATTTTCCGAACGGGCAGATTACTTGAAATAAAGCGTATTTACTAATCACGTGGAAATACATTTAAAAATCACAAGAAAAAGAAAAGAAAGATTTGAATCAGACGGAAACAGAAAAACAGACGCCAGCTTGTACGATTCCCATTATTTTTCGAAAACACCCAGTTGGTAGTAAGTGTTATACCGAAGGTTCCCTTTCTATGTCTGGTTGTTCTTGCCTCCACTTTTTATTTATTTATTTTTTATCATGGTTGAGAAAATGAGATATATGGCTGGCACTTATAAAAGTGAACAAAAACACACGCGCCACAGATTTTGGTTAAACACTATACTGAATACTGGTCAACTGAAAAATTACGTATGAAACACACTCCTATTTTGGAAGCTGAGCTCATGGCTATTAATTTGCCGCTTTGAAAAATGCCTCGAAACGAAGCCAGTGCAATCATCATTACAGATTCTTCGTAGCTGTGTACAGCTCCGACAGCTTCGTAACAATCAAGAGCCCTGTTTACTTCGCACATAAGAGTTCCGTCTCAACTGAAACGCCTGAAGTTAGTATGGGCCCTAAGATACTGCAGCATACAGTGAGTGAACTGACTGATTTGTTATCGCGAGCTTCGCTTCATGGTCCTATCATTTCTGTACTTCCAGAAACAGCATACATAGTATCGATAAGATTTGGAAATTTAGCTAGTTGTACAGATATGATGTAGAGTATTACTAAATGGACAGATTATCAACCCCTCAGATATTTCTATAAGCCCAAGTGTAGTCAATCTAAAAAGTTAGAAGCTATTTTGACTAATTTTAATGCCGTTTCCAACCATCAAATGTTTATTTACACATAGTAGGTCTGGAAATATCTCCCCAACACCCATTCTGCAAACAAAAACCATTTAGCAATAATTTATTATGTCGGAACTTTTCATTATTAAGAAATGGACTTCAAGTTATTCTGTTTTCCAGAGCAGGTTTAAGTTTACCTGCAGTTTCAAGTGCCTCCGGCTTGGGACATTGCTACAGAAACGTATTTGATGCAGTACACGTAGTTTTATTCAAGACTCGAAACGTGTGCCAAAATAACGTATGCTTTATTATATACTCGATGAATACTAGTGTTATAATTGGGAGTGTGAATAAGTGTAGCACATACAATTGATTTTGATCGAGTAAGGTAACCTCAACTGTCTGGCCAATTCACAATCTCAGTCTTTCGATATAGTATTGCCTCTTATTTTGTTTTATTGATTCTTTTTATTTTTAGTTAATTACTGCGCTTAAAATATTTCTTGGCAATTTTCTGTAAACTATTATATAGACTGACAATCTTTGCATAATCTTCTTATATAGGCAACTACAAGTTTTCTCTGCCAATCCCCCAGAGTCGGTATGTGCCGGTGGTCACAACCAACAAACAAACGAGCGACAAGTACAAGTTATGGACGTGCAAGTTCGAGAAGAATACGCTTATGCTTCCACATTTTTACAAGGATTATTATAACTATGCATTTTTTTAGGCACTTTACGCTATAGTCAAGCTGTTGGCTATTCTGTCTGGTTTGAACGGGAGAAGAACACTTGTTGAACTCTTTTTGTTTTGTATACGTTTTTTCTCAGAAATATTTAACATTGAACATGTCTAACTCATGAAACAGGTTCTTAGCTGAGCACCTTGAGTGGGTATGAGCCATATTTAAGGCGTCGTCGTTATCATCATACAGACGCAGTGCGCTCAAACAAAGGAGCTTATTGAAAAATGAAAAGCATTGAAGAAGAGGAAGTGCCTGCTTGTATGCTCTTGTCGTTCGACGTTTCTCTGTCATTGTGCTGAACAGCGACCAGGTTCAAGCAACCTTTCAAGATCACCCAAGCTGCACCCAAAGTACGGCACGCGGTGTGATTGGACGGTTTTTCTCCATCGATGTCCATCATTGCTGAAGGACAGGATACCGGATACGGTCCACTTGAGTGAACGTTGGGACATCCAGACTACCTGACTGCAGCGGTTCGAAGAGGCCTATGAATCGACGCCAGCTTCGTTGCGTCAAGTGTAGGACACCGGCTCTATGAACAAGTCAGAACGTAGCCGAAAAAATACCGGAATCCTTCAAAATGAGAAAGGTAATAATCACTCGTTATCTTCTCAATTTCTCGAATACTGTATTTCAATTACTTAGCTAGGCTGAGTAAATACCGTGTGCTATGGAGGTCTACTTTCACGCGCTTTCTTCCAAAGAAAGAGGAGCGCCCGCAGAGTTTGCGCAAACGGCTGAAATAGAGCGTTGCGCTCTTTCTTGTACACCTACCTGAAAAGTAGGCATTGCCTGCATAAAATTAGGTATGTTCAGGGACCTACCAAATAATCACGGTCACCAAGTAGTAAGCTTGTAACATTTCGTGATTAGTTTATTACTTATATTTGGTTCTACTTTCCGAAGAGACCTTCTAGATTTATTGAGATATTTTTGTATTCAACTGACGTCAAGGAGCTTGTGTCCAAGAGAGCAGCTTTTCTGTTACTAGGATAAGTCCTAATCAGGATTTCTGCTAAACGCACGATTGTTCGAATGTGTATGTGCCCACTAATATGCAGATGCGGTGTTTCAGAAGTAAAAGGCTTCGCGTTGTGGAATTATTAGATAATAATAATAGGTAGCCTCAAACTTCGCACTTCTAAACAGTGCTTGCTGTTCTAAAATTTTATCGGCCATTGCTTTCCCCATTTCGCTCAGCCTATGAATGTGCTTAGCAAACTGAATTGGTCTTTCTGACTGCAGTTTTTTCTGCTGGTGATCTTGGGCACAGCAGCCTGCACAGTACTGGTCCACATCGTCTTGTTTCGGAAGTCAAAGCCGCACAGAGGCGCCGTTCTGATTCTGCGTGGAGCAGATCACCCATACATACGTCACCCTCTTCCAACCCTACGTGCAGGTAAGCATTCTTACTTTTCACGTTGCCGTCGCAACTGTAATTTTTAATGTTATGCGAAACACCATTACCATGAAGCCATTTCAGCGGGTATACAACGATCTATAACAATACGTTCCTTAGTTGTAAGTAAGGCTCTCTCGAGAAGCGAACAAGAGTGCGAAGTGCTACTACGGCGATTGCCGGGAGTCGACTGCAGTGTCGAAACACTAATTGATTTTATTTTCATACGTGCGCCTTTCTAGGCCATTGCTCTTCCAGGCATAGGGCAACGTCACCGATGACATCACAAGGGCGTGTTGGCATATTAACGAGAGTCTTGGAGACATCCATAGACACAAAGGTAGGCAACGAAAAGTAGAGCGTTGCGCCTGCCCAAGCAAAGCGTGGATCGTATTGGCAGGGAGCAGCCAATACGTTTACACAAACAAAAATACCACACTTCAAAATCTTAACTTATTACCACATATATATTGTTGGTACTGCCAAGCTGAATACTCTTTCACAAAACCGCATGAATTTTTAGAACAAGTGTACAACGTCATTGCCTCATCTGCTGCATGAAGTGAGCTAGTGAATAAACTTCTGGCGCTTATCACGTGCCAGTGCGAAATATGAAAAGAAAATTATGATTCGAAAAATACATAACCTACATGCGGTTGGTGATTTTTTTTATTTTTGGTAATACTTATACTTTTCGCAGACTAGACTGTAATAAGAACAACGTTATGTGGGGCCTTACGTAACAAAATCACGATATGAACATGAGACGCGCCATTGTTCAAGGCTCAAGAAATTTTCGCCATCTATTGTTCAATAACATGCACTGACATCACACAGTACACGGGCCTCTACCATAACACCTCGATTGAAATGCGACCGCCGTGGCCGGGATCAAACCCGCAAATTTCGGGTGAGCAGCCGAGCACCATAACCACTGATCCGCCGAGGCGGATGCCGACTAGATTGATTGATGTCTAGGGTTTAACGTCCCAAAACCATTATATGATTATGAGAGACGCCGTAGTGGAGGGCTCCGGAAATTTTTACCACCTGGGGTTCTTTAGGGTGCACCCAAATCTGAGCACACGGGCCTACAGCATTTCCGCCTCCATCGGAAGTGCAGCCGCCGCAGCCGGGATGTGAACCCGCAACCTGTGGGTCAGCAGCCGAGTACCTTAGCCACTATACCCCAGTGGTGGGGCGGATGCTGGCTAGACGGTGTTCCGCCAACCTTTCTTTCCAGAAATATAGAACAATAAACTAGCAGGTGAGGTGGTATTGCGTAACGATAGAAAATACCTGTAGCAACGCACGTCTATTTCTCACTCAGTAATAATGCTCGTAATACTAACCTTCCTAGCAGGAACGCCAAAATTGGTTTTCCTCTGTAAGAGCCGAAGGTCTGTTCTACAGCTATGATTCTCACTCTTCATCTCAGTCTTAACTGAATGGCGAGTTTCTGGCATACAAACTTCTCCCATGCCCCCTTACTCAAAGGTCTCTCATCTCCTTCCAAGAAGTGTTTATATTACTGTAGCCAAACGAAAGTGACGATTAGAGAGCTTTAGAACAACGTACACAAGTCTTGCGAGAGGTGCGGGCATAGCGGCGTGGTCGTAATTTAACGGGAGTCTGCAAGGGCTTGACGTACGGATTATGCGCAACGCAATCGCGAAGCTAGCTGTCTGTATGTCTGTCTGTGTGTCTGTCTGTCTGTCTGTCTGTCTGTCTGTCTGTCTCTGTCTGTCTGTCTGTCTGTCTGTCTGTCTGTCTGTCTGTCTGTCTGTCTGTCTGTCTGTCTGTCTGTCTTGCCCCCTGACTGTTAGGTCTCCTGGCCGTTTCAATGATGGTATCAATACCAAAATTGGTGTGGCATAACCTGACTGTATGATGAGCATAAGTGTGTATCTATAACGTGAAAATGGTGAAATGCATGTAACGTATATTATGATTTACATTCCTTGGTCTTGCTGCTCTGGCAGGGGTTTCGATCACATGACTTATTGCAAAACTGGTATGGTGTGACACGGCTGCATGGTTAACGGCATTGACAGAGTCTAACGTGGTGATCGCGAAATGCATGTCTTACAAGTAATGACTACACACCACGCTCATGGTGCGCTTGTGGTGATTTCAGTAGCTGCACATATACCAAATGTGGTATTACGGTACGTGAATGGATGACTAAAGTATGTGACTGCTGCAAACATGATAAATATGACATGCGTGTCATGTGGGAACATGACAACATACCACGCTCATCATGCGCTCGCGGCCGTTTCGCTAGATTCACATATACCAAATTCGGTATTACATGACATGAATAGGCTACGAGGGTAAAGTACACGTTCAAACATGATAATCATGTCATGTACGTCATTTACAGCACAACTTACGTGCACCTCAAAACGTTGTGCTGATTTTAAAGTGACCCAGTAACCTTCCTTGTTCGTGCTTCGCATATCATTGATTCTACAGCACGTGGGATCTGCCAATTTTTTTATATAAAAACTGGCCTTAAGTTTTGAGACGCAATCTCTCTTTTTTCAAGGTATCCAGGTGGCTTCGCAGCTAGCGCTTTTTTAGTGGTTGTCTGAGTCCATGCATATATTGTTAAGAGGCTACACACATGACCCCGCCATTGCATCAGAATAGACGTAGAAGATGCAGTGCAACGCGACATGCTAGCAGCCACTCAATGGCGCAGCTACTTTCAGAGATTGTGCACATGCTCACTCCTTTCTCCCACGTACTCGTAAACCCAGAGACAGCATATCCCCATATACAGTGCTAACATAAGAACAGCAAGCGCTCACTACAGCCCTCCTGAACAATGGCTTCACAGGTAGCTTTAATCGCTCAGTATTCCAATGATTTGACGGCCAGACAAACTCTGCCCACGTGCCTGTTTCCCCAAAGTGTGGCACCCAAACGAAGGGTTGCCCAAATAACCCTACCACATCACGGCCTCATACATTCGGGAAATCAGCAAGCGAAGACGGGGGAGGGGGAGATCGGTTGAGGATGGAGGGTATTCGAATGGCACTCAAACCCCCATCAACAATAGGGCGACCCTTGCCGCAGCCGAAAGACCTGCCGCCTAAGCGAATGACTCTACCACTCCAACAAGTTCCCTGCACTGATTCCTACATCACCTATATTCGAGCGGGAAACTGTTCGGAAAAAGTAAGGCAACTGCGAAATGACACACGTAGATCCACAGCACCACGACAGGCTCGCAGCAGACCGGACCATTGCATCAAGTTTGACAGTGGCCGGGTCATTGAATGTGAAGATGGCCGGACGTGAAGACAGCTTTTATAATAATGTCATATCCTAACGACACCTGTACACAATGATTCTTCAAGTGAAATCTTGTCAATTTTATATGTATATGGCCTCTTGAAACAATGTAAAGAACAACCTATTTAAAAAACGACGCTGGTGAGTTAGCCAATATCACTCGAGGAAAAAAAAAGCCACAGCTTCGTCACAAAGGCGAAGCAATGAACGCAATAGCAACAAATTTGAGGGTTATGCGCAAAATAAAAATCAGATCGAAACGTGCCCGTCGTTTCTCACGCACAAAGACACATGAAACGTACCCACACGTACAGATGCACGCGAATAAGCGTCTCAGTTGTCACATTGCTTTGTCTGAAAAAGCAAGAGCTTTTCGCAAATGGAGGCTGCAATGATTGTAGTGACCTTTGTACGTTCGGTAATTACAACAGAACCGTTCCTAATAAAGCCTGAGGCCAACCAAAATGTACGATCCTCTCCTCCTCCCCTAGTTAACGGTGGGCAAGGGAGCATAGCTCTCTTCCTCTTAGCGGGACAAAGTACACATGGTGAGATGAGAGTGCTCGCCACTGCGCGATGTGGCGACGCGCTCTCGTTGCGTCATCTTGCTGGTAATGCTGAAAACACAATCCCCCCTGAGATGCCCGTCAGCAGCGGTAAGTGGTAGATATGAATTGGTTGCCGTTTGAACGTTGAAGGACGTGCGGCTCGCTGGTGCAGTGGTTAACGCCTCGCACTCATGATTCGGACGACGCAAGTTTGATCTAGCGCGCAGGCGTCTTGCATTATCATATTGTCGCGGTGCAGCGCGAGCCAAAGGCAGATAAACGTATAAACGTTCACACAACGACTCTCAGCAGCCGAACAGCAAGATCGCCTTCTTTATCTTCAATCAGCCAGAGCTCCACTACCTGGTGTCCGCCAAATCCTCTTATTGTTGTTTTGGTCCACCAGTACACACGCGTCATTTGCCCCCCCCTCTTAATGAGCATCGCCCCAATGCTAAACGAGTAGTACAGTTTTTTTTGTCTGTTGTTTAAGAAGTGTCTTGCGCAGTCACTACCTTTCATAAGGCTTCATGCGCACAACGTGAACTAGTTCAGGACGGTGTTGGCGAAGCCTCGTACTATATGAACTGTCGGGGACGACCTCGTACGTAACATCACTCAGTCGTCGCAGTAATAGATATGGGCCAAAGTATCTCCTTAGGAGCTTTTAAGAAAGTCCTCGTTTCCGTATGGGCGTCCAAACCCATACTCTGTCGCCGGTCTGGTAAACGACTGTTCTGCGGCGAGAATTGTAGCGGCTCGCGTCGTACTCTTGTTGTTGCTGGATTCGCAGGCGTGCTAGTTGCCTTGCTTCTTCCGCTCGTTCTGTAAACATCTCGGCGTCTGGTTCGATGTCGTCGCATTCGTGCGCTAGCATCGCATCTAACATGATTCGTACTTCCCTTCCGTGAATTAGGCTGAACGGGGTCATCTGGGTTGTTTCTTGCTTGGCAGTGTTGTATGCAAACGTGATATATGGCAAGATTTCGTCCCAGTTTTTGTGTTCGACGTCTACGTACATTGAAAGCATGTCTTCAATTGTTTTGTTCAGACGCTCTGTAAGCCGGTTCGTTTGCGGGTGGTAGGCGGTGGTCTTGCGATGGGTTGTTCCACTCAGCATGAGGACTTGTTCCAAAAGAGCTGCCGTAAATGCGGTTCCTCTGTCTGTGATTACGACGCTTGATGTACCATGCCGCAGGACAACGTTCTCGATGAAAAATTGTGCCACCTCTGCTGCTGTACCTCTCTGGATAGCCTTTGTTTCAGCATAACGGGTAAGGTAATCAGTCGCGACAATAACCTAGCGGTTCCCAGCAGTAGAAGTAGGAAGTGGGCCCAAAATATTCATGCCAATCTGGTCGAATGGTGTTCTTGGGACCTGCACGGGCTGCAGGAGGCCAGCTGGTTTAGTCGGTGGTGACTTCCGTCGCTGGCAGTCGAGGCAAGTACGAACATGGTGTTTTACGGCAACGGTCAGTCTTGGCCAGAAGTAGCACTGCCGTACTCTGGCCAACGTTCTTGTGTAACCTAAGTGGCCTGAAGTCACCTCGTTGTGGCATGCTTCGAGTACTTCGGAGCGAAGGGCTGCTGGGATGACGAGAAAATACGCAGATCCTGTCGAAGAGAAGTTTCTTTTGTATAGTACTCCGCTCCGTAAGCAAAATGATGACAGTGCTCTTACGAAAACAGTTGGTGCCTTCTGAGATCTTCCCTCCAGGTAATTAATTAGGGCAAGTAACTCAGGGTCGCCGCGTTGTTGCTGTGCAATAGCGCTTGAGTCAAGCACACCGAGAAATGCTGTTTCCTCCTCATCGGATAGAGTTGCCGATTCAATGGGTGAGCGGGATAGACAGTCGGCGTCCATGTGGCGCTTTCCTGACTTGTGTACGACAGTCATGTCGTACTCCTGCAGCCTGAGACTCCAACGCGCTAACATCCCGGTAGGATCTTTAAGATTTGTCAACCAACACAGTGAGTGGTGGTCGCTGATGACTTTGAAAGGGCGGCCGTACAAATGCGGGCGAAATTTCGTGACCGCCCATACCACGGCGAGGCATTCCTTCTCAGTCGTGGAGTAATTAGTTTCAGCGCGTGTTAGTGTTCGGCTTGCATAGGCGATTACTCTTTCTGTGCCCTCTTGCAGCTGCACAAGCACAGCTCCCAAACCAATATTGCTGACATCCGTGTGTAGCATCGTTGGGGCTTTCTCATCAAAGTGGGCAAGCACTGGAGGCGTCTGTAGTCGCTGGCGGAGATTCTTAAAAGCAGCTTCCTCTTCGTTGCTCCATTGGAAAGCAACGTATTTTCTCGTGAGGCGGGTCAACGGTGATGCGATGCGTGCGAAGTCCGCGATGAATCGCCTATAATGCGCACATAGTCCGAGGAATCGTCGGACAGCCTTCTTATCAGTCGGCACTGGGAACTGTGCAACAGCTGCGATCTTTTCAGGATCAGGACGAATGCCTGCGTGACTGACAACGTGGCCAAAAAATTGCAGCTCTTCATAGCAAAAGTGGCATTTTTCAGGCTTCAACGTCAAGCCCGCAGACCGTATGGCTTGTAAAACTGCCTCAAGTCTTTTAAGATGCTGGTCAAATGTTGCGGCGAAAACTACGACATCATCAATGTAGACCAAGCAGGTTTTCCACTTCAACCCAGAAAGTACGGTATCCATAAGTCTTTGAAAGGTAGCAGGCGCTGAACATAAACCAAAGGGCAAGACTTTAAATTCATATAAACCATCTGGTGTCACAAAAGCAGTCTTCTCGCGGTCTCTTGGGTCTACCTCGATTTGCCAATACCCACTCCTTAAGTCCATCGATGAAAAGTAACGAGCATGTCGAAGTCTGTCGAGAGAGTCATCTATACGAGGAAGTGGATACACATCTCTCTTTGTCACCTGATTGAGTTTTCGGTAATCTACACAGAAGCGCAGGCTGCCATCTTTTTTTTTAACAAAGACTACAGGTGACGCCCAGGGGCTTTTTGAGGGCTGAATGACGTCATCTTCTAGCATTTTGTTGACTTGCTCTTGTATCACTTCGCGTTCTTTTGCAGCCACGCGATAGGGGTTTTGGTGAATTGGTCTTGCCATGTCATCGGTAATTATCCAATGCTTGGTTAGAGGCGTGCGGCCAACTCTTGATGTTGTCGAAAAGCAGTCTTTGAATTCGGCCAGTAGCTCAAGAAGCCTCTTTCGCTCGTTCTTAGGCAAAGTGGTACTAACGTCAAGAACTGGTGTCGAATCAGGTTTTGGTGCCTCGTCGACTACTGCCAAGCAGCCTTCTGCATCTGTGATATCGTCGAAGTAAGCGACGGCCATGCCTTTTGGAAGGTGCCGGCGCTCATCACTAAAATTTGTCACAAGCAAGTACGTGCGTCCAGCGGCGACACTGACGATACCTCTTGCGACGGAAATGCCGTGTGTGAAGAGGAGCGAGGTTATTCGGTCTGCTACTCCTTCGCCGTCAAACTGGACAGCGGCTGCCACAGAAACAAGCGTGCATGACCGTGGAGGGAGAACCACATCGTCATCAGTTAGACACAATTGATTTGGTCGCACCTGTGTACAATCAGGTGCGCCCGAACTGTTGCGGAATGTAATCAAACTGTCTGGGATATTGATGACGGCGCCGTACTCTCGTAAGAAGTCCATACCAATAATTAGATCCTTGCAGCATGCGGCGAGAACGACGAACGACGCAACGAAAGAAGAACCTCCTATGTCAATTCTCGCTGTGCATCTTCCAGAGGGCATCAATAACTGACCACCTGCCGTCCTTATTTGAGGGCCTGTCCACGGTGTCTTCACTTTCTTGAGGCGCATGGCGAGGTCCTGACTGATGATAGAAAAGTCGGCACCGGTGTCGACTAAGGCTGTTACTTTCTGGCCGTCAAGAAAAACACTCAGGTCAGCGGTCACAATGTCGTCGCTCTCACGTCTTGTCGAATTCACAGCGTCGTGTAATGGGGGCTTTTCGTCGTCATCTTCATGGCCTGCAACCTTACTCCCGGAGGTCGCCGCCCTTAGTTTCCCCGTCGCGGGCTGGGTGACCTTCTGCGTTGAGGTCCGCGGAGGTACGTCGGTGTGACGAAGGTGAATGAGCGGGAGAAGGAGAGCGGGATTGACGTCCCAAACCTGGCTGGCGGGTAGGTATTGCCTCCTCGTCAGAAGTACGGTATTCGTAAAAGTGAGAAGGGCTCCATGGAAAGAGGCGTCTTCCCGGCGTGGTATGTATTCTTCGTTCGCACGTCGATCGTCAGACCATGTTCGAAGTGGGCGGAACGAATCATTGCGGTGCCAGCAATGACGGGCAATATGACCTGCACCTCCGCAGTTGAAGCATAGTGGACGTCGATCGATTGTGCGCCACGCGTCTGTTCTTCGGAGTGGTGGACGTCTGAGCCTCCCTTCTTGCGACGATGTCCATGGTGCTGCTGTGGACGCCTGGTGGTACGTCGGTTGGCTTGGCGGTCGGCTCAGGGTCTGCTCTTGCCGCGGTGACCAAGGGGCCGTCGGCACTGGGTGATATGGCGGCGATGTACCAGATGGTGAACGTCGCAGAGCATCGGCATAGCTCATGGGATGGTGCTCGTCACCAGGACCAGCGGTAGAAAAGGCGTGGCGGATTTCGTCGCGTACCAGTTCAGCGACGGACGCAACGGGGGTTTGAGCAACCGGATTCCGGAACTTTTGAAGTTCTTCGCGAACTATCTCCCTAATGAGGTCTCGCAGGGAGCTTTGATCCTCAGGTATGGCGGCAGCATTGATTTGGGCGCTTCTAGACATTCGATGATATTGCCTGTATTGTTGATGGAGCGCCCGCTCGATAGCCGTAGCCTCCTTGATGAAGTCAACTACGGTACTTGGAGGATTGCGCAGTAGCTCGGCGAAAAGTTGCTCCTTAACGCCGCGCATGAGGTAGCTCAACTTCCTATCTTCACTCATGTTCGGGTCAGCTCGACGAAAAAGACGAGTCATATCTTCAGCAAACATAGTAACGCTTTCATTGGGTTGTTGAACCCGTAGCTCCAATAGCTGCTGCGCACGGTCGCGTCGATCGAAATTGGTGCACGTATCGACAAGCTGTTGTCGGAAGTCACCCCAAGTTAACAGACTGGATTCTCTGTTCTCATACCATATTTTCGCACCGCCGTCAAGGTAGAAATAGGCGCGTGAGAGCTTTTCTTGTTCAGGCCACAGATTAATCTTGGCGACACGCTCGTAGTGCTCAAGCCAGTCGTCCACGTCTTCATGGGCGCCGCCACTAAAGTGATAGGGAACCAGTAGTTGAAAGATGGTTACCTGTGAAGGCTGTGTTGGCGGGGGGCCTTGGGGCGCCGGTTGCGGACTGGCGTTGGCCATTTGTAGAGGTAATCGGCACTTGCGAGGTTTCGTGGAAGGCGTGAACTCGGGAGCGAGGCCTATCAGCCGCCGACTGAACCGGTGCACGGGAGTTGCAATGGGTGACAATGCGTCCGAGCTCGATGAACGACTCCCAGTGGGAGTATGGAGCATTAGGTAGGGTTGCGTCCCAGCACTTCCACCAGTGTCGCGGTGCAGCGCGAACCAAAGGCAGATAAACGTATAAACGTTCACACAACGACTCTCAGCAGCCGAACAGCAAGATCGCCTTCTTTATCTTCAATCAGCCAGAGCTCCACTACCTGGTGTCCGCCAAATCCCCTTATTGTTGTTTTGGTCCACCAGTACACACGCGTCAATATATATAGATACGTAAATATATACGGTGAGTGGCGCCGACGCTGGTGGCAAAACCCAGCTGAGAGTGTCCGTATAATTGCTGCCGCAATAAAAGTGCTAGCTTTGGAGATGGCCAGATAGCCACTGTAAAAAACAGACCGAGTAGGTCTGGAAACGTATGACCAGTTTTCATATCACAAACTATACAGACTATCCACGACTGAAAAGTTGGTTTATTTATATAATTTTGCACTCATAGACATATCTTCGTCAGACATGTTTAACCGTAATGATGCAGGTATAGAATAGGCATAAAGAAACTTCCAGAAGATATCTCTACGTGAACTTGACCTTCAGCACTATGAGGTTCACTGCATCGAACCTTGCTGGAAACCTACCACATTCTTCACAATGCCAGGTGTGCACACAGTATGAAGTATGCGTAATATTTAGTGCCTGTCATAGTTTTTCTTGCGTCTGATAACCCAATAATATTTTGATTATCAGGAATTCAGTATATATTTGTATATATTTTGAGCATTATTCACGTGCTTGAGCTTCTAAACTGTATATATTTACTCATCATCACAACTTGAGCCTGCGTTGTGGGGATCTGGTTTGGTCAATAAAAAAAAATCCTGCGTTTTCAACCTTGATGTTACAATGCATTCATCAGTGCGTAATACTGCTGTCATGAGATACCAAGGCGCCGCTATGAAGAAAACGAAATGGCGACGAAAACGCGCAAGTACGTGAACTAAACCGTGAGCAGTTTGCGACACATGCCCGCGTGGCACGCGCAATAGAAGACAACCGCTCACGTTGGCTGGGCAGACGGAGCCAGAAGCTCGAGAGAAGAAGACGCTTTGGCCTGGCTGGACGTCAATGTTCGGGAAGGCAACATTGCCGGAGGTACCTCGTTGGACGTAAAAGCCCGAAGGCATCCGTACACGGCACGTCTTCCTCGGCGCCCAGTGAACTCAGCACCTGCGTCGTCCCGCCAGGCCCTTCTCGCCTGACAGCGTCCATGATCTGCGACGCAACCACAACCATCAAGCCAAGGCTTACAGTGGCAGCGTATCATCGCTTTGAACTGACTAAATGCTAAAGGCGCTTTACCAGTTCCTACTGCTTGATGTGCTTTGTATTTTTGTTTTTTTGTGCCTTCTTGTGCTCAAATACAGTTTGTGTGCCGTGCAAGTTGCGTCCACTTCCTTGCTGTCCTGACCAGCGCCTCTAACAACACTCAATAAACCTGCCCCCAAACCTTTATTACACTAGTGCCTGATATTTGAACCCTTTCCCGTTATTTGTAGAGCGTCGTCTCTATAAACCATTGAAGAGTATATCCGCCATAGTTGTGTTTGTCGGTGCTAAATGGTTCTACTTGTGCATGTTGCTTCAATGAAGTTTTTGTTTTTTCTCCACGTATGTCCCGCCTTTTCTTGCTTTGCCACCTCTGATACCAACGTTATTGTTAATATAATTATATTGCTTTCCTTTTTTAATTTAATACAAAATACCACAGGCGTGGTGCGTGTGGTATTTTGTATTAAATAAAAAAGGAAGCAATATAATTATATTAACAATAACGTTGAAATAAGAAAAAAGAAACACTACAGGGTGAACGAAAAAGCATTTAGTCATTGTGGCAACTTTTTTTCTTTTCTTTCGGTCATGAAAAGGGTAATTATAACGTCAGTAACGTCAAGTGAAACACTAAAACCCCCTCACTATGTCACAAATAACTTTTTTCGTGATTTCAACTCTTAAAGTACTCAGCTCTGTTATTCATTCATTTTGAAATTTACAACTGACTTCAATGCTTTTGGCACTGTAGTGTTCATATTGCTTGCCTTTCCGAAGTTAAACCAGGTTCACATCACTTCCTCAAATGGACAAATCGTCAGGCACCAATTTATGTATGTACGCATTTTACCTATGCTATTCGAATGAATATTGAAAAAAAAATGTTTGGTGCAGGACGCCGCCGTCGTCAGAACCGTTCCTGTCCGAACAAGTACGACAGACAAGTCTCCAATGCCTTGAAGCGTTCCGACCAGTTTATCGTACAAAAACTTCTGAGAAGTGCCGAATACAATCGTACAATTGCGTATGAAGATGATTCTGGGTTTCCTACAGCTCCAGTGAATGATTTGTTCCCTTACTCGGCTTTCCTCGTCACCAAATACGACGTGTTGCATGTTGACATCATTGCCCTCGTGCCGACGGACCATGGAAGACTCAACAAGATACAAAAGAAGACTGCCTGCTATGTTGACGGCAAAACGTTCACGTTTTCAACAACCATCACGTTCAATATCGTGGCTGAACACATGGCACCACACTACAGCACCGCCTTCGTTTCTTGCCGTTACCCACCACGCAAAAAGTTTATCCCAGTGAGGGTTGCATTGGGTACAACGGGAACGAGGAAAGATTTTGGATGGTTGAGAGTGCACAATACCAACAAGACCATGCGTGATGACAAAAAGTCTCTACTCACCTTGTGTGTTGGACCTGTCTATGGCGGCTATAACAAACTGTCTCCGATAGTAGAGTTCTTTGCCTATTACAGCATCATGGGCGTCGAGCACTATCGCGTCTATCTCAGCAATGCTTCCAGAGAAGTAGAGACACTTCTAAACGTTATAAAGCTACACGCAAAATTTGAGCATGAGCTTTCATTTGTGGAATGTTGACACGAACAGCACACGCGTCGCTCTTCATGGGCAAATGGCTGCCATCCAGGACTGTATATACCGATCTAAAGGATCCTCTGAATACACCGTGCACGCAGACTTTGACGAATATCTTGTTCCGAGCAACAGTAGCACACTTGCAGATTTGGTTATCAAGTTTGAAAAGGCCACAGGGAGAGGCAAGTTGGCCAGCTTGGTCGCTCAAAATTGGTTTTTCTGTTTCGAATACCCGCCAGTTCAGTCCGCTCTTTGGCACACACCCCTGATGCTGAGTCGCGCACTGGTCGCTCGGGAGCGCACGCCGTGGGAGCCTAACATACGCTCCAAGTACATCGCCTCCACGAGCACAACTGTCGTGGGTGGCGTGCATCGTGTCGCAGAGGCGGCGAATGGAAGCGTGCATGTACACTTGCCCGTGAATAGCCTGGTTGTTAATCACTACAGGCGGTGCTGTGGACTCGTCAACGAGAACGCCCAGCAAGCTCTGGTCCCTGACGAGCCCGAACAGCCTGACATCGTGCGGGACTATAGCTTCTACATGCTTGGGATGCACATGTTAACGTCGCCTGTGATGCAAGCTGTAAAAAACTGGGGTAGCCGTTATGAAATTCCATGAAACGTGGATGAGAATGACAATTATCTCGAACACGCACGATAATAAATGGTCTACACGCGTCCGTATCAATACTTTTGTATCCAAGATGCGAAAGGTAGGCCTGTATATAATTAATAAATACACAATTCAATCGCGTATTGTATGGAAATGCGCTTATCTCTCATAATGTAACGGTATTTAAGGTACAGTTTTAATAAACAGAGTCATTAAGGTTGCGCAATTTTGTTTTGACTCCTTTTATTCAGCGGTAACACATAGCAATGCAAAAAGCAATATATCGGGATGGCTGTGATCACCTACACGTCCTATTTCTATGTTTTTTTTTCTATCATGTTTGGCCGCCTAACAATTTGTTTTAGACTCACACTGGGGCAGGTTCTTGACGTTGACTAAGGCAGTAATCGGTACGTTCAAGATGAAACTGTTACTTGGCCGAACTTGTCGCCGGTAAACATAAAGTGCTATACTAAACACATTTAGCTGGGCGTAAGTAACAAGACTGCGTACGCAGCAAGACTACGGGAAAGAAGTTCGCATGCGTGTACCAGCCCAGTATTCTGCCACCGAGCCACGCCGGTAGTGCGTGATGCATTTATTGAACGGATGCGTGCGCCCAACCAAAAGACACGGAGCACGCAAACTTAACGATACGTTCGCGAGGTATCTAAGACTAGCACGAGATAACGAATGAAGGAGTAGACAGATTGTAAGAAGACACAAACGTAAAACTCTGGAGCCAATGATTCGGTTTGACTTCGAAGCCATTGAACTATCACAGCTGCTATCACAAGATGACGCTAAGAACCACTCGAAAACTGTTTCATTTTTAGTATGATACATCTATTTGAGTGAAACACTTGCAGGTACACTTGCAGGTAAAGTGAAAGGGCTGTTTAGTGCTTCGCTTGTAGCGCACGCAACTTGCTGCGTAGATATAGTATTGTAGCATAGGCCCCACTAAACGTGCTTACTGCATCTCATAGCGGCTAGCAAAGTGTCGGCCGCCAAAAAACAGAAAATTGGTGAAGCGTAGTCGCCATCTGTACATGTTCTATTGAAGCTTCCAGCATTTCTATTGATGTTTGCGGGCATGTAGGCTTAATTAGAAACACTTATGTTCACGTTGTGCGTGCGATCTCATCAAACGTTCCTAAAATAACTTGTAAGGTTCCTATTTATCAGCGCGTGGTTTCAAAGCAGCAGACACGCGTGCAATGGGGCAGGGATAAATGTATTTCATGGTAGAAGGAAGAAGAAACAAGAAAAGAAAAATGATTGATTCATGTGCGAGGTTGAACGTTCCAAAATCACCATATAATTATGAGAGGCGCCGTAGTGGAGGGCTCCGGAAATTTCGACTGCCTTGGTTTCTTTACCGTGTGCCCAAATGGGAGCACGCGGGCCTACAAAGTTCTCGCCTCCATCGAATATGCAGCAGCCGCAGCCGCGATTCGATCCCATGATCTGCGATGCCGAGTCCCTTAGGGCTGTTGCATGCGCTCGCCGCACAGCCGCAACGCACGTGCTGGCACACCAGCCGCGCACAAGCGGCTGGTGTGCCAAAGAGCGTCGCCAATAGGCTTATTTGTCCCCCCCCCCGTTGCGTGTGGCAGGGGTCCTGGCAAGAGCGGTGCAGCTGTGCGGGTAGCATGTATGAAGGCAATTAGCCACTAGACCACAGCGGCGGGGCGTAAGAAGAGAAAAGGCAAGGAGGTAAACCTCCTATGGTAATTGCGCAGTTTTAACAGCGCGTTGTTGCTTTTTTAGCGTGCACTACTCTCAGCTGAATATAAACGTTGGACTAACCAGTAACGCAAGATGAATCTGTCAGGTTTCAGTTATTCTCAGAAAAAATGGCGTTGTTTTTTCGGGGTGCATGGAAAACGTACTTTCACGGTCGCAAAAATTCTTTTAGGGGCAAAGCTCCTTAAGGCGTCACCGGATCGTCCTCTGTAGTAACCGACCATCTCAGGTATGTGCATAAGGGAGATTATTTCTTGGAATATCCGCTAGATGGTGGTACTTGTATATGTGACGTATGAAGCGATGGTTGCTAGAAGCCGAGGAGGAAGAAGTACAGAACGGAATAAACATGGCGTATGAGCCAGGCCACGTCTCCCATTCATTATAGCGTCACATACATGTCTACAAAACAATCCTTCAAAGTAAATGATAAATATTGCTACTTTTCTGTCTGAATGGGTTTATGTAATTTTTTGTATCACCCATTGTTGTGGCCTATCAGTTAGGGTATTCTAGCTAAGCAAGAAAACTTGGTAAAAACGCTGAAATTTGAGCATCCCAGTATATTTTAAACT
This sequence comes from Rhipicephalus annulatus, assembly GCA_013436015.1. Taxonomy (NCBI): domain Eukaryota; kingdom Metazoa; phylum Arthropoda; class Arachnida; order Ixodida; family Ixodidae; genus Rhipicephalus; species Rhipicephalus annulatus. The sequence continues at coordinate 1,340,906 of WOVY01009848.1, forward strand.
TCTTGGTAGGTGCATGATTCAAGAGAGAAGCACCTTTTCACCACCACTATGGTGTAGACTCAAACATGGCACTTGCATTCGTACACTAATATGCACAGATGCTTGTAAACGTAAAAGTGAATAGTGGTAAAGCTGAAAGTGGGGAAGCTGGAGCTTTTTATTATATGACACATCATAATGAGGTTCTAATTGTTCCCAGTATTTTTTAAATGCTTAGTTGAATTTTGTGCATCTCTTACATGCATAATGTTGAAAGGAAAGCACACTACGTCTCCTACGATCGACTGGGTGCTGACGATGCAGTGCACTCTTCATCACAACCTGAAAGCAGCTGTTCCGGGCTCACGACCTCACTCAAAGGGTTGCCGCAGTGGTGGACGCTACTCGTAGGGTGCACCGATTATCTTGTACACTTTATGAACATTCCTCTGATGAGAAGGCTTCATCTTAAGCTATGTGTCCTATATGCCTATTTATTTTTCCAATATGAGTATCAGTTTGCCATCAGATTAACAGCAGTGCATCTAAAAAACTGTGTACAATGCATAATGTTAGAGTTGTATGATAAACTGCAGACGGCCTAGATGTCTTCAGCTTAAAAGGTTGATTCACTAATGGGTCATTCCATGCCAAACATCCTAGCTATTTTAGGGACCATCTCAAATGTATTCAAAAAACTTGTGATGATTTACTGCATTTTTTCTGAAAGAAAAACTTTTCGGTCACGTAGTTGCCGTATGAATTTACCAGAATTTCGTTTTATTCTTGTTTGTGCAAAATTTTATTTTAAATGTACTGCTCCTTGCTTCTATACCAAAATTTGTCTACATGTTAACTACACGTTCATGTGCAAAGTGTTTGAAGCGCAGTAATAATTGTGCAATTACACTGGCACATACGCCTCCAAGACTTACAAAGTGCTTGATACGGCTGATTGGTGCTTTATGGTAGACAAAGAAAGGGCTTAACAGCACAAACGACAAGAAGGGAAAGAATAGACGAGCTGAGCAATGAACAAACAACCAAAGTTTCTTGCAAACCAACAGCAATATATAGAAAACAGAATCTGCACATAACGACGCACCATAAGCAGAATCACACATACATGCACCATACAGCCTATCTTATCAACAACCGGTCATATAAGTGGACCCCAGATAATTAACTTCACAGCAGTTAAGAAAAATTGAGGGTACGTTAACACCGCAAGCACAAGTTGCTGAATGTGGAAGGCTTCACTAATCTCGGGATCGCGCCGATTTTTATATCCCCCATGATCAAACACTTTTCAAAAATTGGCTGACAACAGGACTTATTACAATGGTCTGCCAAGTGGCTGGGAAGGAAACCTTTTAGAAAGCGTGCTCCCTCGACCGATTATTCATGCATTGCCCTGTTTGGCCAATGTAACCGTGCCCAAAAGTTAAAAAACAAATATCTTGTAGAGAATCGCTAAAACACATTCAACATGCCACATAGCGTGTTTATTAGTGCATGCTTCTTTCTTAGGCCCTTCGCTGTTGACCCTGCGACATAGCCCAGCTAGTTTAGTAGGGTTGAGAGCTGGGCTAGTTGGTGAGACATCATTTAACCATATGGTGTAGTAGCGCAAATTCGACGGGGACGAAGAGGACAAGAAAACACGACACTCGCTACACTCGCAACTAATTTTTATTTCAGAAGCAGCACTTCATATATAACCCATAACCCTAGCGACACAGAAAAGTACTACGAACACTGAATCATTGCCAATAGAAGCTTTCGCGTAGACTCAAGCGATAGTACAGTGGCAGTTAAGCTTAGACACTTTTAGATGACATAACTAAAACAGCCCTGGGTGACATCAAATCAAAACAACAAAAAACAAAAAAAAATTGCGGGAATTCACACGTGTTTAAAACAAAATTTTGAAACGACAAGAAAGAGAGTAAGACACATGCAAACACTGATCTCAATTAAGTCCTTCGAGGTAGCTGGCTTCTCGGTTACTTAACGAAACCGATGAGTGACTAATGCATCCTTCTTTTCTTTTTTTAATGTGAAAGGCTTCGACAATTGCTCTGGTTAGTTGGTTTCCATGGCGGAAGACTACGGTTGTGTCACTGTACAGTGGTGAGCAGGCACACTGGGAACAGTGTCTCTTTATGTCTTTATGCTCACCACTCGGAGTTTAATTAATGACGACAAGTTACAATGCCTAGACTTGGAAATGCTTTTTTTTGGTTGACCATGTATATTGGCGGTACGAACCTTGCTCAAGGAAAAGCCTTCTTTTTACGTCCACCCATTCTAAGCTAGTCAAGTGAAGCATCGCTTTTTCCTGCCTAAAGGGGATTCTAACTGGCTCTTGTCACCGTTAGATAGAGTGCAGTTTCTTGCTCTAAGTTCACCGCCTTCAACAAGCAGGCTTTTCTAATCCCCTGTTAACTTCTATTGCCGAGGCTCTCCTAACGTCACTAAGATTGCCTGATAAGACACAAAGCAACAGCTAACTCAACAAGCCTCATTCTAGCAAGGCTGTTATTCCCTACGTACACGAAGTTTCCCATAGGCTAAAGAAGGTCGCTGGAAAAGGTGCCAGCTCCAGTGTGTGACACCACTGATCGTCTGCGCTGCGCATCAAATTGCGCGCACACCGGCGGCAAGCCGCGCGCAGTGGTGGCGGAGTATCACTGCGCATGCGCAGACCAGTGTCACGCGAAATTGGCTCAGCGAGGCCAGTGTAGCTAACGCTACAAAATAGTGTAAGAGTTGCGTTTTGCGAACGGAACAAGCTCGCTGGCCTATGTCGCAGGGTCAACTGTGAAGGACCTAAGAAAGAAGCAGGCACTAAGAAACACGCTATGTGCCATGCTGAATGTGTTTTAGCGATTTTCTACAAGATAATATTTACTTGTGGACATTGGCCAAACAGGGTAATGCATGAATAATCAGTTGAGGGAGCACGTTTTCTAAAAGGTTTCCTTCCCAGCCACGTGGCAGACCATTGTAATAAGTCTTGTTGTCAGCCAATTCTTGACAGGTGTTTGATCACGGGGGATATAGAAATCGGCGCGAGCACGAGATTAGTGAAGCCTTCTATATTCAACAACGTGGTGCTTGCTGTGTCACCGTACCCTCAATTTTTCTTAACTGCTGATAAGTAAGTTATCTGGGGTCCACTTATATGACCGGTTGTTAATAAGGTAGGTCGTATGGTGCATGTATGTGCAATTCCGCTTGTAGTGCGTGTTTATGCGTAGATTCTGTTTTCTATATATTGCAGTTGGTTCGCAATAAACTTTGATTGTTTGTTCAGGGCTCTGTTCTCGTCTCTTCTTTCCCTTCTTGTCGTTTTCGCTGTTAAGCACTTTCTTCGTCTACCACGCCTTCAAGAACTTAGCCAAAATGTGCTATAATTGCATTTTTTCTATTGTAATACTGCACTTTCTATGAATGTCTCAGTAATGAATACTAACTACAAAAAAGGTATATTTTGAGGAAATAATATTATGAGACCTCTTAAGCGGCTAAACATTACAAGAAAAATTACAAATTTCGCAGAATCGACATTTTCGTCTATATTGAGACGCGATTTGCTCTGTCGAGTGGTCCAAATAATTATGACCTTCAAACCTAAATCGAAAGGAAAAAAAGTTTTTTTTCATATGCCAATTGTTATCATTACATATTTTTGTTTTAAGGAAGAAAATAAGTTTTGAACTTTCCTATTGATCAAAATCGGGAGTTTTAAGGCGGCAGCTGTCGTATGACCAAATGGGAAGATAGGCGCCAATGGGAATGCTAAAAAATATTTTCTTCCTTAAAACAAAAAATGTATTGATGGTATATGAAAAGAACTGTTTATTTGCTTTCAATTTATGTATAAAGGTTATTTCTAGCTGAGCCACCACATGGCGTAAATCGCATCTCAATATGGACAAAAATTACGATTTTGTAGAATTTATATTTTTTTCTCCTAAAGTTTACCAGCTTGAGAGGTCTCAAATATTTTTTTCTCAAAATATAACTTGCGTGGAGTAAGTATTCACTACTCAGATATTCATACAAACTGCGGTATTGCAATAAAAAAATTACAAACATAACCCATTTTGGATAAATTCCTAGAAGCATATGTGCCAGTATATTTGCAATAATATTACTGAGCTTCAAACGCCTTACACAAGAACCTTTACTCAACATGTAGACTAAGTTCGGTATAGAACGTACTTTTAAAATATTTTTTTTCAGAAATAACACCCAAACAACATTCCGGAAAGTTCTGAAGGCAACCACGTGACCAAACTTTTTTTCTCTCCGAAATATCCTACCGTTTCACTGCTTTCAATACAGTCAATCAGCACAATATTTTTTGAATGCATTTGAGATGGTCGCCAAAATGGCTGGGCATTTGGCATGAAATCAACCTAACAGCATGTCATGAAGACAGAAAAAGGCCCTATGCTTATTAAGCCCTTTATTTACCAAGAAATATATTGAAAGTGCCTCCTCTGAGGCAGTGTATAATGCTGATTTTTTTCACAGTTCTAAGGCGGCTGCATGTGCTATTGTTGTTTACATGTGCAGCAGCGGCATTCATATCTAGTAGAAGTCGCTGTTGGGATAGTTGGTGCATGTTTGCATTAAATATTAGTCAACTTTGCGCCAAAATTACGACAACACAAACAAAGAAAACACATAAACGGGATGGGCACTCATTTGCAATTGTTTATTTCTTGAGAAAACAGGCTGATATAAACCCACTTTTCGTCAACGCATGTGCAACCTACTCGGGCCGTCCCTTACCTAATCACGCTATAGGACACATGATCACTGAATACCGTGCTTCCAGCTGATACATGATGAGTGAAGGTTTGCTAACGCAATTGATACCCCGTTTCTTTCGTGAAAGCCCTTCGAAATTGCTCTGGGTGTGAATCCACATGAAGTGACATGCGCTCTTGAATGGGCACCGTCGTTATTCTTTCCCGTAAGGGCGTGTACTCTCGCTTGATCATTGACGCAGCGCCTCGTCGTCTGGCTAACATGTCTCTTTCTGCACAATAGGGGTATTTTGTAACCACTTCAGTGGCAGACTTCATGAATGGCCACGCATGCTTCTTTTTACAGCCTTTCAGTTGCTCAGCATAATTTTCGGTAATGCACCGGCACAACTTTGCTAGTTTGTTAGGGGCACGAACACCATCAGTACTTCATGCCGACTAGCCACCTTTTTAAGGTTGTATGTATGAATATATGGTATATTATGAATATATAGTACAAACAGCTGCTAGTGAGCACCCGTCCTGTCCATGTGTTTTCTTTGTGCGGTCGTCATTTCGTCGCGAAATTGACTATTCAATTCAGGCATTCATGTATATTTACAGCACATGTTTAATGTCTGTAGCACAATATTACATGATATTTTCGTATTCATATTTGCATGTTCAAGAGAAAAGCAGCCGCGCCAATTATGTCAATTAGATACAATTTCCTAATTTTGCACAAAACCATTATGAAATGCCCAACCAGCCTCAATTATTTCTCAGTATTGTTAATTTTATCAAGAAACATAAACTCCATTATTCAACGTAAGTTTGTGCATCACCATCTAATTGATTGATGTGTGCAGTTTAATGTCATAAAGCCACCATTTGATTAATAGACTGTTTAGGGGAGGGCTCCAGAAATTTCGGCCGCCTGGGGTTCTTGTGCACCCAAGTCTAAGCAAATGGGCCCACAGCATTTTCGCCTGCATGAAAAATGCAGCTGAGTACCTTGGCGACCAAACCATCGAGGCGGGGTCATCATCATCCAATCTAATACAGATGCGTCAACAGTAATTATAACTTTTATTTACTATATTCTAACCTCACAGCAAAATAAAAGAGTAGAACGGTTTAAAAGAAAGTTCTCCCCCCCCCTTTTATGACGTCCATAACGCTTTTTATGTCGCTTTTGCCAGAGTGCGCTTTCGCTCTGCGGAAAAGTGCTTCATGATTTGGAAGTGGCTACTAATACTCGCTGTCACAGGACACAAAATATTTTTCCCTATATTACTCTGCCATGTAGATGCCATTCAGTAACGAGTACTAGTATGAGTGCTGGTTGTCTTTAAGAGTGATTTATGATGTTTTTGCAGCCTTAAGCGACGATAAAGAAAAATGTATACCACTTTTTTCTTTTCGCCACCCCCTTGAGCTCCTCTTTCACGAATACCTGGAATTTCTGGGTCGCCTGTCAAACAGTTTGACAAGCTCGGCAAATACTACTGCGAGTTTTACCCCCGTATTCTAGAACGTTCCTTCACTAAATGCTTCACCTTGACTTGAGAAAATTGATTCCAGCGCCATCTCTAGGCAGAGCAAGTCACCCAATATCAGGGTTAATCTGCAGCGATTCTTGAGAAACACAGCATCATTTTTAGACAAGCCGTGGTGCTGTGCTCAGCTAGTTCAAGTGAAGGACGAAATTCGAGTCGAGGAGAGTTCGTAAATAGGTAGGTTAGCATTGTTTGCACTGTGGGACAGTTGAAGAGTGCTTTTATTGAAATTGCTGCGCTCTCGTATATTTTGAATAAATTAGTAGATATCAAATGTTTTCTACATATATTTTTTCTTTTGTGGGATTCAATCTAATTTGTTGTACTACTGTGAATTTGGAGCACCACTGCAGTGGTCTAGGGGCTATGGTACTCGGCTGCTGACCCCCAGGTCGCGGGATCGAGTCACGGCTGCGGTGGCTGCACTTCCGATGAAGGCAGAAACGCTGTAGTACCGTGTGCTCAGATTTGGGTGCACGGGCCTACACCAAGTAGTCCCCAGGTGGTCAAAATTTCCGGAGCCCTCCACTACGACGTTTCTCATAATCATATGGTGGTTTTGGGATGCTAAACTGCACATATCAATCAATGCTATAAATTTGGAATTTCAGGCTCAAAAATACTGCGTTTGTTTTCCCTGAAACCTGCTCCAAATTTAAATTTTCTCTCTCGAAAAGCAAAGTATGATGCTCCAAAACATTGCTTCAGATGATAGCTTGGCTGCTCCACCTCTGCTAGCTGTAAATGGTTAATATTTCACCCTGCTTTTGTGTGTCCATTTTATGTTCCTTTATGTTGCATTGTTTCAAGGAGACATATTATGTGATGCGCTTGATATTTTACATCTTTAAATCAATTATTCTGCATGGTTAGTATCTAGTGACACTGTTAAGCTATTGTAATTTTGCCTATTGTTTTCACTCCTGTATTATTGTTTCTCCAGTATTCTGAATGTGTGAACACACAAGGATTATTGTGAAATTAAAATGCCATTTTAAGACTGTTTTGTCATTACATTCATTAGAATACCACTAGCCTTGCATAATACGCATAAGGCATGCCACATCACTTGCAAACTGTGGCGTATCAATGAGGCAATTGTAGTGTGCATTGATATATTATTTCAGTATATTGGAGAAATGAGGCGTGCTGCATTCCACTACTCTTCCTGCTGTTTGTATGCTTCACTGCACTGTGCTTTTGGGCTGCATTGAAGCGTGTTGAAATTATTTCTTCATTTTTAAGTGCAAATAAAAGCTCTTCTGTTGTACTTTGATATGCATGCATCGGTCGTTAGAGCTCCATGCCGTATCATTGACGCTGATTATCAGTCTTCTTTTGTAGCAAATGTTATTCTGCTCTGCACAATTAAAAAGGCTTTTGATTAAGGTATAATTTGTCTCTGAAGCCTGTATGGGCTCTGTGTCTAATAAAATAAAGCTTGATTTCATTTTGCACTATGGCATGGCTTTGTGAGCGTTCTGGTATGTGTGACAGCTCATTTTGAGTGATGCCTTCACATTAAGCTAGGATTACATGTTATATGTGAGAGCCTTATATGCCGTGCTTCATATATGCACCATAAAAGCTGTGCTAGGGCCAGGATTACCACACGGTGGCAGGAGCCACTACAATAGGACATCTGCACATGATAGGTCTAGCTAAAGGGTAAGCTTTCGGCTGCTTCTACAAGGGCCTACTGGAAAGGGGTAACACTCGAATTATGGTATTTTTCGCATGGGTGTTGGGGCAGTATTCAGCATGAACACCCCCACACCCTTTTTGCTGTTTGGGCGAGTTACACCCCTATACTACTTTTGTTTTTAAGGGTGTTAGGGCGTCATAGCAATATTACACCCTTACGCTCTTAAGATTACTTGGGTGTACATTTGCTTTACACCCTCACTCCTTTAGGCCACTTGGGGGTACATTTGCTTTTACACTCCATAAACTGTTTGTGCCATAGGGTGTAAATTCGGAAATCGCGCCCACGGTATAGGTGTAGTCCTCCTTGATACACCCATTTTGTGGGGTTTAGGGGTGTGAGTTATAGACACTATAAAACACCTATATGGGTGTAATTTATTTTACAGTGTAACGTTTTGTAAAAGCTTATTTTTGTAAAAGTAGTAATTTGAAATCGAGTTCGCATACGATATTATCTTGCACATGTGAAAAAGTAATGGGTGATATTTTTTAGTTCTTCGAAGAATTTGCAGAGGGGTGATATCGTCAGACCGGCCCTGTACTAATAAAAGTTTAATGGGGGGACACGACATCGAAATCTGGTGATAATCACTTCTGGTTGTCGAGAATGGCTCCACTGCGATTTCATAGATATTTAGGGGATTATATTCCGTCCACAAAGTTACTGCTTTCATCCTATCTGTGTGGATAGCTGATCTCCTAAACCAGATTGCGGTGCAATATTCTACCACCGGGAGAACCTGAATTATTGGGAGATCTATCGATGAGCGGGCCAGTGATTAGCCAGGGCCAGACCTTTTCGGAACCCCTGATATACCGAGTTTACCATTGCTAATACGCAGATGTCGGCTATGCTTAAGCATGTCAGGGGTTTGTTCACTATCACAAGGAAGATGGCGCCAAAAGCCAAAATGAGCGTTTTGAAACGCACCGCCCCAATACGTCTTTCGTCGGCGCAGGGCTGTTCGCCTCTGACCAGCTAAGAGGATTTATCTACATTCCGTGGTAATATGAACGCTTCCGCTATTTTATTAAACAGATGCCGTATTTCAGTGGTTGCATGTCAGAATAACTGAAGGTTTCCCTCACCAACAGCCGGAGAAAAAATAAAGAAACTCGATGGTGCAGTAAATAAAGGAGGAATATTTTGATTGATTGAATAACCGCTTGCCGACTGTTCCGCTGGAGTGAGCGCACGTCCTGTAGCACACTTACCAGACTTGTCCTTAGACTTAGGCATGAAAACTGGACTTAGAATAGAGCTGACCCCTTTAAATGGTCTTAAATACCTCAATAAAAAATTGGCTCCGTATCTGCATGTTAAACTGCAAATTTCATTTAAAGACAATAGTCTTGCGTGGGGAGAGAGTGAACAAAAGGGTTATTTGATGTTCTGTGCAAGAAAATTGGTGAATGGTATTTCGGATATGCTGCGTTAGGGTGCCTCGAGCGTGCAGCGGATGCGAACAAGCGCACCAAGTCACGTCACACGTGAGACATGAGCGCCATCTTGCATTTTTCTTGGAAAACGAAGCGCGTGTCTCTGAGACGGGTGTGCGCACCCGTCTCAGAGGTGATAAGATGCAGACCGCCACCACCATCTCGTCTTAGCAATGCGTTGGAAACACTCGCCTTTTTGTGCAAGCGTTGCATGGTCAGCGCCGCGTTATAGGTGCTATACGGTTCCTTAAATTACTTATGTATGCCTTTTTAGTAAAAGACGCACATGCAGAATATATACCTGTTGTTATGGCGCCCCAGACATGCGCAATCATTGCTTTTTTAATGGACAATTGCACAAGTATTAACGCTAAAGCTTTAGCAACGTTGGTGGGTGCTGCGGATGGGCTCGGCCGTTTCAAGTACCCGGTGCTGTTAAGAGTGAACAAACAGACAAATGTACAGACAGAAAGACAGAGCAAACTTTTAGCGTCGAAGGTCCCCAAGAAAGACTATCGTCTTCACAAACACGAACTTCAGTGTGCGAGGACATTTCACGGCATTGCTTTCAAGCCACTCAGCAGTGCTCACGGCCATACGCGGGGCTCACTCGTTTTCAAATTCGACGTATCATTTCTGAGAGTACGAGTTATGCACGGGCATTTAGGATGTATACTACTGGTAGAACCTTACCGCTAACTTGACTTCACAATCATGCCACATCCCTGTCTCCTCGTTTGTAAAGCCATAACTGCCGATTTTACTTTCTCTTTTGATTCTATGTCGACTCTGAAACATTGCGTTTGAAATATAAATAAAATGGCAGGAGCTACAAGCATGTAAATACGGCAAATCTCATAGATTTCTTCATGCGGAAGATAGTTTCGAAGCAGCACGAAGGTCCTTCAGATCGCGGCACCGGCCGCGTTTGCGAAAGAAGCCAACCTGTAGTCTTTCTTCGAAATTCCAATTTGTTGCTATTGTCTTCTTAGTCTCAAACTTGCAGTAAAAGAGCAATTTGATAACTCCTACCCACTTTTCAAAGCAGTGCATTAGGTGTGTGCAGTGTAAGAAAAAAATGCCAATATGAAGAATTGTCTGGAACCGCTGCGTCTACCAAAGTGAAAACAAACAGAGAAAAAAAAGACAGTTCGGCTCCCACACAGAAGCCCTGTTCACAAGTGAAATGAAAACATGTGTCAAGCAGTTCGCCTTATGTACGCTTGAATATGACACACAGACAGTGCGCTCACTCTGAGAACAGATTACCATCGTTCCTGTTCAGAGTGCACTGAGTGTTTTGTATCAGGAGCGACTCAAAATAAGGACGCTGTGAAAGACATTCTTCTCAAGTAAGAACACGTGCCTTCTCCCATTTGATTTGTGTCCACCTGACGCGTGCTCAGCCAAAGCACTGTATATCACATTTTCTGTTTTTCCACGTCATAATTGTGACCGACCAGACGGGCTTCCATCAAACTTTACGTCCCCTTCACGATAAAGTAATGCTGCATTGATACAACATATTTTAAATAGAAGCTGTTGGCTATAATAGGCACCTCTAAGATCAAACATATAATTGGTAAGAACTCCAGAGTCAACTATCGCTATTGTGAAGCGCACAACTGTTACAAGTGACTATTATGAATAAAAACACCATTCTTGATGAGCTGCTAACAAAAAAGATTTCGCAACAAAATCTCGCGGCACAAACTGCCAGCTGCATGTCGAATTGTGCTATCGTTGTTTTTTTTACGCACTAAAAAACAGTGCTTCAGGGCAGGCGTCACCCACTGTTAATTAAGCAAAACAGCCTGTGAAACGCCCTGAAGGTCTGCTTGGGCTCGGCTGCGTGAATACTAATATATCGAAATCAGCAGTGAATATTTTTGCGAATAATTACTTCTTCAATATTGCCGGACAGTACAAGGACAATTTAGAAAGAAGGACGAGTGGGTAGACACAGCTGAGTGCCAATGAATAAACCATGCATGGGTCAAGGCATTTCACAAAATGCGCAATTCCAAATATTAGGTCCGGTGAATACGCGTGAGTGCCAACTATAAAAGGGGGTCGAAATTATATATTCTCCAGCCCAGTGTGCTTTACAGCTCGTTGTAGCATGCACCCTAAGCAGTGATTGCTGCTCTCGCTACCTTGCATATAGTTATACGTTTTACCTTTCCGGGTCGCCTAACAAGACCCGATAAGTGTGCATGCTTAAGGTTATTGGTTGTCAAAGTGGTTAATTACAACCTTGAAATGAGTACTACAATAACCTTTCAGTGCAGAGAAATTCCTTATTCTTGAAAGCTTTACATTGGCGGCCACCCGAACACAACGCTTTCAATTATGAGCCGCGTTTTCAGTCGTCGTTATCAGCTCATTGTAGCTTCTTAATGCAGACTAATTAGCAAGTCACGTGACAGGAATCTAGCAGGAACCTAGGTATTTGCTTTCTATAATACCTCATGTGTTTTTATGTCAAGAGCGCGTGCTTGGGCTAGTTGGTGCGTAGTCATATTTGCAAGATTGTTTCAGCGCGCGAACAAAGGAAAAAGGACAGGGTAGACAGAAAGAGCGCTGACTTCCTACTAACTTTATTTCACAGAGTGGCAAGAACATATGCGTTTAGAAAAAGTTGTTAACGACTTAGAGTACGAGTAACTCTACTATGGGAGAGCATAAAACCGTCCCGTATACTATACTGCACTTGAAACGATTATTGGTGCCATGAGCGGTGCATGTTTACCTAAAAAGGTCTAAAAAGGATGATTACAGAGCATGAAGATGAAAAGCAAGCCTAATCTACACACCAGTAACAAGGCACGTGGGTTGGCTCCCCTATTGCCTCAAAGCCCAGCCAGGTAATCACGTTCAGCTGTGATAAAGCAACCGATGAAGTTCTTACGCATTTATCTTCTAGCAAGTGTATTTTTTCGGCTTCGATAATTTCTCGGGTAATCTGGTCATTTTGTCTTTCTGCGCTCTTTCTGTCTACCCTGTCTTTTTTCCTTTGTTCGCGCGCTGAAGCTATCTCGCAAATATGTTTTTATGAATAATCTGCAGCTGTGCGTGTTCATGCTCGTTACAATCACGTCTGTGATGAGCCAGACAATCTTCTAAATGTGTTTTTTTACTTGCCAAGTATTCTTCGCTGAAAGATGGCACTATTTAATACACAAAGAGCTCAATATTGTATTACATTCGCTAATGTACGGACACTCAAGGCGCGTTCTTGCAATCTGTTCCGCATTGTTCCACATATCGCGACTCGATAACAAGGCCCCACGAGTAGTAAGTTCGAAAGTTCGCGGAGGTTGCAGACAGGCGCCGCTAAAGCACAGATGAAACGCATTCGGTGGCTATGAAATCCGTAATAATGTAACAACTTGATTGATTGATATGTGGGGTTTAACGTCCCAAAACAACCTTATGATTATGAGGGACGCCATAGTGGAAGACTCCGGTAATTTCGACTACCTGGGGTTCTTTCCCCTGCATCCAAATCTGAGCACAAGGGCCTAAAACATTTCCGCCTCCATCGGAAATGCAGCTGCCGCATCCGGGATTCAATCTCGCGACCGGTGAGTCATCAGCCGAGTATTTTAGCCACTATACTACTGCGGCAGGGCAATATTGTAACAGAGGGACGGCACCTTCGATGGTGGCCGGTTCGCTCGGGTAGGAATTGTAAACTTTGGCCAAAGACAGCGGTTGCGCGTACCATGTTGGTGGACATCACTTGGCAGCTCCTACCGTCAGACTGTGTATGTGCTGTCAGCGTCACATGAAACCCTAACAGTGGCAAGCCTTCGCGCTGGTATAGTGCGTGCCGTCCAGCTGTGACCGCAGACAGGCACCCATATATGTGCAGAGCTGCCGAACAGTATGCGCGCGCCTGTCAACGGTGATAACTTAAAGGCATGCACTGCAATGTCGCGAAGGCTTGTCGCTGTTCAGGTTTTATTTGAAGCTGATAGTACTCTCCGTTTACGGCGCGTTGAGGCGACGCACACTACGAAAACCACTTTACTCCGTAAAACGGCTGTATTTCTTTACAGCACCATTTCTTTTTAGTTACTCGGGAAAAGTTACAAAAGAAGTTAGCTCCTAGTCTTGAGTGGTATAACATTGCCGTATGCCCGTATCGCATTCTATGCATCGCCCTTGCGTTGAAGCTGCGACCTTTTTTTTACGTTCACTTTGAACAGAAAACCAGGTGACGATAACCATTACGTTATAGTGCCCCCTGGTAGGACACAATAAAGACTAAAACTTACGAGAATGCTGTTGGGGCCTGGTGCTACGTTCTGCAAAAGCAAAAAAAAGAAAGCTGCGAGTTCAGATATCAAGAAAAAAGCTCAGTTACAGGTGTAGAGTGTTTCTTTTTTATGCAAGAACGAATTTAACTATAAATGGCAGTGAGAGAAGTTAACACAAACAGCCACAACCTCAATGTATTTGGTATACCAAGACACTCTAAAACCAATCGAGTATTCTGGGAGTGCTTCTGCAACAAAACCATAATCGTCTTCTACATCGATTACTTTCCTCGCGCTATCCACGCAGTTCCAGTAGCTTGCGGTCGCGAACGGTGCGCGCGTAATCAGTCTGACATAGCATTCCCGAGAGTAAAGTAGCCAGCGCTGGGTTTTCAAAAAAGAAAACGCTAGCAAGTCAGATGACGGTTATTTTAAAGACGATAGTTGTCTTGCGCACCTTCGACGTGAAAATTTTGCTCTGTCTGTCTGTCTGTCTGTCTGTCTGTCTGTCTGTCTGTCTGTCTGTCTGTCCGTCCGTCCGTCTGTCCGTCCATCCGTCCGTCCGTCCGTCCGTCCGTTCGTCTGTCTGTCTGTCTGTCTGTCTGTACATTTCTATGTTGTCTGCCCTTAACGTACCCGAAACGACATCAAACGACACACCAAACGGGAAACCCCATCTGCAGCGCCCGCCAATGTTGCTCAAGTTTTAGCGTTCATACTTGTGTGATTGTAAATTGGCCCCGTATCTGCATGTTACGCTGCAAAGTCGTCGAAAGACGACAGTCTTGCGTCTTGAGATACTAAACAGAACGTTTATTGGATGTCCTGCTTTTTGATTGGCAATTGCGCAGGAAATAAGGCTAAATAGACAGAACAGAACGTTTCTTGGATGACTGGCTTTTTACATGACAATCGCACAGGCAATAACGCTAAATATTGAGCAATCTTTGGGGGCGCTGCGGATGGGGTCGGCCGTTTGGGGTATCGCTTGGTGCTGTTTGGGGTAACGTTAAGGGCGGACAAACAGACAAGAGTTCACACATACATACCATTAAAAGCATTTATTGCGCATATCTGAAGCACCATAAGAACACGTCAATATCCTGTATGTGTGCCTTTATACTAGAAAAGGCATACATAAGTAATTCTAAGGACCATAGGGTTTATCACACTGCACCGATAATGCAACGCTTGCGCGAAAACGCAAGTGTTTCCAACGCTCTGCTAAGATGACACGGTGGCGGCACCTACCGGTCGCCTTGCGTTTTACATCTTATCGCCTCCAAGACGGGCGCGCATGCCGCGCGCTTCGTTTTCCAAGATACCTGCCAGAGAGCACTCATGTCTCACGTGTCACGTGACTCGATGCGTTCATTCGCCACCGCTGCACGCTCGAGGCACTCCAACGCAGCGCCTCCAGAATATCATTCACCAACTTTCTTGCGCAGAACATCAAAAACACGTTTTCTTCACTCTCTCCAGACCCAAGACATCGTCTTTCGACGACATTTGCAGTGTAATATGCAAATACGGGGCTAATTTTTTTGTCGCAGAACTACTCCCAAAATATTTCTTTTTTTTTCTTGAAGGGAACAATGTAGGAGGAAAAGCTGGGTTTTTGCACGATGACGCATTGTCAAAACCTTTTTTCTACATTGCTCTGTGTCATGTCTCTAAATGCTTCTGTGATCGAAATTTTAGTGTGCCAGCACGTAGTCTGTCTTAGCACACTATGCCGAGTGAATTAAAACATTTTTAACGATACCAGCGGAGCATTGTGATTTACCTAACACGTTCTCCGAAACGCTGAGCACATCCGTGGGTGCTAATTTACTCGCCAGCACTATTACTTCAGTAAGCTTCTTAAACCATTTCACTTCATCATCAATTAAGATATTTTGAAAGAAGACCCATACTTACCGGATTTTCAGCAGCGTGCCACAAGACTTGTGGATCTATGTAGCCCCACAAAGGGCTTCATATATAAAATTAGTATCGTGTTAGTGTGATAGTGCACGTGAGAGCTGGCAGCATATTGCTACATTGACGGCAGTGGGATAACCCAACGTTACTGTTATTTTGTGCCAGTTTCATGGATTTTGTTGAATAGCTTGTATCACATGTGAATTAAAGGTTGACCAATATTGCGAATATAGTTAACCAATATTGCGAAGTGTCTGTTCGTCTAAAGTAAAAAAAACATTTTTGCGAGACTCATAGAAGAACGTCGACAGAGTAGCACGCGTAGTTTTAGCATTAAGCCTTCGAATATACTATTAGGAACAAATATAACGGTAATTTGCCCACTCGGGCAGCTTCAGAGAGTGTGAAGTGTCGTTGTCGATTATGTTCAGCCCAATCAACAATTATTTCAAGCACTACATGCACTATTGTTTTCTGTTTGTTTCAGTTGGCACGACCAGTTCAGTGCAGCGCACTGCAAGGTTTTTGCGTTCTGAAGATTTCAACGTTCGGTCTCAAGTTTTATTTTATAGACTTGAACAGCTCCACATCATGCGTTTCCCTCAGTATTCAACTTTCTGTAGGTGCACACGCGTTCTTTAGAAAAAAAGTTTCGGTGACGTCTCACTTGATTACCATGCACTGATGACGCGGAACTTAATTAGCGCTATCCCCAAGGCGATAGCGCCAATTTAGTTTAGAAGGGGTTAAAAACTGTGGCCAGAATGGTACAGTGGCTCTGCCCTTTAAGACTGTGAGTGTAATCAATTTCAGTTTATCTTTTATTGAAAATACAATGATTAGTACACGCAAATATGCAAGCAAGGGCACAAAAGTAACTGACTGCACATGGGAGTTTAGTTAAAACCAAAGCAGTTGTGGAGGTGCACCGCAACCTAAACAGCGGAATATAGATTTTTGCGTGTTCCAGAAACATCGAATGCATCACATTTAAGCGAAAGTTAACGAATCGCTTCTACCAGCATATGTAGATGACAGTAACTGAAACAGGGACGTATACTTTCGCAAATGATAGCGCTGTGACAAGACCATTGCCACCATAGTAGTTTATTTACAATGTATGTACAGAATCACTGACGTCTAAGTTCAGTACATGGAGCGGCCTGTCCAAAAATAAACGAATATGTTCGTTAAATATTACACATACAAAATATTAGAACATACCATGTAGTCTCAGATAGGTATCATCATAAACAATAACAGTTTTATTCTCTTCTCTCCATGAACAGTATATTTTGTAAAGCCTCCTGCCATGAACAGGTACCTGCAATATTTTCTCACGATGCACATTTTATACATGACCGTAGCTTGCAGAATGTCAACAATCTGCACGTGCCGCTAACTCCTCCAGGAACTTGCCCACTACAGCTTAGGCGTAATATTCACCAATACACTTTTGAATTTATTACCACCTGTTCACCGCTTCTTATTGCTAGCACCTGGATCGTCCTGTCTTCTTTACGCTTTTACCGTCGCACCTGTAATTCTGTGACACTCACGGTATTGTTGAGACGTTAAACATATCATAACTTGCCTGTCACTGTTATCGTATCCCGTGGTGTTCAAATATGCACACGAACTCTGGAAGCCAAGCAGAGGGGAATGAAAAGAACAAAGTTTTGAAAAATCGGTGGCGTATCTGCGCGCTTCACTCGCGAAAGGCAATAGATTTCTCTCTTAAGAGCGAAACACTTATTGGCCGCTCTGCGTGACAAAGTGAGCAAGTAAGTGCTGCGTGAGACTTGGACGCCATCTAGCAGTAACTTGAACAAAGTTCTCTAGAACGCCAATCAGGTCACTAGTATGACAGCCCTATGTAATTCTATTTACCTCCGTGCTTTAAAACATGGAGGGGCCACGCACATGAAGGCTCCCTAGTTTTATTGAAGCGTACAAACGCCAGTTTTAGGGGCGAGGCTCTTTAAAGTGGCACCCGATCGTCCCTCGTCGTAGTACGTAACATGTCTTACGCTTTGACCTGCAAAGTGGTGCCGGTGGGAGATTTCTCCTGTGTGTTGTTGAACAATAAAAAATTCGCAGCGTGCGCGTTAACTAAAAGCCAAATTTTCCTGTTTCTCATTCACCATTAACAGCCTTTGGCTTTTACATTGAGCACTATCTGACAAGAAAGGGTTGCTACGTTATACTCGCTGGGCGTAACCTTCTTGGTTTTAGAAAGGTTTAGCGAGCGTTGGGCCGCAGCGCCATGAATACAGTGAACTAGTATATACCATGAACTCGAGTTGGTTAAAGGTGGGAAGTAGACACGAAGCGCAAGCCGTAAAAAAGTGTGCGTGTGCCACCTCTCGTTTGGTCCTTGGAATGTCCACTGGATGGCAGTGTCCGCTGGACGTATAGACGTACGAACAGACGCACGCGCGGACGGGCGGATGGACACATGGATGGTCACGCAGACGGACGCGTGGACGGATGAAAGCAAGAACGAATGGACGGACGGATGCTTCATCCCACTCTCCATTATTCACCCCGTGGATATGCTGCCATTTTTTTTTTGCTGCATTTTTGAAAAACATTGGCCGCTAGGGGGCCACGGTGTGCGGACGCGCGTCACATCGGCTCCACAAATTTTCTATGGTTTTCGGCGATTTCTTTCCAGCCATTCAGTTCAGAGTATTCCCAAGTGACTGCGAAAGTCCTGCGGTCTCTCCCGATACCATTTGTGCAGGTGAGCCCGCGTTTCGGTCACTTTTCGAAGATTGCCCGTACCGCCACGCTGGCACGACAGTCAAGCCAGTAGACAAGGCACGGTAGGCCTGACAAGTCGTCGGAGCAAGCGGGTGCCCCATCCGCTGCGCCGACGCCCGAAATGGAATTTGTGCAAGTCGAAGGGGAGGAGATATCGCCGACGGAGTTCGAAAAAGAGCAGGGATGGTGCGAGGTCAAACGAAACACCAAGAAGGCGGGTGGAGACGCCGACCCGGCGAAGAACCAGAAAAACGCCAGCGTCTACCGAGAAGGCGGCGTTTATACAGAAAGCGACGCAGTACGTGCGGAAGATCACCATGACGAGCCGAATGCCCAACCTGCCGACGGATGACTACAAGATCATCGTGCGACCCCGAGATGGCTTCAACGTATCCCACTACCAGAAGGACCGCGTCCACTGCTGCATACGCAACGCTGAAGGGGTGGGACGCGAGGTAGCCGAGGAGGACAGCGTCTGTCTCAATGAGCGACAAAACGTTATTGTGGTAAGCACGCCGTCAGAAGATCGCGCTAGACAATATGGAGGCATTTGCAAGCTGCGAATTGGTGACCGCGAGTTCGAAGCGAGTGCCTACAGAGCGGCTCCGGAGAACACGTCCAAAGGCCTCATCAGGGGCATATCGCTAGACGAAAAGCCGGCGGACGTCGTGAGAAGTCTGGTTAACCACCGCAACCCGAACGTCCTGCATGCCGAGCGCATGGGAAACACGACCAACGTGATAATCCTTTTCGACGGCTACTACGTGCCTCGTTACGTGAACTACGGCGGGAGGGTGATAAGGTGCACTCTTTACAAGAAACATATCGACATGTGCTACGAGTGTAATCGTCTGGGACACAGGGCCGACGTGTGCCCCAACCCGAACGACAAGACGTGCCGTGGGTGCGGATGCGGCAACCCGCCCGACGATCATCGGTGCGAGCCGGTGTGCCAACTGTGCGGAAAAGGTCACCTCACCGGAGACCGCAAGTGCAAAGCTAAGTACAAGACACCCTACCTAGTCAAGCGCCGACAGTGGGAACGCAGAATGCGCGAGGAGGCTGAGGCCGCCTACAGCAGTAGCAGCACCGTCAACGACGGGGAGGAGGGCTACAGACGACGCCACGCACCGAGACGACGACGCGGCAACAGTCGATCGGCCTCGAGGAAGACCCGCGCGCGGAGCCGCACTCGCTCCCGTACTCGTTCTCGAGCCCGCTCTCGCAACGTCTCCCGACCCCGTTCAGCGAAGCCTCGCAGCACGTCGACGGCCCGAGCCAACCACACAGCTGCAGCCAAAGGCGGAGGAGAGGTTGACCCCCACAAATTGAGGTGGGTGGACGTCGCCTCCGGACGCGCGCCCAGCGCACCGCTAACGCGAACCGAGACTGCCGTTGATAGAAACCCAGGTGTAGACAGACGCGGTAGCTCTGCTTACAAACGCAACAGTGACCTAGAAAGTCTAGTGCAGAAACGATTGGATCAGTTCGAATCAATAATCCAAGAACTAAAGCATGAAAATGCAAGGTTAAGAAACGAAATTGCCACGTTGAAGGGGGAGGCCCCGACAGTTCCCTTTCCTCGTCCTCCTCCAATTAAACCCGTCGCAGCCGACGTGGCTGCTAGTACAGCCGAGAGTGGGGAGGAAGTCATGGAGGCTCAAGACGCGCACCCCGCACCCACCAAACGTAAGGCACTTGACCCGGAACAATTCGACGTCAAATCGCAGAAACGCGAGAAGGAACTCCGCGAACGAGTCGATAGACTCGACGACAAGATAGACGCGATGATGACCCAACACGCGCAGCAAACCACGCAACTTAACAACGCAATTGCTCAGCAAACCGCACAAACCGAACAGTTGAGCATTGCAATATCTCAGCTCACAAAAATGGTCGCGACGCTTCAAACGCGCATAGACAATATCGAAATGCGACTTCCGGGCGCAGTGGGTCGCCCAGTACGAACGAATCGGAAACCGTACTTTAGGTCGTTACCTGACGAATAGGCGCAGGATCAGCCGGACGGCAAACCATAACACGTACAGTCACCATGGCTCGACACGAAACCACACAAACACAACGCCCACAACAGCATAACACACGGAACACGTTCACTATCTGGCAGTGGAACTGCAGGGGGTACAGGAGGAAACGGGCGCTTCTCCAACAATTCTTACGTAGCCGGCAACGACCGGACGTAATACTATTGCAGGAAACCAATGACCCGGTCAAACTGGCGGGGTACAAATCTATAGACGAAGCTGTGACCGCGGGAGCCCCACCGGCCGCTGCAACGTTGGTGCGACGCAACCTCACCGTGGCGCAACCTCACCGTGGCGTTCAATTTTTCAAATTATTGGTATTTCTTCATTCGTTCCCCAGACGCCTGCCCAAGTCCTTTTTAGAAGGAAGATCTTTACGCCGTGGATCGTACGTCGGTGATGTATGTAGTTGTAGCGACGAGAGAAGAGGAGACGTGAGACGGCGTCGAAGGCGGCAGACGGGGCCGTGCCGATATCGCCACTTTATTGCAGGCCTGAAGCGGAGCCACGTCGGCTACCAGCGTCCAAACCGCCAGGCGTGTCAGCTCGTTCTAAATCTCGCGCAGCTAGAGCTAGCATCAGCTGCGTGAGAGGCGCGGCGTGGTGATGAAGAAATGATGATGGTGATGATGGCGCTACAGGGCTCCCCCCCCCCTAGCGCTTTGCGCGATTTGAAGGCATGTGAAAAAGAAAGAGCGTGACAAATGCTATATACATGAACGGCAATCCATAAAGTGTTCATTTGGCCAGTCCAGGTTGTCAACGTTTAAGGGCCATCAGTAGGCAGCGGTCTCTGGCGGGCGACAGTGGGAGTTGCACAGAGGACGCAGGAGGAAGTGCCGGGTCGTTGTGGTAGCCAACAAGCGGGTCTCACGGTGACCTGGTCGGACAGGCCGAGAGTGGACCGTGTGTCGCGAGGTCATGACAGGATGTTGGGTGACAATGTTGGCGCTGGGTGCAGAGGACACTATACTGCCGCCTGTCGAGATTAGAGGTCCCGACAGGGCCCCATGATGGTGGTGGTGGTGCTGGTGATGGTGGGCATGCGCCAGTATCTGCGGCTGGGTGAACGTCGGTATCTGCACCAGGGATTGGTGCTGGTCTGTCTGGAACGCACCCAGTGTGGGCTGGGCCAGCATGGTCTGCGTGGACAGCATGGCCTGCAGCTGTTGCAGCGTCAGTGGCTGTCCCGGGACTATGACAAACGAGGGGGGCGACATCATGCGTTGCGGTGCCAGAAAGATGTTGGGCCTTGGCCCCAGGTTCTGTGGAATGACAAGCGTCGGGGTGCCAGGCGGTCCTGGATGTCCCCCATGGGGCCTGGGCCCCGTCTGAGGTCCCAAGGTCAGGCCCGTGGCATGGGGTGGCCGCAGGGCCAGCTGGACCCCCTGTATCTGTCCAAGAGAGCTCTGGGTCTGCCCCAGTGCGCCTTGTATCAGAATCGGGCTGTGGCCCAGGGCCGGAATGTCCTGGTTCAGCAGGAAAGTGCCGTGCGCAGGTCCAGCCGGAAACATGCCCGGCTGCGCTGCCGCGGGGTTCCCGATGAGCAGCGGACTCCCCGTGTTGAGCCCCATCGCGGCTCCGCGCTGCACCGTGGTCGCAGGGTGCGGCGCCGGTACAGGCGCGGGCCGCGGTGTGGCCTTGTGCTGGGCCGCCCGGGGAGACTGGGACCGGGTGGTCGCCGCTGCCGAAGGCGTCGTCATGTTCGCGCTGCCGCTCGACAGCTTGGGCAGGATCTGTGGCTGTTTCGGCTGGATGAGCCGGCGGGCACCAGAGGTGCAAGGACTCGGGCTGGCCGAAACCACCTGTGCGACGCCGGGTCTCGACGTAGGTGCCTGCTGCGGCGCCACGGGCAGAGGAGCGACGGTGGCAGTTGCTTTGGTGGTTGCCGGTGTCGACGCCGACGATGAGGGCAGGCTCTGGCTCCGCGAAGGCACGGCGCTGGTTCCCGTCGTAGACCACGATACAGAGACAGGGACAGGGGCTGGGAGCGGGGATGCCGAGAGTGGTCGGCTGCTGGCCGGGGAGGTGCGAGTGGAATGTGGTGAGGCACCCGGCAGGCCATTGCTGGTAGCAGTGGCAGGTGGCGGAGTGGCAGGGGGCACCGTCGAGGAGCTGACCAGCAGCTGCGGCGAGGAGGAGGCCGAGACGTCTGAGCTGGTGGTCGCGGAAACGGCGAGGGCCACGGTGTCGCGTGCCGTCGCTTTCGTGGAAAACGTGCAGGTGGCAGGTACGTGTGATGAAGCTCTGCACGGGGGCTCTGAGGGAATGTACCTCTCGGAGGGAAGGTCAGTCGCAGTGGGGGATTCTTCTACCTCGCGGTCGTGATCAGGTGCAGGAGTGGATGTTTCTGCGACCGGATCAGGTGTAGAAGTAGTCGAAGCCGCGGTACCGAGGTAGCGGTCAATGGAGGGCTGCGGACCGGTTCGTACTTTGCTCTGCGACGCCTGGGAAACCTGCCTGGTGCGGGTAAACGGAAGCGGACGGTATGTGAGGCCATGTCTGGCAAGCACCGCCGAGCAGAGGTCATCGTAAGGCTGCTGGCTGGAGGTTGAAGTGCCAGAGAGATGCCGCAACTCTACCGGAAGGGCGTCGAGAAGAATGGCGTGCATCAGCAGCTGGTCCGTGATGCCATTCACCGCAAGAACGGCGTCGAGCTGCATAAACCATACCTTGGGGTAGGTCGATTGGAACGACGGCACTGGCGGGCAGAGTTGCGGGAATATGGCAGCGGGCCGTTCGGCGAAGGGCGTGTTCTCCGTGTCACCAATGTAGCGGCGAGAGAAGAGAGACGTGAGATGGCGTCGAAGGCGGCAGACGGGGCCGTGCCGATCTCGCCACTTTATTCCAGGCATGAAGCGAAGCGGAGCCACGTCGGCTACCAGCGTCCGCCACGCCAGGCATGTCAGCTCGTTCTAAATCTCGCGCAGCTCGAGCTAGCATCAGCTGCGCGAGAGGCGCGGCGCGGTGATGAAGAAATAATGATGGTGACGATGGCGCTACATAATAGTAGTACTCGTCGTCGTAGTAGTAGTAGGTAGCCACCTCCATGGTCGGACAAGAGGAGCGACCAGCGCGCGCTCTTTAAAATTGAGGAGGAAACCCATGCACGGTAATCATAAATGAACAGATAGTTTCTGGTGAAAAAACCTACAGAGACGAGTATTGGTGACTTAATCTCCAGCAAAATTTGCCTTAAATTTGATGCTTACTAAAAACAATCTAGTAACATAGGTACGCATTTTGAGCACAATCCGAGCAGAAAAGGCTGCTACGTTAAGCTCACTGGGCGTAACTTCTTTGGTTTTAGCAAGGCTTAGCGAGGTTTGGGCCGCGGTGCCTTGAACGAGCGGCGGTGAAAGGTGGGAACTAGACACGAATCGCAGGCCGTAAGAGAGAGCGCACCTGCCACTCCTCTAGTTCGACTGTGCCACCTCTCGTTTAGTCCTTGAGATGTCCGCTGAATGGTGGAACTTGTATAAGATGAAAATATTGTCACGGGGGTGAGAGAATGAATGCAATAAATATATTTACAAAATATACAGGAAGAGTCAGAGGCAGCTGCAGCCAATATAAAAGAACAGCAGCAACAACAACACGAGCATGGTCGCTTTCATTGTCTTCGTCATCTATGATGCTCTTTCGTTGCCGATGTCGTGTAACATATAACCCCCCGCCGCTGGCAGCGCCGTTTCGACGCCTAAAAGAGAGTAGGATCATAGGCGGATATGTACGGTTTGAGGTGGGTCACGTGGACGACGTCAGTAGCGGGTGTCGATGACAATGACTGACTGTCCAACGAAGCAATCTCGTATGTGACATCGGTAAGCTGGCGTAAAACCTTGTAAGGCCCCGAGTAGCGAGACAGGAGCTTCGAAGAGAGGCCAACGTGGCGGCATGGTGTCCAGAGGAAGACTAATGAACCTGGAGAGTAAAAACTACTCTGTGATATGGCTTTCGTAGCGGGCCTTCTGAGATACCTGCGATCCAAGAAGACGTTCCCTTGCGATTTGGCGGGCCACTTGAGCCCGAGCAGTGGCATCCCGGGTGTACTCGGTAACCGTTTGCGTAGTTGATGGGAGAAGAGTTTCGAAAGGTAACGCAGGATGGCAGCCGAACAATAGATAAAAGGGGGAGAAGCCAGCGGTGCCGTGGCATGACGAATTGTACGCGAATGTCACATAAGGCAAAGTACTATCCCAATCAAGGTGATCTTTGGAAATGTACATAGAGAGCATAGTTGTCAATGTTCGATTTAGGCGCTCGGTAAGACCATTTGTTTGTGGTTGATATGCCGTAGTGAGCTTGTGACGCGTCGAACACGAGCGAAGGATGTCACTCACTACTTCTGAAAGAAATGAGCGACCACGATCAGTCAGCAGCTTTCGAGGAGTGCCATGGTGAAGAATTACGTCATGAAGCAAGAAGTCCGTGACGTCAGTGGCACAGCTTGTCGGTAGCGCTCGTGTGATAGCGTATCTTGTGGCGTAATCAGTGACTACGGCTATGCACTTGTTTCCCTTGAGAGAAGTAGGAAATGGTCCAACAAGATCAAGACCGACGCGGTAGAAGGGAATGGCGGGTATGTCTATTGGTTGGAGCGGACCAGCTTGTGGCAAGGTGGAATGTTTGGAGCGCTGGCAGGACTCACATGCAGCAACGTATCGGCGCACAGAACGGTAAAGGCCTGGCCAGAAGAATCTACGCCGCACACGACCGTACGTGCGCGTGATTCCGAGATGTCCCGTGGTTGTGGCGTCGTGAAGCTGTTCAAGTACAGTGGAACGGAGTGTCGCAGGAACTACGAGTAGTAGCTTTGGTCCCTCGGAGCTGGTGTTGCGTCGGTAAAGAATGCCATGGCGTAGAACAAACAAGTTTAGCGACGGGTCTACGTGGGGCAAACGCAGACTCTGCATGATAGACCGCAAGTCGACATCACTGAGCTGTTCCTTGCGTATGTCGGTGAAAGCCGACATGGCGAAGACAAAAGGGTCAGAATCATGTGCTGAAAGGTCAGGTGGGTCCACGGGTTGTCCGGATAGACAGTTGGCATCCTGGTGCATTAGACCAGATTTGTACGCTACATCGAAGCTATGTTCGTGTAGTTTGAAGGCTGAACGGCTAAGTGGTCCAGTTAGATCATCTTTAAGGGACGAAAGCCAGCACAAGGCATGGTCATTTGTAATTACCGAAAAGGTGTGGCCAAACAAGTATGGTCGAAATTTTCCGACTGCCCAGAATAGTGCGAGGCACTCACGCTCTGTAATTGAAAACTTGCTCTGCGAAAGAGAAAGGAGGCGACTGGCATAAGCAATGACGCGATCCTGTCCTCGTTGCCGCTGGGCGAGAAAAGCACCAATTCCATGTCCGCTGGCATCGGTACGAACTTCAGTGTGGGCTGACGGTTCGAAATGGGCCAAGATGGGTGGGGAAGTAAGTAATGTTGTAAGGGTGCTGAAGGCAGTTGCTAGGTCAGTACCCCCAAAAAAAGGCATGTCCTTCTTCAGTAGCCTAGTATGTGGTCGGGCAATGTCAGCAAAATTCTTCACGTAACGTCGAAAGTAAGAACAAAGGCCGATAAAACTCCGTACATCTTTTGCGGAACGTGGTATGGGAAAGTCTTTGACAACTCGAATTTTGTCAGGATCAGGTTGCACGCCTCGAGCAGTGATAAGCTGGCCCAGCACAGTGATTTCCCAACGGCCAAAGCGACATTTGGAAGAGTTGAGCTGAAGTCCTGCTTTCCGAAAAAGCTCCAGAACAGCCGTTAGGCGGCTAAGGTAGCTTTTGAATGTAGGTGAAAATACGATGACATCATCGAGATAGCACAGGCACGTGGTCCATTTGTATCCACGAAGACGAGAGTCCATCATCCTTTCAAATCTAGCAGGCGCATAACACAATCCGAATGGCATAACCTTGAACTGGAAAAGTCCTTCCGGTGTGATGAATGCGGTTTTCTCATGGTCTCGATGATCGACAGAAATCTGCCAGTATCCTGATCGCAAGTCGATAGATGAAAAGTAGGCAGACCCATGTAGGCAGTCGAGAGCATCGTCAATCCGCGGCAGTGGATACACATCCTTACGTGTTACTTCGTTTAAGTGACGGTAGTCTACGCAGAAGTGCCAGCTGCCATCCTTCTTCTTGACTAGCACGACCGACGATGCCCATGGACTGCAGGAAGTTTCGATGACGTCTTTCGTGAGCATTTCTTCAACTTCGTGCTGGATAACTTGTCGCTCAGCATTAGACACGCGATAAGCACGTCGTCGGATAGGGCTGGCGTCTCCAGTGTTACTTCCATGAGTTACAAAGGATATCTGACCCAAAGGGCGGTCATCAAAATCAAAGATGTCGTGGCAGGATTTCAGCAGGTGCTGGATGTCAGCTGTCTGTGCTAGAAGAAGGTCCGTAGCGATCATCTTGTCGATGGTGGCATTCGCTTCGCTCTTCGAGGATGAGAACGAAACAGACGACGAAGAAGAATCGGCAACGAACGCCGAAATGACAGCATCTATAGAAGAAACTCTTGCCAAAGTCATACCATCTGAGATAACTTGAGCGCACCAGCTGAATTTTAGGATCGGAAGAAATGCTGTATTTCCCGTGACTGTCAAAAGTGTGTGAGGCAAGGCAACATTTTTGGCCAGCAGAACGTCAGCAATAAGTGTCAACATGTAGTCACCACCGGGAACAGGAGGGACAGATCTCAGGTTCACGTAAGTAACGGCTTGAGGTGATAGGCGAACGTGATCTGAAGAACACATATGGGGTTGAGCTGGTGGTGGGTCGTCATGGTAACACGGTATATCAAGTTGAAGCATGCCGGTTCACAATCAATAAGGGCAGATGGGCGGATAAAAAGTAATGCCGAGGATAAGTTCATGGGAAAATTTCTCGAGCACAGAAAATAACACTGTCGTGGAGCGATCAGCCACCCTTATACGCGCGGAGCACATTCCAAGAACGAGAAACGTGCCACCGTCAGCGACCTGGATGAGTGGCACTGTGGGTTGCGTTAAATCTTTCCTAAGGCGGCAACGAAGTTTTGAATTCTTCACTGATATGTGATCCCCTGTGTCCACAAGTTCAACAACGGGTGTGTCATCTACTTCAACGTCAATAAGGTTGCGTCGAGTCGGCAGCGTGGTCAGAGGATTTGGCGGGCAAGTGGTCGATGCAGCATCACCTCCGGGAGCTCCATCATCTAGTTTTCCCGCGGCAGGTGGTCAGTCGGCGACGTTGGTCGGCAAAATTGGGGCGAGCGAGACGACGGGCGACGGGAGAGCGGTGAACGGGACTGGTGAGCATGCGGAAATGGAGAGCGATGACGATATGGCGGCATAGAAGGAACGTCTTCACTGGTGGCCAGAGGTGACTCCCGGTAAGTTTGAAAGCATCCATGATGCTTCTCTGGCCGATGGGGGTACCCATAGGATGCCTGATGCCAATACCACCGAGTGTTACAATGGCGGGCCACGTGTCCGTTACGGTGGCAGTTGAAACAAATCGGGCGATTGTCAGCAGTCCTCCACTCGGCTGGATTACGAGGGCGCGCCGGAAGGTTTTGGCGTTGGGCATACGAAACAGGGGGTCGACGACGGTTGATCGGCTGAGAGGGTGCTGTAGTGCACTCGGAGGCCAGTCCAGCATTGGAAAGCTCTTGTCGTACAATGGCATGTATCAGTGGCACCATCTGAAGGCTAGAGTCACAGGCATAGGAGCACGTGGACGCAGGAGACAGAGCTTCAAGTTCACGTCTGATTATCTTGGTCACGTGCTCTGCAGTTAACGGCGTCTGTAGTGCAGGCCTGTCTTCGCACGACCAGGTTACTGCTGTGTTTGGAAGTCGAGTGAAATTATGGGCGATACGTCGACTTTTTGCGGCCTCCAAACGCTGGCACTCCTTGATGATGGCATCGACCGTGTTGCAGTCCTTGCATATGAGAATGTTGAATGCATCATCTGCGATGCCTTTCAATATGTCAGCTACTTTTTCGGTTTCTTCCATACCGTTGTCTGCTCTTCGGCAAAGGACAAGCACGTCCTGTATGTAAGTCACGTAGGAGTCTGATGACGTTTGCGCATGGGATGCCAACTCCTTCTTGGCCGCTGTTTTTCTGCCCACAGACTTGCCGAAAAGGGTGCGCCTCTTTTTTTTGCACGCATCCCAGCTTCCAATTTCAGCTTCGTGGTTCTCGAACCACACTTTTGCTGTTCCTTTCAAGTAGAACAGGATATTGGCTAACATAAGAGTTTCATCCCAGCGGCAATTCTTACTTGTACGTTCGTACAACGGCAACCATTCTTCGATGTCGACATCATCCATGCCACAGAACGTGCCAGGATCGTTTAGCTGCGGTAGGACAACAGTTGTTGTTGTGGTTGCCTCTGCGGGAGCTGGTCTCTGGTTTGCCATGGTGGAAAAATCCAAGCGTCGGCCACTGCGGAGCTCCGTTATATCGTGTTGTACCCCGCACCACCACCAAATGTCACGGGGGTGAGAGAATGAATGCAAGAAATATATTTACAAAAGATACAGGGAGAGTCAGAGGCAGCAGCAGCCAAGATGGAAGAACAGCAGCAACAACACGAGCATGGTCGCTTTCATCGTCTTCGTCGTCTGTGATGGTCTTTCGTAGCCGATGTCATGTAACAATATGATGAAAGATGCGAGATGGCGGTGTTCGGAGTGTTCACGAGATGGACGGACAGATGGGCAGACGCACGGACAGTCAGACAGAAAGATGTACGGACGGATGGATGAACGAACAGATGGACGCATGGATGAACGAGCGCACAGACGAACGGACGGATGCGTGGTCGAACAGATGGACGCATGGACGAACGCATAGGCGCACACGGTGATGGACGGACGGATGCATGGACAGACGCACGGATGAACGCCTGGACGAATGGATAGACGCACAGATGAACGGACGCACGAACAGACACGTGGACAGACGGACGGACTGATGGATGAACGCGCGGAAGAATGAACGGATGGACGGATAGACGCACAGACGGGCGGACGGACACACGAAAGGACGCACGAATGGACGAATGGTCCAACAGACGGACGCACGGACGGACAGTAGCAAGAACGAACTGACAGACAGAAGCGTGGACGAACTGACGTATGTTTCGCGCCACTCATCATCATGCACTATATGAATATGCTGCGATTATTTTTCTGTCACGTTTTCATGTCGGCACGAAACGTGGTATGCGTTTCCAGTACCAGTACAGCATGCACGGTAAAAATAGTATGTAGTGAACTAAACAAACAATGTTCTCTGCTCGGCGTTGGCGTTTCACATCGGCGTCTTGAGCACACATTTCCGAATGTTCTTGAAAGGCGCCTATCCAGCGAATGGTCGAAAGTGAGGCGCGAGTGAACGAGAAATCGTGGCGAAGGCAGGAGAGAGAGGAAACGCGAAAGAATGAGTGGCGAAGCACTGCACCTGTAATTGTACCTGACGGACATAATGTCAGCGTCTTATCAACACAAGCGATGCCAGCACAAACACTTCAAAAGCGTTTCAAACGCTTTGCATTGAGGTGGTGGCAAGTCGCGTTCAAATCAAGGAGGGGGGGGGGGCTTCGGACGCAAGGGGCAAGGATATGCACGCACGCCCGCAACGCCGACTAAATTTGGTCAGCGTTGACGCCCGTCGCTGTTGATGTCAGCTACCAACGCTGAAGCGTGACGTGGTAGGGGGCTCCAGTTGCTAAAGACGCGCGTGCCTGCAGCTGTTGCTATGGGAGAGGGCGGTGGACGGATCCCGACTTGCGCCTGACATAAGCCGACTAACAAATGAATTCGCAGTTAAAAAATTGGCAGCATATCCACGGAGTGAATTATAGAGAGTGGAGCGAATCATTCGTCCGTCCATTTCTTCTTGCTTCCGTCCGTCCATGCGTCCGTATGTGTGACCGTCCATGCGCCCATCCGCCCGTCCGTGCGTGCAACTGTTCATGCGTCCGTCCTTTCGTTCGTCCATGCATACGCCACTGCGTCCGTTCATGCGTCCATCCATGCATTTGTCTGTGTGTCCGTTCGTCCATCTATTCAACACACTAAGTACCACCATCTTGCATCTTTTCATCATATATTCCTCATATAAAAGCACCGCTATCCAGCGGACATTCCAAGGACTAAACGAGAGGTGGCACACGCACACTTTCTTACCTGTGCCGAAATATGCGGGGTGGCCTGTGAATGGTTGTGCCGCTCTAGCAGTTGGGTTTTACTGCCAGACGTCACCTACGTCGGCCTTTAGATGTGAGAGAATGCGGGGAGCAACAGTTGGGACGAGACGCAAGCATACTGCACGATACGCGAGGCGGAAGCATGCGCAGTAGGGGTGCGGACAACAACGACGACCGACTGCTGACATCGGGCGAATTAGAAATGCTCCACATTCAAAACCGAGGGCGTGGTCTGCTTATGAGACGAACAGTTTTCAAACTGGCATTCGCGGTTTCACCACATTAGCCAGGTAAATGTTCACAGTGTCCATCTTAGCTGCATCATTTCACCAGTAGGGTCCACTGACTTTTTTGTAGGATGACAGCGAGCCCTCGATGTCCTGATCTTCCATGCCTATAGATATAGGGAGGGTGTCTATGGTGAACAGGGCGGGCCACGGGGTAGCCGTGAGAGGTCGTGCCTGTTTAGGAACGCTGGCTTGCATCACGTCTGACACCGTTCATTGGAATGTTCGCATCCAGTTGCAAAGAGCAAAGACTACCGCAGCTGTCTCTATCGGTGCTAGTTGGTCTTGAAGAATCATTATACTCCAACGACGGCTTTCAGAAAAAAAAGTCTTGCAGAATACAATTACAAGGTTTGTACAGCGTAGTGCTAGCATGTAGTCGTACGATTTGTAATCGATGATACGTCAGTGTCATTTCCTATAACACTTCACAGATTTAGTTGGGCGTCCACAGTAGCTGTGCGGACGCGACCTGCCAGCTTGTTAAATGGCATACCGCGTCCATCGAGTCACTATGGACGCTCAACTAACTTTGCATACTGTTTTAAATGAGAAGCATTTCTTAGTGAACTTCGGCGACTTTGAGCGTATCTATCTATCTATCTATCTATCTATCTATCTATCTGTCTATCTATCTATCTATCTATCTATCTGTGCGACTGCGACTTCTTTCTCTCAAGGCCGTTTGCTTAATGAGATGTGTACCGAAACAAACAATGCATAACATTACTTTATGATAAAGATAAATGACAGATCGTATTATGAACATGCTATCATGCTTGCCATAAACCACATGATTTCCTAGTCACAATCTTGGTGCTCTCGCAGCCGTTTCATTAACCTAATACATAGCCAAATTGTATGCCTTGACAGGACTGTATGACAAGCACAAATCAGATGATTTGAGGAGCAAATCATGACCCGCCTGTCGTCTAAGGTATGCTATACATGTCTTGGTCTCAGACTGACGTGGCCACTTAGCTTACTCAATATGCAACAAACCTAACACTCCGTGACATGACTGTATCACGAGCACGAATGACAGGTACTAACATGAAAATAATGACAAGCACGTCTTCACCTACACGCCTTCTCACTGGAAACTCGCGGATGTCACAACCGCTTGAAATAGGTCGAAAATGGTATTGTGAAATGTGACTGTTTTATGAACCCTTATAACACGTGGCAGTGCGACTGTAATGACTTATATGGCATTCATAGCATGATTTATGCACCATGCTCATGATGTGCTCACGATCGTTACACCAAATTATTGTAGTTTGACGAGACTCCATGACCAACACTTATGATGGGTGAAAAAATAAATTATTTGCTTGCATATCAAGGCTAACATCATTCGCTTGCTTCGCTCATGAAAACCTCGAGGCCATTGGTGTTACGTGAGCAACAGGTTTGCGAGCAACGTACATGACAGGTAATGACAAGAAAATATTCACATGCATGCCCTGTGCGCTCAGTTTTGGGCCGCACCTTGCTGGCTGCTTTGCATTGCATCAAATTCCTGGTTTGTGGCATCTGCAGGATTTTTCGGGGGGATCTTCACAGAACACCAGATGGCAATATTCAATGTGAATATGTGCATCCTGCCCGAAAAATCGCTCAATGAACCGGACTGTTAGACTGTAACGTCCAAAACAACCATATTGCCACGTTCCATTTCTCATGTTTTTGTTATCGTCCCAAAACACCACACGATTCTCAGCGCAAACCGCGCCTGCAGTTTTCGAGAAGGTTCCTTACTGTAGTAGATCATTTCGATAAGATCACGCCCACTGTGCGAACGGTACAGATTGTTCTGGAACCTACGCCACTGCCAGCGATAACGCTAGAACATTCGACGGCAAGAGTATAATTGCCGACGCGCTTCGCCGCTTGTCAGTTGTTGATCGAATGCCGACGCTCCGTTCGCCGCTATCAGTCCGAGACTGCTATCTGTGCGAGACTGCTACTGTAATTATACTTTCCGTTTACCGGGCACAGGTTCGCCCAAATTAACAGTTAAATCCCAACACGAAGTCTCCTGTCTTCGGCCACGTCATGACCCCGTGACATCTGGTGGAGGTGCTGCTTCGTTCATGTACCGGACGCCCCCGTAAAGCCGTGAACCCAGCCCACGTTGCGGAGAGGACACCGACGCCAACCAGGAGCAGCGAGAGAGCCGCCGACAGCAAGGGCTACCACCGGAGTACGGGCTTCTACAAGACAAGGTGCGGGAGACCAAGGCCATGACCGCGACTGCAGCGACAATGACAACCGCAGCGTCTCAGCCCACGATGGTCATGCATCAACCCAAGGAACCACCAATTTTCCATGGGTCATCGTTCGAAGACCCAGAGACCTGGCTAGAAACATACGACCGTGTGGCCGCCCTCAACCACTGAGACCATGACGAAAAGCTGCGTCGTGTGTTCTTCTATTTGGAAGACACAGCAAGGACCTGGCTCAAAAATCGTGCGTCCACGCTCCGAACGTGAGATGTTTTCTGCGGCACATTCCTGCAAACGTTCGTGAGCGTCGCTCGCAAAGAGAGGGCCGCTGCTTTATTAGAGACCCGGGTTCAGCTACCAAATGAAAATGTCGCCATTTTCACAGAAGAAATGACCCGACTATTCCGTCACGCTGACCCAGACGTGCCTGAGGAGAAAAAAGTTCGTTTCCTCACACAAGGAGTCAAACAGGAGCTCTTCGCGAGACTGATGAGAAACCAACCGAAAACCGTCCAAGAATTTTTAGCCAAAGCAACCACTATCGAAAAGACCCTGGACATGCGCACCAGACAGTATAATCGTCGCCTGACCGCAGACTGCGCTGCTGCTCAAGAAAGTAACTCCGGAGACCTGCGTGAAACGATCCAAGCGATCGTGCGGGAAGAGCTGCGCAAGCTGTTGCCTTCGGCGCAGCCTCAAGTGGATTCAATCACCGACATTGTGCGAGAAGAAGTTCGGCAATCGCTTCAAATTCCCCACGCACCGCGGCCCAAGCCGGAAGCTATGAGCTATGCCGCTGCACTGCGCCACAACGCTCCTCCCCGTCCACGCCAAAACGCCGCCCCATCGCACTTCCGTCGACAGACGCCACCGCCGCCACCACCCACACTGACGTCATACCGTTCGCCAGTGGCCCAGCGCAGTGCACCGAGGAAGACTGACGTCTGGCGTACCCCTGACCATCCCCCGCTCTGCTACCACTGCGGCGAGGCCGGACACACATACCGCCGTTGCCAGTACCGACAGATGTGACTGCGTGGCTTCGCCGTCAATGCACCGCGTCCACAGCCAGGAGAACGACCACGTGACATCGCCGACTACCTGACAGGAACTCGGTGGACACCACGAGGCCCTTCGCGTTCGCCGTCGCCCAGCCGCCGCACGTCACCGCACCACCGGCAGTACTCTGGCCCAACGCGGGGCCGGTCTCCTAGCCCGTATCCGGGAAACTAAGGGCAGAAACCGGTGGAGGTGCGGTTGCTGTGCGACGAACTACAACAGATCCGACGACGACGACGACGCCGCGACGGAGCTTTCCGAACACAACGCCAACCAGGCAAAGCCCTGACGGCGAAAGCTCACTTACCGAAGGTGGCCTGACGACGCAACATGGAAGCAGCGGAACAAGCCGACGCAGCCGTGACCCGACGCCACGCCCTAACTGCAATGCAAGACGGCGAGCTAGCGACCTCGACGTTCTTATCGACGGCCACAGTCATTCTGTCATCAGTGGGTCGTTCGCCGCGAAGTTAAAGAAAGTTAGGACTGCTTGGAAAGGCCCTGAAATCCGCACAGCCGGAGGTCATCTCGTAACGCCTGCAGGAATCTGCACAGCGAGAGTCGCCAATAACGGCCGTATTTATCCTACAGACTTCGTAGTCCTACAGCGTTGCTCGAGAGATGTCATCCTTGGCATGGACTTCTTATGCCTCCATGGTGCTGTCATCAACCTGAAAACAAAGTCGATAACTTTATCCACAGAAGAAGCACTACCACCGCGCACGCCGTCAGGACACCATGCCTTGAATGTGCTGGAGGAACAAGTCACCATTCCGCCTCGCTCAAGTGTCATTATTTCAGTCGGCGCTCTTAAATCACCTAACTTGGAAGGCGTCGTTGAAGGCAGTCGGCATCTGTTGGTCACCTGAAATATTTGCGTCGCAAGAGGAATTGCAGAGCTGCGGGGAGGCAAAGCAACGGTTATGCTCACAAATTTCAGCAATGAGTACAAACATGTGAACAAAGGAACAACGGTCGCATACATCGAAGAAATTGTCGAAGCCACCAGTGCTTTCGCCCTCGCCGATTTCGCGGAACCTGCTCAGAGGAACCAAGCCCCTCCCATAGCTTTCGACGTCAATCCCAGACTTCCGAACGATAAGCAAGAACAGCTCAAGGCCCTGCACCTGCAATACGAAGAATGATTTTCATCGTCATCAAAAATTCGGCAGACCCCAATCACGGAACATCGCATCATAACCGAAGAAAATGCCAGACCACTCCGTCAGAGTCCGTACAGGTTTTCGACGCGAGAACGTGAGGCCATGAAGATACAAGTTGACGAAATGCTGCGGGATGACATTATCTAGCCGTCCAAGAGTCCATGGGCATTCCCCGTGGTGTTAGTGAAGAAAAAGGATGGGACCCTACGTTTCTGCGTCGATTATCGCCACCTGAACAAAATCACAAGAAAGGACGTGTATCCTCTCCAACGAATAGATGACGCACTTGATCGGCTCTATAACGGCAAGTACTTTTCGTCAATGGACCTCAAGACTGGCTATTGGCAAATCGAAGTAGACGAAAGAGACCGAGAGAAGACGGCGTTTATAACACCGGACGGCCTCTTCGAGTTTAAGGTGATGCCCTTCGGCCTTTGCTCAGCGCCTGCATTTTTTCAACGCGTTATGGATACAGTACTGGCAGGATTGAAGTGGCAGACTTGCCTTGTGTACTTGGACGACGTCGTCGTGTTTTCCTCGAGTTTCGACGAGCATCTTCGGCGCCTTGAATCTGTACTTCATGCCATCAAGACTTCCGGACTCACACTGAAGCCAGAAAAGTGCAGATTTGCGTATGAGGAGCTCTTGTTTCTGGGGCACGTTATCAGCAAGTCTGGAGTTCGTCCCGATCCACGGAAAACAGCCGCCATTGCCGACTTCCCGCTGCCGACTGACAAGAAAGCCGTGCGCCGATTTCTGGGCCTGTGCGCCTATTATAGGCGGTTCGTGAAAAACTTCGCCCGAATCGCCGATCCTCTCACTAACCTTACCAAGGCCGACGTGGAGTTCAAGTGGGAAACACCACAGGAACACGCTTTCCAGGAGCTTAAACATCGCCTCCAGACGCCTCCTTTACTTGCCCATTTCGACGAATTCGCCGAGACAAAAATACATACTGACGCAAGCAGCGTAGGTCTTGGCGCCGTTCTTGTGCAGAGGGCTGACGGACTTGAAAGGGTTATTAGTTACGCGAGCCGATCGCTATCCAAAGCAGAAGCAAATTATTCTACAACAGAAAAGGAGTGCCTCGCCATCATCTGAATTACGTCGAAATTTCGCCCCTACCTCTACGGCAGCTCTTCAAAGTTGTGAGCGACCACCACGCCTTGTGTTGGCTAGCCACCTTTAAAGACCCTTCAGGTCGCCTCGCACGATGGAGCCTGAGACTTCAAGAATATGACATTACTGTAAATTACAAGTCCGGCAAAAAACACTCCGACGCCGACTGTCTCTTTCGTGCGCCTGTCGACCAACCGCTACCCGACGACTCGGATGACGACTACTTCTTGGGAACGATAACTACCGACGACTTCGCTGAACGACAGTGGGCCGACCCGGAACTTAAGGCCCTAATAGAATACCTCGTAGGCAGGACCGCTGAAGTCCCGAAGGTATTCAAGCGCGCACTTGCGTCGTTCTTTCTACGAAACGGTCTTCTACAAAAGAAAAACTTTTCACCGCTTCGAGCTAAGTACCTCCTTGTGGTGCCTTCAGCTCTGCGACCAGAAATCCTGCAGGCCCTGCACGACGATCCGACGGCTGGGCACCTCGGTGTTTCTCGCACGCTCGCGAGGATACAAGAAAGGTACTACTGGCTACGTCTTACCACAGACGTCACTCGTTATGTGAGGACATGCTGGGACTGTCAGCGACGCAAGACACCACCGACAAGGCCAGCGGAACTTCTGCAGCCAATTGATTCACCTTGCCGACCTTTCCAGCAGATTGGTATGGACCTACTGGGGCCGTTCCCGACGTCGGCTTTCGGAAACAAGTGGATCGTGGTAGCTACCGACTACCTCACCCGCTACGCCGAGACAAAAGCCCTGCCAAAAGGAAGTGCATTCGAGGTAGCTAAGTTCTTCGCCGAAAATATCGTCCTACGTCACGGCGCCCCGGAGGTCCTTATCACAGACAGACGAACGGCATTCACTGCCGATTTAACTCAAGCGATCTTGGCATACAGCCAAACAAACCACCGCCGGACGACAGCGTACCACCCACAAACCAACAGCCTCACTAAGCGGCTTAACAAGACGATCGCCGACATGCTGTCAATGTACGTCGATGTCGAACACAAGACGTGGGACGCCATTCTTCCGTATGTGACCTTCGCATACAACACGGCGGTGCAGGAGACGACGCAGATATCTCCATACAAATTGGTCTACGGAAGGAGCCCGGCAACGACGCTCGATGCCATGTTACCCAACGTCACCGACGAAGAAAACCTCGATGTGAGCGAGTACCTTCAACGCGCCGAAGAAGCCCGACAACTTGCGCGCCTGCGTATCAAGAATCAACAGACGACCGACAGCCACCGTTACAACCTTCGACGACGCTTCGTGGAATACCAGCCCGGTGAACGTGTTTGGGTGTGGACGCCGATACGCCGACGTGGACTAAGTGAAAAGCTTCTACGACGGTACTTCGGACCCTACAGGGTGGTTCGACGTCTCGGCCCACTTGATTATGAGTTTGTCCCCGACGGCATCACGAACTCTCAACGATGCCAATCGCGACCTGAAGTCGTTCATGTCGCGCGCCTCAAGCCGTTTCATGCGCGTTAACAAACTTAAACAGTGTTTTTTTGTATTATTGTTGTATCGTAATTTATTCATTGTACTTTCTTGCATTATTATTGTACCTTCATCTTATGTTAAAGCATCGGGACGATGCCTTTTTTCAGAGGGGGGCAATGCCACGTTCCATTTCCCAAGTTTTTGTTATCGTCCCAAAACACCACACGATTCTCAGCGCAAACCGCGCCTGCAGTTTTCGAGAAGGTTCCTTACTGTAGTAGATCATTTCGATAAGATCACGCCCACTGTGCGAACGGTACAGATTGTTCTGCAACCTACGCCACCGCCAGCGATAACGCTAGAACATTCAACGGCAAGGGTATAAATGCCGACGCGCTTCGCCGCTTGTCAGTTGTTGATCCAAGACCAACGCTACGTTCGCCGCTATCAGTCCGAGACTGCTATCTGTGCGAGACTGCTGCTGTAATTATACTTTCTGTTTACCGGGCACAGGTTCGCCCAAATAAACAGTTAAACCCCAACACGAAATCTCCTGTCTTCGGCAACGTCACAACCCGTGACAATATGATTGTGAGAGGTGCTCTAGCAGAGAGCTCCGGAAATTAGTACCACCGTGGGTTTCTAACTTGCACCTAAATATACGAGCACTGGCCTCAAGCGATTTCGCCTACACGGAAAATGTTACCGCCGCAGCTGGGATTCCGTCCCACGACCTGCATGTCAGCAGATAGCGGCTAGACCATCGCGGCGTGTCTATCGAAGCGGAACATAAGAGATTTGGAATACCACCAAAGTCATGCGACAATTAGTAGATGTTCTTTCTGTTGTCGAGAGAATTTCATTACACTACTTTGCGTTCTTACTACCTTACAGCGGCCGCGTCATGTTCGGGCTATCATACGGCATACATAACACTCTGTGATCGTCACAAGGCGCCTATAACGGCACAAGTGACCTCAGTCGCTAGCCGAGTATTCCTTCTCGTGATCAGAGGGAAGAATTCCGTTCTCCTGTCGTGCGTTCGGGCAAATGAAAGCCGCAATTTTTAGACTGGCACCTTTGTCTTCTGGAGTTTACCACGAAATCTTCAATGTGATAGCTTTCATTACAATTAACGTCAGTTGTATGATGCAATGTGAAGACTTTCTGGAAGAAGACCTACCATTTTGTAAATAGCTCCGTGAACCCATCAAAATACTGAGCAGAGTAATTCGAGATTACTTCCAGAAGATCGAGATAATCATTTTTATCTTTATTTCCTGCTTAAGATTGCTACTGGGGGAATACCTTATTGGTACGTCGTGACTCACGTGAACGCAGGTAAAGAGGTCACTTAGACTTCACATGTTCAAACTGTGAACGATACACTTAAGAGGAACGCATACTTTTGACCACTTGAGATGACAAACTCAGCCTGATAACCTCAAGTCTACTTCAGGACCTTTTGCATTATCGGCGTTTCCATTATCGGGAATGCGTCCATACTGACCCCGCTAATCCAGTTTGTGTTGCTTTTATTATTTACAAAAAATGAACGTTTCACAACACGGCATCTTATGGATAGAACTCTCACCTGCGTTGACAAGTTAACCGTATTTTATTATCGTATTATTCCTGGTAATATGCTCTCTCTTCGAAGGATTGTAAGAGCGTCTTTGGAGGATAATACGATTTCTTGCACAATACCATTCCAAAACTTTAGACCACTAGACGACGTGCGTGTCACAATTGGCAACTATGCGTAATTATTACTTGCCTATAATAACTATGCCACACTAACACGGGCAGGTTACCGTTTCCACTGGACATATTCGCACACAACTGACATCGACTTGCCTGACGCTCACTTTGAACAGTAAATTGTGCTGCACACGATTTCATTAGACAAACATGCACACAAGCACGCACGCCTTCACAGATACGCACACGCACGTACACAATGTCTCGGGAAGGATATTGATTAGAAGAGGTAGGTAAAGATGGCCCCGCCACGGTGGTCTAGTGGCTAAGGTACTCGGCTGCTGACCCGCAGGGCGCGGGTTCGAATCCCGGCTGCGGCGGCTGCATTTGCGATGCAGGCGGAAATGTTGTAGGCCCGTGTACTCAGAGTTGGGTGCACGTTAAAGAACCCCAGGTGGTTTAAATTTCCGGAGCCCTCCACTACGGCGTCTCTCATAATCATATAGTGATTTTGGGACGTTAAACCCTACATATCAATCAATCAAAGATGTATCTACAGCTGGGTGAGCAAGCAGTATCACCAATATTCCTCAGGTCGCGCGAGTCCATACTCTTTGTCATCTTTCTTCGCCCTTTTCATCTCAATGCCACTGGTACGTAGCATGACCCCAGGTGCCGGAAGCATTGTGGTAAAGGTCGTTCTCAGAGGCACTGCTGTAGAGCTTGAGCCTTAAGACGTGAACAACATCACTGAACGGAACACTGTGATGATAGACAGATGGGGCTGATCTCACAGGTTGAAGGTGTTACTTGACACAATACCATCTCGTACAATTCTTGAAGGCAAAATCTCTGAGCGACCACCATTAAAACCCGGCACTATGTTTGAGTTGTGCAATGTTCATCTCATCTTGTCTCTTTCACTCTCTATTAGTCCCCGTTCTCGTCCAAATGGAGGATAATAAACTGGACGTATACTGAACCGAGCTCTGGAAAACTTGAGGAGAGACGCGGGCGAGGTCACAGGTGAGTCAAACAGGAGCGCGTCAAAGACGCGCACAAGGTGTTCTGCAGGTGGTGCGGGGAACGAACCCCCGTATTCTCGAACGTCCCTTCACTCAAAGCTTCACCTTCTTTCGAGAAAGCCGATGGGAGCGCCGTCTGTAGGCAGGAAAAGTGGCTACATATTAGTGATAGTCTGCTGCGATGTTTTAACAGCGCTGCGTCATTTTCAGCCGAAGAGCGGTGAAGTGCTCAGCTCTGTAAAGTGAAGGGCAAAAGTCGAGTCGAGGAGCATTTGTGAATACCGGGGTTAGGCGCCATGCCATCAGCTTGGTGCGTTAAAACGCTCACTGTGCGAAGTTGTATTTCCTAGATGAAAGAAGTGGCTTCACAGAAACGTCAGCGCGGTCCAAAGTATTGCGTTCTGGGCTGCCGCAACAAAGCAAACAACACTAAAGGGCGCTCTCCACATATAAAGCTGTATCAGTTTCCCAGCATGTGAAATCTTGCGAACACAGCCGCATTCGTGAAAGATAGAGCAAGCATGACGCGAGAGGCAAAAAAAAAGATACGAAGCGAGCACTTCAACTTGACTCACTGTGGTTGAACTTCAGCTTGCTACTTCGTGCCGACGCCAGTGGCTCATGCTTCCACGGCACGGAGGTCATGATTTTAAATCTTCTCGGACATATTAATGCCATTACGGTATAACTTTAGTCTTTTAGCACACCGCAATCGTTTGCACATGACAGTACACAGCTGCTACTGCTAGATACCACATCAAAACAACAATTGTGTAAAGTTTCCATAAACGTCCACACAGCATTAGTGCGCGGCTTCATGTTGGCAGGATGAGACTTACCCCGAGGCATACGCCGTATGCGGTATTATCATAAAGGACCTGAAAAATTTATTTCGCAGTGACTCGGGAGTCATCGTCTTCCGTCGTCTGTTCCACATCACAAACTTGACAAACGCGCTTTAATCTTTTTGTTCTATTCGCTTTTCGGAAGTGTTTGTACAGCTCAGGGGTCTTTATGGAGCCCCACTGCAGGCGATACATTGTGAGGTGACTCAAACGCTGTGTGCGCGCTCTGCACGAGCACGTAAGCGAGCGGCAGCGCATTCAGGGGAAGGGAAGACGCGCGATATACATCACCGATTTCTATTTTTCTGCAGAAGATGGCGCTGTCTATCCAGAATCGCAGCACCATCGTGCGTTGCTTTGGCTTGCTATATGGACACTCTCAGCTGAATGTCGCCGCCAGCGTCGGCGTCGACGTGGGCGTTGGAGTCTATGTCTTGCACCGTATATGTATACGTATCTATATATATGAAAACGCAAGAAAAAATAAACTCCAGAAAAAGTACTCTGGATCACGGTATCAAAGGTGGGGCATCCACGTCATCAATGCGAGGTGTTAACTGCTGAGCCACCGAGGGGTACCACCTTGTACATTGAAATGGCAAGCTATTTATATCTACCACTTACAGTTGTTAGCGGGCATCGCAGGGGGCGGACTTTCGTTTTTCACCATTATTAGCAAGATGGTGCTATGAGCGTGCGGTGGCTCTCATTTATCATGCGTACTTTGGCCCACGAAAAGGAGGGGAGTGGACGATGTCTCGCACGCCCTTATCTCCCAGAGTAGAGGATCATACGTCTTCGCTGGCGTCGGGCTTGCACTGGAACTGATCTGTTGTAGTTACGGGGCGCACAAACATCACTGCACTTATTGGACAGCCTTCGCTTGCGAAAAATTGGCAGATCCCACGTACAGTGGGAATCGATAATATGCAAAGCACGAGTGAGAAATGTTGAAATGTCACTTTAAAATCAGCACAACGTCACGAAGTGGAGGTAAATGAGGCCGTTCATTACTTTCATGTCATAATTATCATGTTTGCGTGTGTCGTTTACCTTCACCATTTATTCACGTTATGCGATACCAAATTCAGTATATATGGAGCTAGAAAACGGCAGCGAGCACGCCATAAGCGTGATATGCTGTCATGTTCTTACGTGACATACGTGTGAGGATTATCACGTTAGCAACAGTCATATACTTTCGTCTTCCAATAACGTCATGTAACACAGAATTTAGTATATGTGGAGGTAGAAAACGGCCGCGAGCACATCATGAAGGGACCAATATACTCAAAAGTAGCGTTGACGCGTGTGCACATTGGGCACAGCAGCGCTACGTTAGCAAAACGCGAGCAATCTACAGTCTGACGCCACGCACGACCAGCGTCCCTCAGCGCAGCCTGAGGGAAACCGGCGCGAAATGCGATATGTTGCATTTCGCGCCACTGCATTACCTAAACAACACTGCGTCTCCCAAATTTCGTGACAGGGGGACGCTGGACGCGCTAAAACGCGCATGCGTCAAAGCAAGGCAGCGTGGCATGTGCATGCGTGTATATGGCAGCACCGGTGTCTGGCGTGGCAACACAGGCATAACGCAACGAAATGAACGCCGGCGAGCACGCCCACCGCGTAACGTCGAAGTGTATTAATGTATTGGTGTCTTGACTGTGGCATGTAGTCATGCATGTTCTGCCTGACACGCATCATAATTCTCATACTTGCACCAGTCACATACCTTCGTCATCCATTGGTGTCCCGTAATACCAAATTCAGCATATCTGAAGCTGTCGAAACGGCCGCGAGCGCATCATTGCGGCATGTTGTCATGTTGTTACATGGCGCGCATGTTGTGATTATCATGTTTGTATGTGTCATTTAC
Source organism: Rhipicephalus annulatus (assembly GCA_013436015.1). Lineage (NCBI taxonomy): Eukaryota > Metazoa > Arthropoda > Arachnida > Ixodida > Ixodidae > Rhipicephalus > Rhipicephalus annulatus. The sequence goes on from WOVY01009848.1 coordinate 1,384,340, forward strand.
GTATGTCGTCCGTTTGTGTCACGTAATACCGAGTTTGGTATATGTGAAGCTAGCGAAACGGCCGCGAACTCATCATGAGCGTAGCATGCAGTCATGTTGTTACATGACACGCATCTCATGTTTATCGAGTTTGCACCAGTAACCTACCTTCGTCATCTATTCACGTCTCGTAATACCGGATTTGGTATAAGTGAACCTAGTTAAACGGCCACCAGCACATCATGAGAGTGGGATGTAGTAATAATTTTACATGACAAGCATTTGATAATCATCACGTTTGCATTAGTCACATACCTTTGTCATCAATTCATGAACTGCAATGCCAAATTTGGTATATGTGACGCTAGCGCAATGGCCACGAGTGCATCATGGGCGTGGCATGTCATCATGTTGTTACATGACACGCATGTCATGATTTTCACTTCATAGTCTCTCACTTGTGTTCACCATGCATCCATGCCATATTATACCAGTTCTGCAACATGCCATGTCAACGAAACCACCGCATGAACTTAAGGACCATGAAATGTAAATCATGACAACCATGACATACCAGTCATGAATTTTTTGTTTTAACAAGTTAAATACAGTCTTGTTATGTCATATCAAGTTTGGTATTGATACCATTATCGAAACGGCCAGGAGAGCTTAAGGTCGAAGGCGGCTTAATAGATAGATAGATAGATAGATAGATAGATAGATAGATAGATACGATCGAAGTCGCCAAAGTTCACTAAGAAATGCGAAGCATTTCTTAGTGAACTAGAATGGAGAACATATTTGACTAGTCATAACATGAAAATCATGACATGTATGTCATGAATGTCATAATTTACAATTCATGGTCCTGCAGCTCTTGCGGTGGTTTCGTTCATATGACATGCTGCAAAACTGGTATGGTATGGGATGATTGCATGACAAACACAAGCGACAGACCCTAACATGAAAGTCAAGACATAAGTGTTTTGTTACAAGATGGCTGCAAGCCATGCTCATGATAAGCTCGCGGCCGTTACGCTAGCATCACATACACCGACTTTAGTATTACGGTACGTGAACGGTTTACGAACGTATGTGACTGGTGCAGGCATGATAATCATGAGATGCGTGTCATGTAACAGCATGACTACATGCCACGCTCATGATGCGCTGGTGGCGGTTTACCTAGCTTCACTTATACCAAACGTGGTATTACGGGACGTGAATAGATGACAAAGTTATAATACTGGTACAAACATGATAAACTTGAGAATCATGTAATGTAACAACATGACTACGCGCTATGCTCATGATGCGGTCGCGGCCGTTTCGCTAGCTTCACATGTACCAAACTCCGTATTACGCGACGCGAACGGACGACATAGGTAAATGACGCATCTAAACATGATAACCACGACATGCGCGTCATGTAACAGCGTCAATAAATGCCACCCTCATGATGCGTTCGCTGCCGTTTCGGTAGCTTCACATATGCTAAATTTGTTTTTACATGACGCCAATTGATCTCGAAGGTATGTGACTAGTGCAAACCTTATAGTCGTGAGATGCGTGTGATGTGAGAACATTACTAAATTCCACAGTTAAGACACCGATACATTTCGACGTGACGCGGTGCACGTGTTTGCCGGCGTTCATTTCGTCGCGTCACGCCGACGTTGCGACTCCAGGCGGTGCTGCCTTATAGTCGCAGGTGCGTGCCATTCTGCGTTGCTTTGATGCATGCGCCTTTCAGCGCGTCCGGGCGTCCCTCCGTCAAGAAAAGAGGGAGACGCAGTGTTGTTTGGGTAACGCATCGGCATAGAGGAATGTTACCCGAGAGTAAACCAGAGGGAGCTGTTTGGGCCGCCTGAGCATTGTTGCTACCGACCGTCAGGGGTACTAAGAAAATGAAACGCTCGCTGAACACAGTAACACGCTGAAGTGTCAGTGCCCTTTTTGGCACGTTTTCAAAGAACGCTTCCTGGACGCTTACGTAATCAGCCGTGACCGCCTTGATCACATCTAAAAAGAAAATGATATACACGTGCAAGTTGGGTTTTGCAGTTCGGTTTTGCTGCGCCTACTCACTAGGCTGTGTGTTCTGGCGCTACCATCAGATCTCCTAAACTGCATTGCTGGGTGCCTGTGGTATCAGCGCGAAATGCAGCATGTCGCATTTCGCATTTGTTGCCATCGGGCTGCACGGTTGGACGCTGGTCGCACCTAGCATCAGACCATAGAGTTCTCGCGTTTTGCTAAGTTAGTGCCGCTGTTGCCAGCGTTCGCGAGCATCAAGGCTGCACTGGAATAAATTGGGCCCTTCATGATGCCTGGTTAACCTCTCTGCCTTCCCTCTTGTTGTTTATCCTCCCCCTTCATGATGCGCTCGAGGCCTTTTTTCTAGCTCCACATATACCAAATTTGGCGTTACGTCATGTCAATGGATGACAAAATATATGACTGGTGCAAACATGATAATCGTGACACGCGTGTTACGTAAGACCATGATAACATACCACGCTCATAGCCTGCTCGTGCTCGTTTCGCTAGCTCCACATATACCATAGTTGGTATCACGTGACGTCAAAAGCTGACCAATGTAAACAACACATCCAAACATGATGGTTATGATACAGTCGTGTAAAGCATTATTATCTTCCACCTCGTAACGTTGTGTTGATTTTAAAGTGACACATGAGCGTTTCTCATTCATGCTTCGCATCTCATCGATTCCTACTCTACGTGAGATCTGCCAATTTTTTTAACATATTTGACTAGTCCTAACATTAAAATTATGATATTGTTACGACGCGGGATTGACGAGCACACAAATCGAGCACGCTTTCTCTATTACAGGACAAAGGCTGCAACGTCTTTTTCCTCTCAACTCTCGGCTAAGGACACTCGCGCTGCTTTGTTGTCGCCGCCACTGGCACATACGTGTGGCATTCCCTCTTAAAAAACATGGCCCTAATGTTAAACGCTCGTGAAGCAAGGCGAAACCAAAACTGCTCAGTTAGTCACTGAAAGTAAGGCTTCATTCGAAACGCGTGGACGATTTCTGGTGAATGTCTGCAGCACTTCAAACACTGCAAGCCGTCCAGAATAACCTCGTAGTTGACGTCAGTGATGTATTGTAGAACCTTGTGAGGTCTGTAGAGCCTTCTCAACAGCTTTTCGGAGAGCACACGCTAACAAATTGGTGTCCAGACTGACACTTTGCCGCCGACGTTGTATATGACGGTTTTGTGCCGGAGATTGTGTAGTTTTTGTCATCGTCTTGTTGCTTTGCGATTCGCAACCTAGCAAGTTGTCAGACTTCCTCTGCTCGCTAGCTAAACTCTGTCTTTCGACCCATTACCATCATTTTCATGAGGGAGCATCGCGTCTAACGTTGTCGTAACTTAGTGTTCGTGAAGGAGACTGGGGGTGTATTCCGAGTGGTCTCCTGACGAGCCATGTTGTACGTAAACGTGACGTGGGGCATGATGTCGTCCCAGTTCTTGTGCTCTACATCTACGTACATGATAATCATATCAGCCAGGGTCTTGTTGAGACGTACGGTGAGCCCGTTCGCCTGGGGATGATACACCATTGTCTTCCTGTGAGCTGTACCACTTGGTCGGAAAACGGTGTCCAAAAGCTCAGCCACGAACGCATTACCTCTGTCGGTGGTGGCTATTGCGGGAGCACCGTGTCTTAAAACGATGGCTTTGATGAAAAATTGCGCCGCTTCAGCTGCCATTCTGTGTGGCAGAGCGCCTGTCTCCATGTATCGGGTCAGGTAATCTCTGGCGACAACTATCCATCTGTTTCCAGAGGCAGACTTTGGGTAGGGGCCCAGAAAATTCATGCCGATTTGTGCTAACGATGTCTCCGGCACTAAGGCATGCTGCAGAAGGCCGGCTGGTTTGAAGGATGGTGGCTTGTGTCGCTGGTAATATAAACATGCCTGCACGTAATTTAGACAACTCCGGCAAGTCTTGGCCAGTAATAGTTTTGCCTTATCCTCGCCAATGTTCTTGGGTAACCAAATAACTAGTGGTATGTTCGTCGTGCATGCTTGCAGTACCTCACGGTGAAGCGAAAATTGATTGATTTATTCGTGGGATTTAACGTTCCAAAACCTCCATATGATTATAAGAGACGCCGTAGCGGAGGGCTCCAGAAATTTCGACCACCTAGGATTTTAAACGTGCGTCCCAATGTGAGTACACGGGCCTACAGAATTTCCGCCTGCATCGGAAATGTAGCCGCTAAGGCCGGGATTTGATCCCGCGCCCTGTGGGTCAGCAGCCCAGTACCTCAGCCACTAGACCATTGTTGCGGGGCGGCGAAGCGAAAAAGGAACGACAAGCAAGTGGCTGGTGCCGGCGGGTGAAAAGTTCTTTTTATAAAGAACGTCATTCCATAAGCAGTACGACGGCAGCCCTCACGAAAATAACTTTGGCTCGCTATTCGTTTGCCGTTTTAGGTAGTTTATGAATGGTAGCAATTCAGGGTCGTCGTGCTGCTGTTGAGAAGAAGAGGCAGTGTCCAGAATTGCCAAAAAGGCCGTGTCATCGTCGTCATTCGGCGATGGAGAAAGACAGTGAAGGGGATGGAGAAAGACAGTCGGCATTGGTGTGTCGTTTTCTCGACTTGTAGGTCACAGTAAAGTCAAATTCTTGGAGCCGAAGACTCTAGCGTGCAAGATAGCTAGATGGATCTTTCAATTTGATTAAGCAACAGAGCGGGTGGTGATCGCTAATAACGGTGAAAGGCCGGCCGTACAAATCAGGAGTAATCTTCAGGATTGCCCACACCATTGCAAGACATATTTTTCCGTCGTAGTATAGTTAGCTTCTGAACGCGACAGTGTCCTGCTGGCGTAGGCGATCAACTATTTTATGTTTGCCTTCGACTGTGCGAGGGCTGCTCCAAGACCCACATTACTAGCGTCTGTATGTAGTATTGTTGGCGCATCATCATCGAAGTGGGCAAGCACGGGTGGTGTTTGCATGCGTTGACGAAACTCGTGAAAGGCCTGCTGCTGGTCCTCACCCCATGTGAAGGGCATATCTTCCCGAGTGAGCTGTGTCAATGGCCATGCGATGCGCAAAAAATTGATAATAGACCGCACGTAATAGGCACAGAGTCCCAAAAAACGTCGCACTGAATGTTTGTCTGATGGCGTTGGGATATTCACCACGACGGCAATTTTATCCGGTCGGGTCGGATCCCTTGGTTGCTCACGACGTGACCGAAGAATTGAAGCTAACGGAAGCCGAAGTGGCACTTTTCGGGTTTTAGAGTAAGACCGGCCAAGCGTAGAGGGGGGCGCTGCTAGCGCGCGATGATGTAGGACGTGCTGCGCTTCGGCTCCGCTGACTTTCGGCTGAAACCACGGGCAACTTCGCCGTAACCCGTCAAGACCAGCATCAATCGTTTTGGCAACTCACAGGCAACACGTGGATACCAGTGTCATCCAGGTGGGCCGGTTTTTAACAACTTTACGGCCGATCATCACCCGACCACGTTGGCGACGCCGTTAAGCCAAACGGCGACGCCGACGTCCGGCGGCGCGGGACCGGCTTTCCGAGGCAACATGGACGCTACTCTCATGCAGCGTGGATACGACCCACATGCCATGAAGTGGGAGACGATTACGACTTCTGAAACGCCAAACTCTGCTTCTTCACCGAGGTTTCGGAGCCAAGCTCTCAACGACGCGGTGGAACGCCGCTCGCAAGCCAACGCCAAGAAGGCGGCGTCTGCCGCTGCCCCGGCATTCGGCACGCCAGTTGACAAGACGCAGCCTCCCGCTTCGCGCGCTGTGGGACGCAAGGGCAAATTTCTGACCAAATGGAAGCCTCGCCCGTTTACGAAACCGAGTCCGGACGACTATGTAATAGTCGTAAAGCCACGAGAGTGCCTCTCTATGCATGATGCTTTCTCAGAGAACTGGTACGGGACAGCGTTTAAGGCATACCTAGGGCCCAAGCCAGCTGAGACGCTCACAGTTATTCCATCGAGAGAGCAAAATTTGATCGTGATTCACACCCTGGACCCTGACACGGCAGACAAAATCATCGGGGACTTCGCGGTAAACATCGAGCACAGGCAGGTTCTGCTCAACGGGAACCTGCGACAAGATGGTAGCAATGTCTGCCACGGAGTCATCGTAGTCCGCAACACAGATACGACTGAGACGCTCCGAGAGATCGTACGCTGGAGGTCAGGCACCACCGTGGAGGTGCGTAAATTTGGCACATCGAACAAGACGCGTGTAACCTTTGCCAGCAAGGAGAAGCCACGCTTTGTTCACTACGACACAATGCTGATCCCCGTCAAACCCTACTACCGGATGATCCCGGCCTGCGGCAAGTGCGGTGTCGTCGGCCATCGGATGGACACTTGTCCCAACCCACGACCGGATACGTGTGGCCTGTGTGGACAGCAGGTTCCACTTGTGAAAGACGGGGTGCGGGCCCCTCATGAATGTGTACCCGTATGTTCTGTGTGCGGTAGAGCACACGCCACAAACTCTCGAGCATGTACGGCCAAGTACCGTAATTCCAAGGTGGCCGCACAACAGGGCGGAAAGTCCAAAAGGGCGTCCAAGAAACGACGCAAAGATCAGACTCCCAGTGAGCCACCACGCCGGGAAGTCGCCAAGACAGACAAGCCTGCTTCCCCTACTGGAGGAACCGAAAAGCAGCCGAAATCGCAACCATGCGGCGAAGCCGGGCCATGGGCCAACGGCGTCAAAAACGGAAACCAGGTGGATGGTACGGGTAGAGCTGCCTCCTCATCCCCCCCTATCATCCCCTGTTCATCGCGTAACGCCGACCAAAATATTATTGCCAAACTTCAGGCACAAATCGAAGCGTTACAGAGAAGACTAGCGGCAGCCGAGGCCAAACAGACCCAACTAGTCTCCCCTCCTGCTCCCCCTGCAGTAGAGGTATTGGAGAGTGAGACCAGGCGGCGGCAGCGGACGCAGTTGCCGCACTCGAGGCTCGTGTGAACACCCTTGAGGTCCGTATGGACAGCCGTATAACTGTCCTCGAAACCCAAATCTCAGCGGCTGTAAATGCCACCATTGCTAAAATGACAGAAACCATCCCAGCCCTGATAGCCCAACAAGTGGCGCGTTTCACCAAACGAGCCGGCCCAATTAAAGACGTGTCCAGCCGGTACCTTAAAACGCTTCTACGACAGATCGAATTTGAAGATGATGACAGCTGCTCCGCCTCCGGAATTGAGGACACCCCCCGCCCCGCGAGTGCTGGCTCGGGAGCACCGCAACCGCAATCGATCGTTAACTCCACTGACCATGGCGGGCACCCTTAGAATTCGGAAGTCCCCACGATCCAATACGGCCACCCCCATCCAAATCACCCAGTGAAATTGTCGGGGCTTCAAGGCTCACACTAAGCGCGCCAACCTCCGGCTTTTCTTCGCAGCATTTCAAAACCTTCCTGCTGTGGTAGCCCTCCAGGAGCCAGGAAGTGCTGCCACACTCACAAACTATACTACGTTTCAGCAGGACCCCTTATCTTGTATCTGCGTGCGCAAAAATTATACGGCCAACCTAATTGATCTCAACCTTAAGCCAGCTTTCTCGTACGTGATGGTGACACTCCTTCCGCTGCGTAAACAGGAACCGCCACTGCACGTGCTAAGCATTTATTGCTCGCCAAAACTAAGCAACATTACATTCGCAGACCTTTTCAGCCGCGCCTTAAAGGCTGCAGGCAGGGATCCTCTGGTGATCGTGAGTGATTTTAATGCCCTCAGCACACTCTGGGGGTATGCACGTGAAGAGAAACGTGGACGTAAATTGGCGGAACATATGTCCACGCTGGGCCTAACTCTTCACACCGACCCTGCCTACCCAACTGGCGTGGGTAACTCCGTGACCCGGGACACATGTCCGGACCTTATCCTTACAAAAAACATCCAATATGCGGATTGGGTCAACACTGAGGAGACCCTCGGCAGCGAGCACTGCATACTCAACACCACCATTCGCACCTATCCTTTGGCAAGACCCTACGGAGAAGCAAAATTACCCGATTACCCGAAGTTTCGGCAAATATACGCCAATTCGACACCCATTGAGGAGCAAGGATACCATGCTTGGTCCCAGCAACTGGTTTCCTCTTTACGCTCCACAGAAACACAAATTAAACTCTCCGAGGCAACTCCGGCGGTGGATAACCATCTCCTTCACCTCTGGGAGGCCCGGCGCCGCCTCGTCCGCCGATGGCGCCGGCAAAAACACAACCGAAAGCTCAAAATGCGCATCGCTGAGCTCACTCAGCGAGCAGCAGAGTACGCGGCCCAGCTCGCTGACTCTAACTGGGTGGACCGTTGCAACACGGCTGCTCGACAAATGTCCAGCCGGAGTACCTGGCGCCTCTTGCGCGCCTTGATTGATCCGACCCAAACTCGAACAAACACACAAAAGCATCTGCAACGAGCATTTCACAGCTTCGACGGAGACACAGCGAAATTGGCATGTAAACTCCGAGACCAATGTCTATGCACACAGCGGGACTCCCGAGGGCCGGCGTACTCTTATGCAGGTACCGAGAACGCGAAGCTGGATCAACTGTTCCAGTTACACGACCTGAAGGCAGCCCTAGCAAAAATGAGGCGAGGAACGGCGCCGGGAAGGGATAAAATTACCGTTAAATTACTTGCCACTCTTCCTGACTCGGCCTACACCATGCTCCTTGCCTACATCAATTCCATTTGGATCGGGAAAACAAGCCTACCAATTGAGTGGAAGACCGCCCTGGTCACCTTCATACCAAAAGCGGGCAAAGCCATTAACACGGACAACCTCCGCCCCATCTCCCTTACTTCTTGTGGGGGAAAATTAATGGAGACGATGGTGCGCAACAGGTTGTCTGCGTTCTTGCAGACCAAAAATGCATTTGCAGACACCATGTTCAGGTTCCGCCCACACCGGTCCGCGCAAGATGTCTTCCTTCAGCTCGACCATGAGATCCTCGATCCAGTCGAGTATTGAATGACAAAGTTGTGCTCGCTTTGGATCTGAAGGGGCCTTTGATAACGTGACTCACGAAATTATTCTAACACATCTCTCACATGTGGATTGCGGCCAAAATACCTTCAACTATATTAAACAATTTCTCACTGACCGACAATCATACATTCGGATTCAGGACATTGAACACGGCCCTTACCGATTAGGCATGAGAGGGACTCCGCAGGGAGTGGTCCTCTCGCCCCTCCTATTCAATGTGGCAATGATGAGACTCCCCGCTCAGCTGGCGAAAGTCGAAGGCATACAGCATGCGCTGTACGCCGACGACATCACCATATGGGCGTCACACGGCTCGGCAGGAGACAGCCTGCAGCAAGCGGCGGACATCGTGGATGACTATGCCCGTCGCTGCGGCCTTCAGTGCTTCCCGTCCAAATTGGAATTTGTGAACATACGCCCATCATCAAAGTGCACCACAAAAATCGACCTCTCCCTTCACAGCGGACCCATACCCGAACGCGATGAAATTAGAGTACTAGGGCTTTTTATACTCAAAAATCGCAGAGCAGACACAACATTGGCCGAATTGCGTAAGGTGGGGGACCAGGTGGGCCGGATGGTCCGCCGGGTTTCCAACAGGCCCGGGGGGTTACGATGCAAAGATGCCTTGCGGCTGGCGCATGCGTTCGTAACCAGCCGAGTCCTGTACTCGGCTCCATACCTCCACCTACGCAAATCCGACGGGAATGCACTCGAAGTCATTCTCCGCAAAATCTACAAGCGCGCCCTAGACCTTCCTGTCAGCACCTCTACCTAGCACCTTTTGGGCTTGGGAATGGTGAACACCTTCAAGGAGCTGAGAGAGGTGCACTTGAAAAACCAATATACTAGACTCTCTAAAACACCGTCAGGTCGCCGCCTCTTTGCCCGGCTACACATCAATCATTCAATACACACGGAAGAGCGCGTACGGATTCCAGAAGTTTGGCGATACTCTTTGCACGTGCGCCCTCTTCCGGCTAACATGACCCGAGACGACTACAGTGGCCGACGCCTCGCGCGGGCGGAAGCCTTGGCTCGACACTATGGCCACAAATTCGGAGTATTCTACGTGGACGCCTCCGGCCCGCACCACGGTGGTTGGTACACGGCTGCGGTCGTCCACCAAAATACCGTTGTAAACGGACTCACATTCTGTGCACATAACATTACGCGCGCGGAGGAGATCGCCATCGCACTAGCCGCCGCAGATTTGGACTCGAGGGTCATCATCACCGACTCAAGGGGTGCCTGTCGCAATATTGAACAAGGATACATTCCGTACCGTGCCTATAAAATTTTGCAGAACAGCAGCTACCTAGGTGCCCCCGCGCACCGAACGATCATATGGGCTCCGGCTCACACGGGCCTCGATGGTAATGAGACGGCCGATGCCGCCGCCCGCGCGCTCACTCTCCGGGCACCATCCTCGTCCCCTACCGATCCGGAACTCGAACCTAATCCCGTCTAAACCTTTAAGGAGGTCACACAATTTTATCAATCCGGCCATAACGTCTGTCCGAAACCCTGTTAAGGCCTCACGAAAGCGGAGGAGCGAATCCTCCTTCGCCTTTATACTAAAACTCTATTGTGCCCGGCCATCATAAAACACTTTGACCCCGCTTGCACGGGGAAGTGCCCGCATTCTGAGGAAAATTCCTCTGACATTTTCCACATGGTGTGGGCATGCCAAAAAACTCCAAACCTTACCCCACTACCCAACCCTTCGCGGGAGGACTGGGAGGCAGCCCTGCTCGGCTGCTCTGGCCTGACGGCCCAACGAGCCCTGGTAGAGCGTGCCCGGGCCAGGGCCAACGCCATTGGGCTCCCGTAAGAGGGAGCTCACCTAGTGTTTGTACGGGGCGGCCCCTTCAGGACCGTTCCCACCCTCCCTGTAAGTAACATCTGTAAATAAATGTTTTTCAGCAGCAGCTGCCAAGCGTATCGCTTCAAATTAACTTCAAACGTTCGTAAGTGTTTCTAGAAAGTCGCCGAAATGACAATCACGTCGTCGGGGTACATCAAGCAGGTTTGCCACTTCAGTCCCGACAGAACCGTGTCCATCAGACGCTTGAATGTTGATGGCGCCAAACACAAATCGAAAGGAAGTACGTAAATTCATAAAGTACGTTGGTTGTAACAAAGGCGGTCTTCTCACTATCTCTCTCATCCACTTCGTTTTGCCAGTAGGTGCTTTTTAATTCCATGGACGAAAAGTAGCATGCGTTTCGTAGTCTACGCAATGAATCATCAATACGCAGCAGAGGATAGACGTCTTTTTTGTGATCTGATTTAGCTTTCTGTAGTCGACGCAGCAACGCAGGCTGACGTTCTTTTTTTCTTTTTTTGATGATTATTACTGGTTATGCCTAAGGGCTGTTAAAGACCAAATAATACCATCTTTCAGCATCGTTTTCACCTGTTTTTTTATTAATTAACGCTCTTTTGGGGCGACGCGATGAGGATTTTGCCGGATGGGTCTGGCGTCGGAATGCGTGATGATGTGGCGTTTCGTCAGTGTCTTTTGACCAACTGTTGATGAGGATGAGAAGCAACCGTGGTACACAGTAATCAGCGTGAGAAGGTGGTCTCGCTCAATGGGAGATAACGTTGGACTAACGCCGACAGATGTCAGTGTAGTGGTTGTAGACGCTGGTGCTTTCTCCACTAAACGACAATCTTCTATTTGAGCGAGTTTGTCGAAATAGGGAATAGCAGTGCCTTTAACTATGTGTCAGCATTCTCTGCTGAAATTTGTCAGCAAGAGTTCAGCGCATCCGTCAATAACAGTGATGACAGCCCTGGCAATAGAAATGCCGCTAGTGAATGCCAGCCCATTCATCTGTTCAGCGATGCCAATACCGTTTTGTAAGATGTCGAAGTGCATTGATACGAGAGAGCAACTTCGTGGCGGCAGTATAACGTCGTCATCGGAAATACGGAAGCGAGGTGGCTGGTGTTCCTCATCAGTAGCAGTGTGCGAGCTTATACCGAACGTTACGCTTCTGTCGCGGAGGTCTATCACAGCCCCTTATTAGCGCAATAAATTCATTCCCAATAACTCCTCTTCTTTTCTGTCTCTTTTCGTTCTATTATTCTCCTTTTCCCCCACCCCAAGTGTAGGGTGGCCAACCGAGCCAAGCTTGGTTAACCTCCCTTCCTTTCTTCTCTATTTATCTCTCTCTCTCTCTCATTCCCAATATGAGCTTTTTGCAGCCCCCGTGAAGAATGACGAGGGTGGCGACAAAGGTGGCACCAGCGATGAAGAGTCGGGCCGTGCACTTTCCAACCGGTGTCATCAACTGACCTCCTGCAGTTCTTATATTCGGTCCATGCCATGGCATCTTCACCTTTTTTAGTCTTTAGACCTCCTGCAGTTCTTATATTCGGTCCATGCCATGGCATCTTCACCTTTTTTAGTCTTTCGGCTAGCTCTAGGCCTATAGAAAAGTGGTAGCCTGTGTCCGCAAGAGCCGTCACTTGGTGGCCGTCAATATGAACAACGAGGTCAGCGTTGATAACATCGGTTCCGTCGGCAGTTGTCTCCTTCGTCGGATTAGTCTTTGCTGTCGTCTTCTTCAGCATCGGTGGCTTCGAGCCGTCGTTTGCCTGTAATGGGGCTGTTAGGAATTTCGATTATTGGCAACCCCAACCCCCGAGCTCACTGCGTCTAGTTTCCCCGTCGCAGGCTAGGGTACCTGCCCCTGGTGACGTCGGCAAAACTGCGACGATTAAGGGAACTGGCCCTCGCAGGAGATGGAGAACGTGATCCATGCATTACTGGATTCTGCGGCGGTGCGTTCACAGGAGCGTCGTTGTACATGCGTCGATCGTCGTACGTAGCGTAAACAGGGTAGCGAGAAAATCTTGAGTACTGAGCGCCGCAATAACGGTGAACTCTGTAGACGTGCCCAGCTTCGCCACAATGAAAGCTTACCGGTGGACGGTCAGCGGTACGCCACAAAGCGGTTTTCCGATGCTTGTAGGTGAGCGGGGACTCACTGCTTGGCCAAGTTGAGAGGTTCACTTGTTGGCTATACGGCATTTGTCTTGTCGGCGAAATCGGCAGGGTTGGGGAAAGTCGTCGGCGCTGAAAGCAGCTGTGTTTGCAGGGTCGGTGGTGGCCCAATCATTCGAGTTCGCTGTGCCGAAGGCGCGACGACGGGGCGTGGGACTGCATCAGGTGTCGTCGCACATCACCATAGCCGGATGAACAGAGAGCCTGACGGACCTCATCCCGGACAACATCGGCGACAAAAGACAATGCGGGCGTCGGTTCGGTTGCTGGAATTAAACAAAGCTGCCGAAGTTCCTCCCTCAAAATCTCCCGCATGAATTCCCGCCGAGGCCTGTCATTGTCGGAGAGGTTCACCGCAGCCGTAACAGAACTATTCGCTTGAAAGTTGACCGGACTTTGCTGGCGGTACCGCTCCTCTAGGACCCGTTCAACAGCTGTGGCTTCTTTAGTGAACTCAGCTACTGTGGTTGGTGTATTTCTCACAAGCCCAGCAAACAGTTGCTCTTTCACACCTCGCATTAGATACCGCAGCTTCCTGTCTTCCGGCATATCGGGATCTGCCCTGCAAAGAAAAACGGGTCACGTCCTCGGTGAACACAGCAACGCTCTGATTTGGTTTTTGAATTCAAACTTCAAACAGGCGTTGCACCTTCTCATTTCTGTCGAGACTGCTGAAGGTGTCAATCAGTTGGTTGCGGAAGTCGTCCGACGTAGCCAAGCTTCTTTCCCTGTTGATATACTACGTCTGGGCGTTGTCTTTTAGGTAGAAGTACACATTCACGAGCTTGTATTCTGGGGTGGCCCACTGGTTACACTTCGCACAGCGTTTGAACTGGTCCAGCCAGTCTTGGGCGTCTTCATAAGTGTCACCATGAAAACAATCTGGAATTATGAAATTTTGCAGTGTCATGTGCACTGGAGTTGCAGTGGCCATGATGGCTGAAGAGACAAGCGATTGCTGGCAGTTTCTCGAAGGGGATTCAGTTCAGGAGCGAGGCCTAGCAGACGGTGACTGAAACGGTGGACTGGTGTGTCGACGCGTTGTAGCGATTCCATTCTCGAATGTCGGGTGCGCGAAGGCGTGCCAAGCATGAAGACTACCCAGCACCTCCACCAGTGTGACGACGCGGGATCGACGAGCACACGAAGCACCTCGAAAAAGTACGCTTTATTGATTACAGGACAAAGACTGCAAAGTCTTCTTCGTCTTAGCCCTCAGCCAAAGGCTCTCGCACTGCTTCGTAGTCGTGGCCACTGGCGAATACACGCGTCAATATGTATGTCGTGAATGTCATCATTTACATTTCATGGTCCTGCAGCTCTTGTGGTGGTTTCGTTCACAAGGCATGTTGCAAAACTGGTATGGTATGGCATGATTGCATGATAAACGCAAGGGACAGACCCTCACATGAAAATCATGACATGCGTGCCATGTAACAACATGCCTACATGCCACGCTGATGATGCGCTCGCGGCCGTTTCGCTACCTTCACACATGCCAAACGTGGTATTACATGACTCCAGGGGATGACGAAGGTATGTGACTGGTGCAAACATGATAATCATGAGATACGTGTCATGTGTGAACTTGATTAGATGCCACAGTCAAGGCAGCAATACATTTCGACGTGACGTGTGTGCGTGCTCGCCGGCGTTCATTTCGTCGCGTCACGCACGCATTGCCAGGCCAGGTGCCAGTCTTGCCATATACTCGAAGACATGCGCCGCGCTGCGTTTCTTTGACGCATACGCGTTTTAGCGCGTCCGGCGTCCCTCCATCACGAAAAGAGGGAGACAGTGTTCTCTGAGTAACGCATCTGCGCGAAATGGAGAGAGAGAGAGAGAATAAACATTTATTAATAACAAATTGAAACTGAGCCTTCTTTGGGTGGGGCCCTCAGTCCAGGGCTCCATTGCCTTGCGCGACCCTGCGAGCCCGCTGGACCAGCTGCTGCTGTTCCTGCCGGCGTTAGCTGAGCAGTGCAGACTCCCAAGAGGAAGGGGTGGGATTGGGAACGGGAGGCACGCCCTGTGGGGCAGAGCATTCCCACGTGGAGTGGTACACCGTCGGTACGAATCCGCAGAAGGGGCAGTAGGAGGGGTAGAGAGTCGGATGAAAGCGATTTAGCATATAAAGGCAAGGAAATGAATTGGTCTGTAGTTGCCGCCAAGCGACAGCATCTGCTCTGTTAAGTGAAGGATGAGGGGGAGGATACGTATAACGGCTCTGTCGATAGTACTGCAGCGTAGCGTTATAGTTTAGTGGTTCTGTCGATGCGTCGTCTGGATTGGACAGCTCTTCCAATGGAGCCCGGCCGGTCAGCTCTCGGGCAACCACATGAACGCGTTCATTACCATGGAGAGAGGCGTGTCCAGGCGTCCAGACGATACGTACAGGACGTAATGCGGACGGTGAGACAGAAGAGAGGATATTGTGTGTATGTGCAGCCACAAGTCCTTGAGCGAAAGCACGGCAAGCAGCTTGTGAATCTGTTACAATAGTGACAGGGGAGTCATGTGACAGTCTCGTAGCGTAAACAATTGCCAGAGCGAGAGCTCCCTCCTCTGCCAGACCACTGTCTGTAGTGCGAAGTGTGGCAGACACCACAAGGGCGTCTGTGTCATCTGTCACGGCTAAACACATGGCTGACTTCTTTGGGTAGCGTGCTGCATCAGTGTAAAGTACTTGTAAGTCTGATGTACCATCACCAAAGACGCGTGTCATAGCCTGAACTCGGGCACGTCGACGACCGGCATGGCGGGAGGGATTCATATTGAGTGGAATCGGAGGCACTTTGATGAGTGCGCGGACAGTAGAAGCAAGTTTATATCGCGGTACTTGTGCGGGTTTTTGAGGAATCGTGTAGCCAAGACGAGACAGGATGGCGCAGCCCTGACGGGTCTGCCTGAGCCGTTGGAGCTGACTGTTGTGCTGGGCCTCGATGAGTTCGGTTATGGTGTTGTGGACTCCTAATTGAAGGAGGCGTTGTGTAGATGCGTGTGGAGGTAAGCCAATAGCCGCCTTCACAGCTGTCCGTAGAAGGATGTCCATCTTTTTTATTTGAGCTAGAGTGAGATTGTGAAAGGGTAGATGATAGGTGAGCCGACTAACTATGAGTGCTTGTACTAAGCGGAGGACATCTTTCTCACAGAGGCCTCTCCTGCGATTGGTGATGCGTTGGATCATGTGTGTAATTTGAGTTATCTGCTGAGCCAGAAGGTGTGTAGTGTACGAGGCCTTGCCGTCGGACTGAAGGTAGAGGCCTAAAATGCGAATTCGTGGTACCAGAGGCATAAGATGGCCATGAAAAAACAGCGAAATGTCAGGAGAATCAGCGGTTTTGCGGCGCCGCTTGTATACTAATAACAACTCCGACTTATCCACTGAGCACGTAAGGCTGCTGGCAGCAGCATAGTCTTGTACCACAGACACAGCTTCCTGTAGGGCGTCCTGAATGGTTCCGTCTGATCCTTTGGTCGCCCAAATTGTAATGTCATCTGCATAGATGGCATGCTGGATGTTAGGAACCTGTTGTAATAGGGAAGGGAGTTTAGCCATAGCCACGTTGAACAAAGTGGGCGAGAGAACCGAGCCCTGTGGTGTTCCTGTGCCTGCGAGACGAATGACGTTCGAACGGAGGTCTCCAATCCCAATAGTGGCCGTGCGGTCAGAAAGAAAGGACCTGACGTAAATGTAGATACGTGAGCCACACCGAGATGAAGCGAGATTGTCAAGAATAAGGTCCTGGGAGACGTTGTCAAAAGCACCCTTCAGATCCAGGGCCAGAATAGCTCGGACCTGGTTTGAAGTGGGGCTATCCAACACGTCCTCCTTAAGCTGTAATAATACGTCCTGTGTAGAGATACCAGGACGGTAGCCGAATAGTGTATCAGGAAAAAAGTGATTGTCTTCGAGAAATGGTTGTAGTCGAGAGAGAACAACGCGTTCAAAGAGTTTAGCTACACATGAAGTTAAGGATATAGGGCGAAGATTCTGGAGGGATAGCGGCTTGCCAGGCTTTGGAATAAGTATGATTTCTGCGTGTCGCCACTCCTGTGGTAGCGTGCCGTTTTTCCAATGTTCGTTGTAAAAAGCGGTTAAATATTCGATGCACCGGTCATCTAAATTACGCAGAAGTGTGTACGTAATCCCTTCTGTACCGGGTGCTGTGTTGCGCTTAATGCTTTGCAAAGCTGCCCTAACCTCTGCTTCTGTAATGTCCTCATCTAGAGGCGTATCGTGTACGTGTGGATAATCACGGTAGGCGGGACGGGGGCCCGTGGATACATAGTGTTGCTTTAAGGTGTGCAGCAGAGTGTTATCGTCGAGCCCTGATTTGTGGAGAATAGTGCGGATTGCGTTAGCAGTGTGTGATTTTGTCTGCGTGGGATTTGCGCGAAATGGAGCATGTCGCATTTCGCGCCGGTTTTCGTCAGCCCTCGCCGACGGACGCTGGTCGGGCCTGGCGTAAGACTATAGAGTGTTCGCGTTTTGCTAACGTAGTGTCGCTGTGCCTCGTGTGCGCGCGCGTTAGCGCTACATTGGAGTATATTGAGCCCTTCATGGTGTGCTCGAGGCTGTTTTGGTAGCACCACATATACCGAATTTTGTGTTACGTGACGTCAATAGACGACGAAATCTATGACTGGTGCATATGTGATAATCCCGACACGCGTGCCTTGTAAGAACATAACAACATACCACACTCACAGCGTACTCGCGCTCATTTCGCTAGCTCCACATATACTAAATTTGGTACTACGTGACGTGAATTGAGGACGAAGGTAAAGAACACACCCAAACATGACAATCATGACACGGAAGTCATGTACGGCATCATTTACCTCGACCTCGTAACATTGTACTGATTTTAAAGTGGCATATCAATATTTCTCATTCATGGTTCGCATAACATCAATCCCACTGTACGTGGGCTCTACCAATTTTTTTATTAGACCACTACTGGGGCAAATCATTGATACCAGAGTTGAATCGAAGCGCCCATTACTAACGGGGCTACGAGTTCTAAATAGGTACCCTCTTGCTCCGTTCCACCATTCACCCTCAACTGCCCTCAACTCTTCCTTCGAGCGCTCGGGGCTAAGCTTCGCCTTCACGGCGCCTGCGTCACGATGTGGCGTGAGACCACATACGCGTAAATCGCGCCACCGATCCGATACCAGCAGTTTGTGCTGCGCATTCCCCAGCCAATAAGATCGGGTGGAAGCAATGACGTCAGTAGGGCAGAGCGTGTAACTTGGTGTATGGGCGGTAGAAAACGCGTTTGGGTGAGTCGCGGCGATCTCTAGTAATCATGAGCGAGTCGCAGCTTTGAAGTGTTTTAATAAATCACACAGTTTCGGCAGAGAGCTCGAATCGGTCTCTAAATTATTCTTGAGACTTGGTCTACCAGCCCAATGTGTTTGTGAAAAATTGTCAAAGTCGTTTCACGGTCCCTTTTACGCGATTGCATTCGAGAGCTCATGTCACAGAAATTCCGCCGTCGGCACCATTGATTGTGAGCGAAAAATGGTCTGTGAGTTAAAACCTGAGAGCGAAGCAAATAAATTAATTAATAAAACTTTCGGTCCCATTGCGGATTGAACCTGGGCCTTTCACGTGGCAAGCAAGTGTCCTACCACAAAGCCACTGTTACTTTTTTAATGGTATTTATTAAAGTACTTGGGCAATAAAGACAATATCAGGCGAACAAAAGTACAATCAAATCGCCAAAGTAAGCGCTCAAGCGTTACTCATAAACACTAAATGGCTAACACAGCGTGAGTTCCTCACATGAAGAGTTCTTCACATCGTGTTATACAAACAAAAAGGGGTGAGGTCGAACAGTTCTCTAAGCCGGACTACCAGTCCGGTCTAAAGTCTAGCTCGTCGTAGATGTTTTTTAGGTGGATAGCCATTTGAATGAAGTGCGCGCTTGAAGAGGTGATGGGCTCTGCATTGCGGTCTTGCATTCGTATCTTCCACAAGCTGTGCAAACCCATGAGGAAAAACATATCATATGGTACTTCATCAAGTGTTGCTGGCAGAAGATAACGTATTGTGTGAGAATTAATAGCGAAACGTTTTTTCAGTGCTCGCTGAAGGACATCCCAAAATAGTATGGCATCTTTGCAGCTAACAAAGCAATGTTCAATCGTTTCCGGCACATCACATAGACGGCAGTTAACAGACGGAATGAAAATGCCTTTTCGTTCTAACCATGTGTTTATCGCCAATGTTGCAGAGTGGAGTTTATAGAAGAATGTTTTTGAATTCGGTGAAATGTACATTTTGCGCACTCGCTTCAACACATTGTGACCAGGAAGATTGGCGTACAGTGAACGGTACAATGGAGGTGGGAAGAGTGTACTCAGTAGGTCCTTATAAAGCACCTTGCGCGTTACTGAGTACAGGTATTCTACAGAGAAGCGAGCTTCAATGAACTGAACTGCGAGGTAAACTTCCTGCATGAATCCCCACAAGCATGGGCGTTCGGAGAAGTTGGATGAAACAATTAAATCTGGTAAGCAATCAACAAGTGTAACCTGCAAGAATGAACGGATTACAGGATGGGAATTGTCTCGAAAAAAGAAGAATCGGGACACTCTTTGCCATAGATAAAGGTGTTTTAGTCCTAACCCACCCTCACTAACTGGCTTGAATATATTATCACGACGCATGGGCTCAAAAGTCGAAGACCATATGAAAGTAGCGAAAATCCGATGAAAGCGTTGTATATAGAATCTTGCGCAATGAATAAGTTGCAATACATAGTAATGTTTTGTCGCTAAAAAAGTATTGCAAGCTTCAGCTCTCCCAAATATCGAAAGTCGATAGGACACAAATGTCTGGGCCTGTCGTTCAAGCTTAGGGACACGTTCCTTCCAGTAATGCGCACTGAATCTATATGCATGCAATGGTACACCGAGGTATGTTGGAGGAGTTCTTGTTCAATTAATCCCTGCAAAGTGGTTCAGTGTGCTACCCCACAAGCCAAACCACAGTTTTGAACTTTTAGAGGCATTTAAACGAGCTCCTGATACTACGCCAAACTTTTCAATAGTATATACCACATTTTCGACTCTTTTAATTTATCTGTGCAAAAGAATGCGACATCATCTGCATAAGCCAATACTTTAACCTCACTGCCTAATATTCTAAAGCCACGAATGCAACTCGACTGTATTATGCTTAAGCACAGTGGTTCTTGATAAAGTGCAAATAAAAGAGGTGACATCGGGCATCCCTGTTTTACAGAAGAGCGAATAGAAACTGGCTTGGAGAGTTGACCATTAACTATCAGACGAGTTGAGCATTCATTATAGCATAATTTAACGCCTTTAAGAACAACTTTACCAACATTAGCTTGTTCGAGAAGAGAAAAAGGAAGGAATGACGAACACGATCAAAAGCTTTTGCAAGGTCTACCTGTACCATTGCAAGATGTTTTTGAGAACCATGACAGTATTGAAGCACTGTTTGAGCGACATGTATATTGGTTTGTATGGATCGACCTCTGATCCCACATGTCTGATGAGACCTAATGAGGATCGACATAGCAAATTGCAACCTATTCGCTAATACTTTTGCGAAAATTTTGTAGTCCACATTTGACAGCGATATTGGTCTGTAGCCCTCAACGAAGCGAAGTTTTTCCTTGTCAGCTGTTTTCGGTATTAACAGAGTGTGACTTTTGCAAAAAAATTGTGGGAGTGTATCCATGTCGTAACTCCTCTGAAAAATATTCAGCACTATAGGAGCAAGCATTTTCTTGAAAGCTTTGTAAAATTCACTTGAGATGCCATCAGGCCCCGGTGTTTTCAATAAAGGCAAGTTGCCGATTGCTTGCTCGATTTCCTGTAGAGTAATGGGCCCATTAATGACTTCACAATCACTGTCCTTCAAGGGGTTCACAAGAGAAACAAAACTAGCCTTGAGGTAAGCCTCAGGATCATCAGAGGGAGAGCTAAATAAGCTGTTATAGTACGTTTCGAACGCCAAAGTAATGTCTCTGTTATCTTTAATGAGCACATCGTTAAAGTACAAGTCTGGAATAACTTTAGAAATCGCATGGCGTTGCTCATCAAGTAAAGCTTGGCGCGTCGGTTGCTCAGAATTTAAAGTGCGCTGGTTCCGAGATCTAATACGTGCCCCTTGGTAGCGAGCAGCATCATATCTCTGTAGTTGGAACTTAATATTCTCAATATCTTTCACGTACTTTCCCGGCATTTCGCATTCCATCTCATAAAGATTGCAAAGACTTTTAAGAAGTATCTTTTCATCATTCTTTCTATAGAAAGACTTAACAGCCCCGATTTCTAAAGCTATAGAGCGAGCTTCTTGTTTAAAAAGCTCCCAAGCAGCGAAGATATGAAAACCCATCGAAAACGATTGCCTCAATGCCATCTGGACGCGATTCATGAATTCCTGATCGCAGAGGAGCTTCGCATTCATTTTCCAAAGGGCCCACTGGGGACGGAATTGTTTGTGACAATTTTCGCCAATTTGCGCTATGACAATACAATGGTCTGAGAATGATACAGCTTCGGTGCTGCAGGAAAGTTTACGAGATAGGAGTGATGAGGACACGTAAATCCGGTCAAGGCGAGCATGAGAGCTGCCATATACTCTTGTATATGCTGTTGCCTGATTCGAGACCCCGTTTTCAATTAGTCCTGCATTATCTACAATACCGGATAAAAGCTCACCACTCCTGTCTCTCTTTCCAGACGAATTATAACGATCAATAGCTTCACATACGCAGTTGAAATCTCCCATAAGTACCGTGCATCAGTCGACGTCAATTAAATTACGCACTTTTTCAAATAACTCAAGCCGTTTCGGGACATCATTAAACGCATATAGATTGATAATTCTCCATGGCACTCTTTGCAACAAAAAATCACAGCATATATACCTGCCCTCTTCATCAACACTAGTGCACAATGCTGAACAGGGTAGGCTTTTTCTCAGAAACAACCTACAGCCCGCAGATAAACCTTTAGCATTGGAGACACACACATTAAACTGAGACAGAAAAGGCTGCAGGGCCTTCTCGGTCTCTTCCTCGCTCTCGATCTTTGTCTCTTGGATGGCGACAAAGTCGAGACGCTTCCGATTGAGAAGTCTACGGAGTTGTGCTTGTTTCTGCGAAGACCTAAGGCCGCGTACGTTCAAGGTGGCAAATATGAGTCGCTCAGACTGCGCCACGGTGACTACCTTCTAATTCGCTTATCGTCCCACTTGATCAGTCCCAAGAGTTGGCGCTGAGGCTTCCCGTGAGCCCCCAGCAGGCCCCCTAGATCGGGATTGGCGACACTTCCCCTTTGGCATGGGCTTTCGGCGACGGCGTGACTCCCTAGTCACTGACACTGGGTCACTCCCTTTGCTTGAATCCGAGCTGGACGATGCGCGACGTTTCAGTATTGCTGTATCCGTAGAGATCTGCATATCATCTTCCGACACTGTACCATGATGAAAAAGCTGCTGCGGAGCTGCAGCGCAAGCAGGTGATGAACTTTCTGCGGCATCCAGCCCAGAGTCTCTATCTTTTACTGGTTTTTCTTCGGGCATCTTTATGGGTCAGCGCAACAGCATTCTCCATAGGAACTCCTACTTGTGCTAGGGGTGGTGCGGAGTCGTTTTGGGTATGCTGCTTGCATGATTCACTTGGCTCTTTGTACGCAGAAGTTTCAACTGTGTCAACAGCGAGTGACTTTCTTTCCTCTTCTGGATTCCTTGTGGTAGAGCTTGCAGCATATGACATTGACGGAGTGTCTCCCGTTGCATCCAAAACCTCGGTGGCATCCATAATATGCTCTTGTAGGTTATCATCTGGTTGTTTTGTGTGCTGTCGCAGCCTGTTGGCGTATGTCATAACACAATCTTCGGCCGAATGACCGAAGCGTCGACAGTTGTCACAGCGAGGGGTCCTGCAGTTTCGAAGGATATGTCCAACCTTACTGCACCCAATGCAAAGTGGTGGGCGGCCAGGTATCAGGACGAGGCTTTGCACTCCGCAGACAACAAGAATATGAGGAATATCCGCATTGCGAACTCCATCAGCAAGGGACAAAACAACATCCCTATTTAGCGTCCGCATTTGTTCCATGTCCGCTACTTTCCAGCTTTCTTGTGATATTGTTTTGACCTTCCCAAAAGCTTGCAGTGCCTCGCACACATAGGCGTCCTCTAAGCGCTCAGGAAGCCACATAAGCTTCAACTTCACTTCCGTGGGCTCCGGGTCTATAACGAGGCATCGACGACTTTTGACGACAAATTCGCCTCTTGTGACCAACTTTGTTTTCGTCAGCGTTGACTTGCATGTGACCATCCAAACATGAGACATTTGAAATTGGCCTATGGACCTCATTTCCTTCAAGTCAAATATGTCCCGAAGAGCATCTCTAAAATCTTGAACCCGGTAGGGGCGACCAGCTAAGTCCGCGTGTAGAAAGACAGAGTCCACAACAAGCTTACCGGTGGGAAGGCGAGGAAGTACAACACGGTAGTCGTTGCCGCTGGCTGAAGCCTGAGCAGCACCTCGGCCCATGGCCGATAAATCCTTCGAAGCGGAGAACATGAAAAACGCGTCCGTTCAGAACGTCGTCTTCGTCTTTCTCCCAAAGCCACTGTTACTTGCCGCTTCTTCGGGATAAAACACTATATATATGCCATGCAGTGGAATGAGCCTCAACGCATTTTGTTCGACACGTGTCACGAAGGAAACAACCCCATTCGGCGATTTGTAGGCGCTTTTGGGAGGCCATCAAACTACGTCGAGAAAGGCCGCGATAGTACAATCATTGCTGCTAAAACCTCTCAGAAACTTTCATACAGCTCTAAAGAATAACAACTATGTCCATCTAGCGGAAAACATATCGTGCCTTTCCAGGGGCGTTATTCAAGTAAACAGCAATTGCTAGATGATTTGGCGCCATCTGTGAGGCATTGCGAGACTCTTTATGGACTCAGAAATGGCAAGCGCGTGGCATGTACTTTTCAGGCCATGTGACCTTTGCTTTACCTCAAAAACTAGTATGTAACACTCGCGCGTGCGCGCGTGTGTGTGTGTCTGTGTGCTTTTGTGAGACATTATGAAAAACGTGTCTCGACTACAGCAGAGCGCTGTTCTAGCAGACGGAAGTGTCCACACTGCACAGTCACTGCATTACTATAGATACGTCGAGCTTGAGTGCGCGCGCGTTTGTGTGTGTGTGTGTGTGTGTGTGTGTGTGCGTGCGTGCGTGCGTGTGTGTGTGTGTGTTTGTGTGTGTGTGTGTGTGTGTGTGTGTGTTTTTGTGTGTGTCTGTGTGTGTGTGTGTGTGTGTGTGTGTGTGTGTGACAAAGCATAATAATAAGTAAGTATTTAACTGTTGAAGGATGCTCTAAGGGCCGGATTTCACTATCGCATTCAACTCTAAAAGACTAAGCTTAAGGGCACGTTCACACTTGGCCTCGAAGAGAGCGAAAGCGGCGAAAGTCTCCGGAAACTGGTTCGTTTCGCCACCGAAGCAGCCGGAAAACCACGCCGCGCAGCCAGGGAGCAAAAATCGGTCTGAAACCGACTTTCAAGCCAACCGAAACCAGATCCGGTTTTCACTTGGCAGCCTTGGTTGCGCTAGAGCAAACCACGTGCACTGAGCAGCCAGCCACAGATCCAATATGGCGGCAAAGGCGTCGGCGGTAGCTCGCATCGGCTCAAAGCGCACACTACCCGCGCAGCACGACAAGCTTGACGGCCTCGACGAACACGCGTTCATCGAGAGCCTGGTTCGGATTACGATCGCTTAGAACTGTGGAATTAGAGTGTGCATCAGCAGCGAGTCAGCATGCCCCAACGTGCCTCGCGTTTGTGTACAGCTGGCTGAATCCGCCGCCGCCGCTGCTGGTGCGTCCGCTCGTGTCGTTTTGCCGGCTTATCTACCAAAACAATGTTTGAAAAGGTGCGAGCTTTTTCTTTTCACTACTTTGCGTGAATAACTAGAATTCGGTACTAACTTTTGTTTCAGAAAGCAGGCAAAATTCAATTAATTCTCGAAGTAGCGAAGGCAGCGGTGGCGGGATGTAGCAGAACGAGTTCGAACATCTTCGACAGGCGCGATCGTGGGTTGCCGGCTGCTCTGGAGTTTTCGTTTTCTCTTCACTTATCAATTGTGAACTCGCCTTAAGGGTCCCCCAATTTCTTTAATTGAATTGACGGTGTCCTGTGGTAAGGTGGCCTCGCTTCTGTACAGAAGTTCAACAGCTAGAAATGTGAAAACCCTTCTGTTGTGACCCGATGAGTTGTATGCAAAAGTTGTGGAAGTTAGGGCAAGATCCCAGTGTCTGCAGTTCGGCCACCCACACAAAGCAAGCATCTTCATAACAGTGCAAATAAAGCACTATTGCGAAGATACCAAAACAACGCACTGTTAAAACAATGCAAATAAAGCGTTTGATGAGGCCGTTTGCCTCAGGGCGGGAAGCAGTAGCCAGTTTGTGATGCGTGTAACAAGAGCGCGGGGTGTCGATAATTACATGAGATATAAATGTGCGGCGACGTGCGTCTGTGAGCAGCTGTCTTGCGGTTCCGCGAAAGAGTATAACATTCCGTAACAGGAATTCAGCAACGTCGATAGCACAACTTCTCAATAGGAAGTTTTAGAATGGCGCACCATGAGCCCTTGCGGTGTTGTCGCTGCCAATGCGTCGTACTCGAGCCACCGTTCGCGTTCGCAGCCCACCCGCAGAAAATCCGAAATCGCATGCGGCGATCACGGCCCGCGAGGACCACGAAGTGCTGGTGTTAAGGCTATGTGTAGTTTCCGTGCATTTGAGTTTGCGGGGCAGCTAAAGTGCCTAGATTGTTCCACAGGAGGGGCAAACGATAGTCTAAAACTCACATGGTTCCCGCTATGCCCGCAATACCCGCAGCGCCTGCAAACGTTATTCTAAAGCTCCCTAATAAAGCTCACGTGATACCGTAACGTGTAGCGTAATCGGTAGCCACAGCTATTTGGCCATTCTAGCGACTATAGGTGGCGCAACGGTGCGTCAAATCGGCAGACGAAACGGTGATGCCGCGAGCATGCACGTCAGCGTCGCGGAGCGTGAAAACGCGTTCATTGGTTTAAAGACCAAACTGCGTCGCAATATATCACCGTGTTACAGCTTCGGAGCACGGCTACATGACGCCGCCTGCGTCGCTGGAAAGATCGAATTCACTTCTTTCCCAGTCTTGAAGCCAGAAAATTCTTCCGCAAGACAAATTCCACTGGACTTACGTCACAAAAATGCGGTGTCGCTGTCGTGGTAGGCAAAAGATGCTCTGCCTACCGCAGTTTCTGGTAAGTTTTCAAAGGTGCATGGGGTGTTCTCAGTCGAACAACGAGAAAAAAAAACGGTATGCCAACGAGTTGTTTCATGGTTGGATGTGAGTCACATCTCACAACTTAGTTTTATTTGTTAGCGCACATCGTAGCCCTCAGCGCTTATGGCTTTCATAACCCTTATGGCAGCTCACAACGTCGTTTTGATGGCACACATCGCGGTCCTCAGCGCTTATGGCGGAAATTACGTGCGGACGTCGCTATTTTTGTACTCATAATGTCGACATTGGCCTATCTGTGTTTACACACATGGAATGGGTCTAGACTAATGCTATATTATGGTTCCATCGTAACAATAATAGGTAAAAGATTGCCAGCGGGTAGAAACGACGGTGGTTTCTTGACGTTGGCATAACTCAGAAATGTCGACGTATTTGCGTACCGAGCGAGCAAGGCCTGGCCAGAAGAAACGGCATCCTAATCACTCGTACGTGCGATATACGCCAAGACGTCCAGCTGTGAGCGTGCCGTGAAGCTCGATGAGGACACAGTGCCGTAAATGCTTAAGCATGAAAATTAGAAGGCCGGGCCCGTCAGGTGGAAAATCACTACGGTATAGGAGGCCTTTTTAAGCACGAAGTGGTGGACTTCGGTGTCCTTCATGCTAGATTTCATATGGTTGAAGATGTCGTGAAGCAGAATAGCTCACTTCTGTTCAGTCGGAGATCGTCAAGATAGAGTGCTCCCTAGTTGTTTCAGTGTCATCAGGATCCTCGACACAGTACCCTGAAAGTCAATCAACATAATTGTGCAGGCAGCCAGATTTGTAGACAACGAAATTGGACCCCTCAGGACGACTGGGTCGCCTTGTCCGTTGGGATACGCCCAGTGACCAAGATGCCGTGACGGTTCTTTAAAAGAGCTCTGCCAGCAGAGTGCGTGGCGGTCTGTAACTACCGAAAATTGGCCTTTGTATAGATAATACATCACATCAGCACATCACTTTATTTCCTTAAAGACCCCTCAAGGGGGTATTACATAAGGGGTGGGTATACAGTGTAGCCAGGGGACTTCACTCGGTAAGGAAGTTGCTTACTTTGTCCTAGAACTTTGATGGATTAGTGATGGCTGCAATTGTGTGGGAAAGGCCATTTCAATCTTTTGCTGTTTGGAAGAAAAATGAACAGGAAAATGTGAGGGTGCGAGCACGTGGGCGTGACACTTGCAGTTCATGTCAGCGGCGATGAGGTATGCGCGCAAGGTGAACGATGTAAGGTGGATGACAGAGATCACTGTAATAAAATTTGTGGAATATTGATAGCGTGGCGATACGACGACAAAGGCAGAGATTAGACAAACCGGATTCCGCTTTCAGTGATGATACGCTAGCTCGGTAATAATAAGTGGAACGAATGAATCTAGCAGCACGGTTTTGGACAGCTTCCAGGGCAGATGGGAGGTAGGAATGGTGTGGGCTCTAGATAGCGCATGCGTATTCCAGTTTCGGTCTGATGAGTGATTTGTAGGCTAGTAGTTTTACGTGCGTGGGGGCATGATGAACATTGCGTTTCAGGAATCTCAGCGTTTCATTGGCAGTTGCTACGATATCTGTAATATGAGTGCGCCAAGATAGGTCATTGCATAAGATCACCCCTAAAAATTTAAACGAGTTAACGGCATCGATGCGAACTCCAGAAATTGAATACGGAAAAGAAAGGGAAGCAGAACGTCGAGAGAAGGTTACAGATTTATATTTAGTATGATTTAGAGTCATTAGCCATTGCTGGCACCAGTCTATAACGTGGTTAAGATCAGTGTGCAAAGCATGTAGGTCGAGAGAGTTACTTATAGTTGAATGAATGACGCTGTCGTCTGCGAACATTCTGATGTTAGCTGAAACTGTTGAAGGCAAATCATTATTATGAATTAAGAACAGAAGGAGTCCAAGGACGGATCCTTGAGGCACGCCTGAGGTTACTGGGAGCGAACAAGACGTCGTGCTACTTATAAGAATAGTTTGAGAGCGCTTTGTTAGAAAAGCCTTTATCCATACTAGAATATTGGGATCTATGTTTGACTGACCAAGTTTGAGTATTAATTTTTTATGGGCTGTTTTGTCAAATGCTTTGACATAATCTAAAAACATGGCGTCAGTTTGAGCGTTGAGGTCAAGGTTAGTGTGTAAATCGTGAAGGAAGATGGCTAGTTGCGTTTCACATGGTAGACCTCTGCGGAAACCATGCTGTAAAGGGTAAGAGAACCGGAACGAGTCTAGATGATTCATGATGTGAGAGTATATGGCGTGTTCCATGATCTTGCAAGGTACACTGGTTAATGAAATGAGTCGGTAGTTAAGTGGAGAGTTTTTGTTACCGGCTTTGTAGATTGGAAGGACCTTGCCCACTTTCCAATCCTCGGGTGAAGTGGCAGTGGCAAGAGACTGCGAAAATAACAAACATAGATAGGCAGCAGAGATGCAATTAGTGTTTTTAAGAAACTCTGACGTGATTTCATTAATGCCTGCAGACGAAGCGAGTTTGATGTTCTCAATCCGAGAAGCTATACCACAGACAGAAAGAACAACAGGTGGCATTTTCGATTGAATACGGCCGGAGGGAACTAAAAAAGAAAAAGGCGTATCATTCTGTGTTGAATAAACAGATGAAAAACTGCGATTAAATTGATGAGAACCTTCAGCATCGGACAAAACTTCGTCGAGCTTATTCGTAAGGCTTACTGTGTGAGCACTGTGAGGGTTAATTACTTCCCAACTCGAACGACAGTTAAGCGATACATAATGTACGGCGCTAATTGTAAGAAAACGCCTCCTTCTGTGGATGCGATGGGGTATACTACTTGCATTGAGAGTATAATTGGCTCTATATCTTAACGCCACGAAAAATCATTTTAGAAGTGATTGGTAAATTAAAATTTATAGTTTAATAAGCTCTAAAACACATAAAACTCTCGAAACAAATTGTCGCTCCGTGTTTCTAAGAGTCTGGGTTAAGGATCGGCATTGTTGTTACAGCGAAGTTAAGGTTATCGACGCATATTATAAAAGAAATAATGATAAATTAGTGATCGGGAACCCGGCAAGCTAGTGGAAGGTTCATGATCAGAGGGTGAGTTAGCGCCTAGCTAAGCAGCGTGAAGTGATTCAGTGGAACTTCGAGTTTAAATCCACGTTCATTAATTAACATGGTCAACTGTACACAGTCAAGATTGGTATCAAAGTTGGTACACGAAGTCATGCTTCAAAGTCAAGAAATGTTGTGCGCCCTTTCATTCATTATGTGGATAACAAAAAGTGAGAAATATATAAATGTGATTACGGTGACCTTTTACATATAACTTGAGAAGCTAAAGAACAGGGCAAAAGGAACAACATGTAGAGTGACTTACTAAAATGTGCATAAAATGCTTGTGAAAAAAAGAACAATTACATCACAACACCAGCGGTAGAATGAAACTTTTACTGTCGAGCCGCAAAAACAATTGAATGAAACTTTTACCATCGAAACCATTAACCTTATAAGGTGTCTTTATCGCGCCTCGTCACCTTCATACCAGAAAATCTAGATAAAAAATAAATTCGAGGCAATGATGAATTGTTCTCATACTGCTTATTGCTTCCTCTGAATCTAATAATAATTGTCTAAAGATTATAAAGAAGTTTATTTGTTTGCGCCTAATGAATGCAACTATGGCGCTTCTTCCTCGGCTGTCGGTGCGCTGTTGTGACCCACAACCTACTCAGTTTGAAGCGAGAACCTACCCCCATTGGGTTGTCTTAGCTGCAGTGAAGAATCGAGGTAAAATTCAACTAAACATTCTCACTATATGCAGAAAAAAAACGAAATCCAGCTTAACTGATTTGACACGTGCACATGCCAATCTACATCGCTGGTCCATCATCCTTTTGGATACGGTCTCCAACGAGCCTCGGAGTGGTAGTCGTAAGCCTACAACTTTCCAATCCGTGCCACGACGATCTCGGTCAGATATTTGAGAAATAAAGAACGACGCACCACGAACTCACATAAAGCGCAGTGCGAACTAATCCTCACTAGACTTGGCCACTTCCATCACACCAACCACCAGGTCACTTCAGGTAACCGCATTTCTTACAGCTTTTTCGTTGTTTCCATGTTCTTCATATAGATTGAGAAAGCTCATGTTTTGACCAGTTGCGACCTCAGGCGAAGACGTCGGTGCGGTGGCCTGCGTGTGCTCTAATCGGATTATCCCGAATCGCCTGTGCCAGACTTTACTCTGTTCTTTTCTTCGTGCCCACGTCAACGCGTCTGATATTGCGGCTGCTCTCGCTCCACGCCACTCGCTTAAAGTGCATGGGTCCTATTACTCTTATCGCCGAAATTACTTCAGTACTCCCTGATGCATTATTTATTTATAATTTATTTATTTGATTTGCATACACGGATGCACAAGGGCACATAGGAAAGAGGAAGAGAGCAAGCTGGCAACTGCCACCTGGAGGGGAACAACGCCTGCTCACTCTTTCGGGAACAGGGAAGAAAAAGAGGAAACGAAGGTACGAGAGGAGAACGAGGAAAAAAGAAAAGGAAGTAGAGAGAAAACCGCGATGACTTAGACAAGTATAAGGACAAATGTTCAAAAAATTAAAAAACCAAGTTGATTATGAACGGGTGGCCAGGTCCGCAAAGGTCACTTGCGTCAATCACTTCAATGTAAACATCATGTCGTATTTACAATGACATTTTCGGAGCATTTCGTGGATGCGTGGTGTGTGTACACTGGAAAGATTTGTAAGCCGTCACCGTGCATCAGGCACTTGGAAAGAAAGTGGCTTTTATCAACACTAGCTGAACTAACGAATACGACTTGCTCTTGTACCAGTTCAGAATTTCAGAGCGCACCTGAAGCGTATTGCTGTGTGGGAATTAATGAATTTGTATAGATATATCAGTGTGAAAGCGAATGGCGTGCTTAAGCTCATTTAAGCATGCACGTTTTCTTCATATAAAGAAACTCATGCTCATGTTTTGTTATTTTTTGCTAGAGCCCCGGTACTGTTTTAATGTTTTGATATTGTTCATAACTCTTGGTGCCGCATTGTGCTTTGAAGGATCAAAAATTTTTGCTGATTGATGCGGCGTTTGCAGACTTGTCACCATTGTTAATGTATACCCGAAGCGCACCTATATCTAGCAAAATTTTGCATTAAAAATGGAAGCTTTGTTTTTTCCTCGTTTACCAGTTTGGTATTAATCGTTTTTGTCAGTTACTCCAGCGAACCTAACCCCACGTGCTGTTGTTAGGTATATTTCACTTGAAAAAATCAATATTCTGCTATTCCTTGTTATGCGGTGCTTACAGAGAACACCAGTCATAACTTCGCGAACTTTTCGGTTAAGTTCGTTATTACGCGTTTTTTTATGTTGTAGCCTTTTTTTAACACGAAACATCTTAATGCAGGGGTCCGCCATGGCTCCGGTGACGTATTTCCGTCAAAGATATGATATTGCAGAGAGCACACTATCATATGAAAAAGGAAAGAGTGCGAAAAAAATTGGGCGTATGCCTACGTGTTTCACTGCAAATGTCGTTGAAATGGCGATAGTCTTCTGTCTGGAGAGAAAAAATAAAATGAAACGGGTTGTTGAACAAGCAGGAGTTCACTCGGCGAAGGAGAGCTTTATTTAGCGCAAGGGCTAACTGAACGCAAGCCTGCGATCACAGCAAGTCTTCTTCCTTTTCTATACTCGAGCTCCATGCCCACTGCCCTCGTTACAATCACCCCCGGCCGATGAGGGAGCCATCCTGGCGATCTAAGGACAGGTGTACACAGAAGGGTCATGGTATGGCTTGAGCCGAGAGATGTGTACGATTTCTTTTCCGCGATGGCGCTTGTCCGGAGATGCATCCAGCGGCTCGACAAGGTAGTTAACAGGGGATGTTTGGCGCACAACTCGATAAGGGCCATGGTACCTGGACGAAAGCTTGTGGGAGAGTCCTGGAGGAGTGGAAGGAATCCATAACCACACCAGTGAGTTCGGAGCAAAGCTCATTTGCGTGGTTGACGCGTCGTGGCGATGTTTATGGCGCGTCTGGTCATGTGACGTGAACGCACGAGCAAGCTTCCGACATTCTTCAGCGTGTGCTGCTGCTCGAGAAACGGTAGTTATCTCTGAAGGGTCCGGTCGATAAGGAAGAATGGTATCCATTGTTGATGATGGCTCGCGTCCATAAAGAAGGAAGAAATGCGAAAATCCAGTCGTGCTTTGCCTTGCAGTGTTGTAAGCATATGTCACAAAAGGGAGTATGCTGTCCCAATTTGACTGGTCGGATGAAGCGTACTTGGCCAGCATATCCCCAAGTGTACAATTAAAACGCTCTGTCATCCCATTAGTTTACGGGTGATAGGCTGTGGTAGTGCGGTGTATGATGCGACACTCGCTCAACAACGCTTTGATGGCGTCGGAGAGAAAAACGCGGCCACCGTCGCTTAGTAACTCCAGAGGTGCTCCATGCCTTAAAACCAGGTTTTGCAGTATAAAACACGCAATGTCTTTTGCGGTAGCAGAAGGTAACGCAGCTGTTTCAGCATACCGCGTTAGGTGGTCGATAGCGGCAATGACCCAGCGGTTGCTACTCGAAGTATAGGGAAGCGGACCGTAAAGGTCTATTCCGACACGATCGAAAGCTCGTGCTGGACATGGCAACGGCTGCAAGGAACCTGTGGCATGTTGAGTGGGCATTTTGCGTCGCTGGCACCTAAGGCAAGACCTTACGTAACGGCGAACGAAACGGTACATACCGCGCCAGTAGTACCGCAGCTGCGAGCGGGTGTATGTTTTTAACACACCAGCGTGGCCACATTGCGGATCATCGTGGAACGTGGCACAGATGTCCGAGCGCAGATGTCGGGGGATGACGAGCAACCACTTACGGCCGATCGAGCTGTAGTTTCGGCGGTTAAGCAGGTTATCCCGAATAGCGAAGTGTCCTGCTTGACGGCGAAGCGTCCTGGAAACTGGAGCGGGCGTCCGGTTTGAGAGAAAGTCCAAAAGAGAAGAAATCCAAGCATCTTTGCGTTGCTCGGAAGGCATGTCCGAAATGCTGATGGCCAAGGCAGCACTAGTGGAGATAGGCGAGCCGACAGGCTCTGAAGCTAATGGCGAACGTGACAGGGCATCGGCGTCGGAATGCTTCCGGCCAGAACGGTAGATAACACGGATATCGAACTCCTGTAACTGCAATGCCCACCGAGCGAGCCGACCATTAGGATCTTTTAGTGAAGATAACCAGCAAAGCGCATGGTGGTCTGTTACAATATCAAACGGACGTCCATATAAATAAGGTTTAAATTTTCCGATTTCCCAAATAATGGCGAGGCACTCCTTTTCAGTTACACTGTAATTCTTCTCGGCTTTACTGAGGGTGTGGCTGGCATAGGCAACGACGTACTCGTCAAAGCCCTCCTTGCGTTGGGCCAGTATGGCCCCTAGCCCGAGACCACTAGCGTCCGTATGAAGCTCCGTTGGAGCAGACGGATCGAAATGTCGGAGTATGGGAGGCGTGGTGAGGAGCCGTCGGAGTTCCAGAAATGCATCATCACACGCCTGCGACCACGCTGACAAATCAGAACTTCCGGCAAGAATATTGGTCAAGGGGGCGATAATGGAGGCGAAATTGCGGACGTAGCGGCGGAAGTAAGAACATAGGCCGATGAAGCTTCGAAGCTCTTTGATGGTGGTTGGCTTTGGGAACGCCGCGACTGCTTTAAGTTTCATAGGGTCCGGGAGAATGCCGTCCTTAGAAACCACATGGCCGAGGATTACTAGCTTGCGAGCGCCGAAGTGGCATTTCTTCAAGTTAAGTGTAAGTCTCGCCGTGGAAAGGCACGTAAGAACTTGCTCGAGGCGGCTGAGGTGAGTCGCAAAGTCGCTTGAAAATACCACGTCATCCAAATAACACAGGCACGTTTTCCATTTCAGACCTCGCAAGACGGTATCCATCATCCTTTCGAAAGTGGCAGGCGCATTGCAGAGGCCAAAGGGCATAACGGTGAATTCATAGAGTCCATCCGGTGTTACAAAAGCTGTCTTCGGGCGGTCACCTTCTGCCATGGGCACCTGCCAGTAGCCTGAGCGTAAATCTAACGAAGAAAAGAACTCTGCTCCTTGTAGGCAGTCCAAAACATCATCGATGCGCGGCAGAGGGTATACGTCTTTGCGCGTTATCTTGTTGAGTCGGCGGTAGTCAACGCAGAACCGGATGGATCCGTCTTTTTTCTTGACGAGAACAACCGGTGAAGCCCATGGACTGTTGGAGGGCTCGATGATGCCACGTTTCAACATGTCGTCCACTTGTTCGTCGATGACACGGCGTTCAGCAGATGACATCCGGTACGGACGCTGCCTTAGCGGGGCTGTTGACCGGTGTCAATATGGTGAACGACCGCAGAGGTTTGGCTTAAGCCTGACTGGTCACGATCGAATGAAGAACGAAAGCGGAGAAGATTTATAATCTCGTCGCGCTGAGTTGGTGCGAGCTCAGAGTCGATGGCATCCGAGAATACGTCCAGAGCATCATTAGGCGCGTTGGTAGGAGTGACAGCACAAATTGGGAGCGAAACCGTAGAATCGGGTATAGTAGCCGGAAGAATGCGCTCGTAAGGTTCGTAGCTTCCCAGGCATTCTCCACGTAGTAGGGATGACGGGCTGTCCGAGGGATCGCACACATAAATGGCAGCGTGACAATTGCGAAAAATGACGATGGCGAACGGAAGCATGACATTTCGACGGCACGCAGATGGGACCGATGGCATAAACAACACAGGCGATTTCGGAGGGGAGGCACACGACACCGAGACAACAACAGCTGAGAAA
Organism: Rhipicephalus annulatus; assembly: GCA_013436015.1. Taxonomy (NCBI): domain Eukaryota; kingdom Metazoa; phylum Arthropoda; class Arachnida; order Ixodida; family Ixodidae; genus Rhipicephalus; species Rhipicephalus annulatus. The sequence goes on from WOVY01009848.1 coordinate 1,419,564, forward strand.
GGCACAATGTCAACGTCAGAAGCAGCAAACACTCTACACGAAGCACCATCGTCGGGGTCATAGCACGGCACAGATAACGCGAGTTCAGAACGAGCACAGTCGACCAAAGCAGAATTTGACAAAAGAAAGTCCCACCCAAGGATAACGTCATGCGAAGAACGGAATAAAACTACAAATGTGACGACGTACATCGCACCTTGAATGACGACTCGTGCAGTGCACAAAGCTGAAGGCTGAATATGATGAGACGTAGCTGTCTGCAAAGATAGGTCGGTGAGTTGTGTGGTCACTTTCTTCAAGTTTCGGCACAGTTTCTCGCTAATTACAGATACGGCAGCTCCAGTGTCAACAAGTCCGTGCACCTTAATGCCATCAATATGGAGTTCGATTTCGTTCGGGGGACAGCAGTTAGGTCTTGAAATTTTCGCTGCCAACGCAGTTCTTGCCTCCGGAACTGCGCCCGTCAGTTTTCCCCTCGCGGTGGGCTGTTGTGACGTAACATCGGAGAAATAGATCGACGACGAGGAGAAGGTGAACGGCTTGCGCCGGATGGTCGGCGACCGGGACGTACGTCTAGAGGTGGATCGGCAGGAACGGGATATCGCGGCTGAGTGGGCATGGTGGGCTTGTAATGTGAGGCCCCTGCAATGTCGTGAGAAGGAAAGCTGCGACGACGGCAGTGACGAGCTACGTGGCCTGGGATGCCACATGAAAAACATATTGGCCAATTGTCCGGAGTACGCCATTGGCTGACGATAGGGGCACTGTTCGCTGAATAAGGTACCGTGAATGGTCGTGCAGGCGGCGGCGTCATATAAACGTTCCGAGTTGTTTCGTATACAGCCGGAGACGGGACAGTCAACGGGCGGGCAGGTGGCGTCGACGAATAAACGTGGCGAGTAGCTTCGTAGATGGCCGGAGACGCTGGCGCACGTGGCCGAGCAACTGCGGCTGCATACGTTAGTGGTGCGGTAACAGTTGATGGAGCCTGAGCTGGCGGCAATGCTTCGACAACTTGCGATTGAATGACCTGGCGAAGCGAAGGCGACAAGGGTGCCATCGGCTCGGTAGTTCTTGTGATTATAGATAGCTGCCGGGCGACCTCCTCGCGTACGAATTGCTGTATGATTGGCATCAACGTGGAGTGGTCGGTGGTGTCATGGCGATGGTCGAGGGATGAGATGTCCGCGGTGTCTTGAGCAGCACAACGTGTAGAAGCGCGCTGCCTACGCAGCTCATCATAGCTTTGGCAGAGCTGAATCACCTCGGCGACCGTCTGGGGACTCTTCGCAGCCAGCATTTGGAAGGCACCGTCGTCGATTCCTTTCATAATGTTCTTGATCTTGCCTGCCTCGTCCAGAGTCGAATCGACGAGCTTGCAGAGAAATAGCACATCTTCGATGTAGCTCGTGAAAGTTTCATCTGCTCTCTGTACTCTGCCCCGCAAGCGCTGTTCAGCACAAAGGCGGCGGACAGCAGGACGACCAAAGACTTCCGCGAGGGTTTTTGCCAATTCAGAACAGGTACTGAAATCACTGTGATGATTTCTGTACCATAGTTTTGCCACGTCGGTCAGGTAAAAACTCACATTTGTGAGCTTATCGGCTGCGTTGCACTTATTGACTGCGCTCACCAGCTCATACTCGGCAATCCAGTTGTCCACATCTTGGTCCTCTGTGCCACCAAAAATGGGGGGGGGGGGGTCGCGCTGCCGGAGAGCGCCAGCGCAGAATATAGGCACAGGTGCGAGATCTGGAGTAGCAGCATGAGATGGCCCCGGATTAGTCATTGTAGGAGGTCGTTGGAGTGTGCGGCTGCGAAGTTCCAGGGTGAGGACCAGATGTACCCAGCACCTCCACCACTTGAAACGGGTTGTTGAACAAGCAGGAGTTCACTCGGCGAAGGAGAGCTTTATTTAGCGCAAGGGCTAACTGAACGCAAGCCTGCGATCACAGCGTCTTCTTCTTTTTCTATACTCGAGCTCCATGCCCACTGCCCTCGTTACAAAAACAATAAAACGGACGATAGTCTTCCACCTGAACAGAGAAAATAAAACGGTCATTTGTTGTCCTGTGTGAGAAGATTGGTTAATTGGTTCCTGGAGAGAGAGAATAAAACATCTATTTGAGACTGAGGAAAGTGTGTCTGTGAGTGGGCTCCTTAGTCTGGGATCCCATTGGCAGGGGCCGGTGTCCTCGCTCGTCTCACGAGGGCCTCTTGGGCCTTCGGATCCGAGCTGGACAGAGCTGCCTCCCACCCTACAGCGTTGGTGTTGCATGAGACACGAGCGTGATCTAGCAATATTGTTGGAAAACGAGAGCATCAGTAGAACACAGAGCCACGGATATGTGGCAGCTACGTATCGTCCTAACAAAGCGTTGGAAACACGTGCCTTGTCGTGCATAGCGTCGCTCTGTCAGCGTGGTGCAATGAGTACTTCTGTCGTTACTACGCACTTTATATACAAAGAAACACACCACTAACTATACACGTGTTGATATTGTGCCTCAGATATACGTTATATTTTGTTTTCAATTGACAATGTAAGCGATTATGGACGCAGATACCACATCAAGATGAGTGGGTGTTGAAGAAGGGTGTGGATTTTGGCCTGGTAGCTGAATCGCTTCGGTTGACAGACAGACAGGCAAACAGATAGACAGACCAAAATTTGTGTGTTTGAAGTACCCGAAGAAATACTACCATCTTTAAAGTTTGCGTTGCTATCAGCCAAGTTAATGACCTCATGCTCCCTAAAACGCGGCGCCAAACGACTGGATCATATACCACGCGTTCTACAGCGTATACTGACGATGAGCAATTTATATAGACCACTTACTGAATGCCGTACTCCGAGCTCTGTGTCGTGAGCAGATTTTTATTAAAGAGGTTCGAAAAATTCAATTTTTTAAGCCTCTTTGTTTCTGGTTATCTCTAGCGAGATGGCGCCACGGCCGCAAAGGGTGTGCTTTAAAGGTTATCGCTCCACGCGTGGCAGCGTGCATGCGCTTACCTTGTGATGGGGGCAGTTTGTTCGTCTTGTGCTTTTACAGCAAGTTGGCGTTGAAGCTACAGAGAGCACGCAGGTCACTTAGTTTGCAGTGACCACACTGACAAAAAAACACGTTGTTCATACCCAAAGAAGTAACAACTCCAGCACTTGTTACTTCACACTCACCCATCCACTTAGATTTAGTAAAGGGACTTCAAGATTCAGGTTAAATAACGTAACGCTATAACGGTAAAGCACACCAGGTGGCGGAAAATTTCGAAATTCCTACGCGACACTGACTTGAACAAGTGGCTGTAACAGCAATGTCACACACCACGAAAGACAAAACTGGACTATGACTGAGTGTGCGCGCGTGTGCTGCCGAATGTGCTGTGTTTATCTCTCTTCCTTCTCTGCTCTCAACCTCTCATCTCTCCCTCCCCCTCCTATGCGCAGTGTAGCAAACCGACTGCCTATAGGCTGGTTAGCCTCCTTGCCGTTCTTTTCCTCCTATTTTCCTTCCTTCCTTGGATGTTGAACCAGAGATACTATTGTTAGTTCAAGTTTGTACTTTGTGTGCTTGTGCGCTCGCCTCGTGCGTTCGTTGTGTTTTTTTTTGTCTAGCTGTGACGATTAGTTCACGCCCATTTAGTGCGCGATTTTTTCTACGTGTGTCCTTTCAGCTTGAAAAAGAATGTTAGAAGTTTTGAGCTTCTGGCCATTCAGCATGTGCCATCAAAATTAGTTGCTCTAACGCAGATTTCTTCGTCCATGTGGTGAAACAATGCCAATGAACAATTCATTACGTCTTTGAAAACATGTTTCTCTTTTGTGTTTTACCAATTTCTATAGAAAACCCACCAGCCATTTTCTTTTCAGAGGACGGTGAATAGCGCTTATTGAAGTAAACCAGGCATTTTGTAGTGTGCACAGAGTGTCGTACGTCTCACGAAATAGTTGTGCGCCGCAGTTCGATAAACATGTACATAGAGGAGAGTGAAGGACATGTGCGTATTACTCTGTTATTATAAAGAACACGTTGTGGGAATACAACAGTTCAAAGTCAGGCATTCGTCTGAGTCGTATTCCGCGTTGATGACAAGCACACCCCCGAACATTCATGTTGCTTTTTTATATTTCTATTCTAAGTAACCACAAATAAGTAAAACACTTTTATTTAAACCCTATAGAAAGTATCACAAAAATGAGCTGAAGCGTTTACCGCTTACCTGCAGCTGCCGATCCAACTGTAGGATAACTTTTTTAGTACGCGGTCAATATTTTGGTATTCAACATCTTGTAGTCAAGATGTTGTTTGCTTTAGTCGTTCACACACTTACAATAATATTTTTTTCTGTGTTCATAAATTTACTGAAACAGCTTCGGTTGTGTTAACGCCTTTACAGTAACATAATGTGCCCTCCCCCCCTCCTCTTGTTTCAGCTAAGTTTAGACCTGTGTTCGGAGTGGCCTACCTATTATATCAGCTCCTTTTGACATTACCAACCTGGCGAATATAATTAAAAGCCAACCCATCGATTACACATGCAACAGCGCGACCGAGTTTACACTTCCAATTGCAATGTCCAGGAGTGTAAATGTCCGACGAAGAATTAACGCAGAGTTTGTATTGGCACGGTGGTAGCCAATTGAAGTGCTATTTCCGCTGCCTTCGTCCGTTTAGCCACGTGACAAAACTTTCCGAGAAAAACTATTCGTTATACTCACCCAACTTGGAGCCCGTGGGAGGCCGTATGGGTCAGTTCTGCATTGTAGTAATTATTTCCACTGTTTACGTTATAAAAGTGCTGAGTGGTCCGACCAGCATGTGTAAGCATCATCATCACACGCCTTGCTACACCCACAAAAGGCGAAGGCCACTCCCCCCCCCCCCTATTGTTTTTCAAATTAACCCGGTCCTGTGCCTGGTGCGTTCACTTAATCCCTGGGCTGTGTCAACAAAAGCTTTTAAATTAACTTTACCAGCGTTGCGAGCATAGTTTATGATCACTTCTTGCCAGTGCCTTGTTTGCTCTTCTCTGGGGATATATTTAACCATTTAAACACTTTACTAACCTTGTCGTCTTGTCCAACACAACGTTATGTTCTTAAAATAGCAGAATGATTTGCAGTAAAGCTCATATGGTCTATTGTCGTAAATAGAAATTTGCCATCGTCATGAACTGGCACGCGCTCAGTCAAACATCGTAGCACTCTTTGCAGACAAAATACGAGACAAGGCGAAAACCGGTTGTTAGCCTAGGTCGTCTCTTGAAACTAATGGTTACATTTGCACCGAATGTTTAACCAGTGTTTGCAGTTTGTGTGCTCCCTTGTTGATGTTTTTGGTATTAGTGGGGGGGGTGGGGGCGGGGAGGGCAGCAAGGTATAGTCAATTGTTGTGGCACATGCGCGCTTTAGTTTACAGAAAAGCTTCTATGATCGAGGTTGGGCATATGCCGCCGATAGACAAATTTATCATCAGCCTAGCCAAGCCAGGACAGGCTAGATGCCCATTAGCTCTTTTCTGATGCAGCCTTACGCGACTCCATTTCACTTGCTCTAACTTTTTACAATTACCTACCAAAAGGACACTCGTTAATTTGATCAGGACTTAGATACAACTATCATTTGGACTTAACGCTTCTGCCAATTTTAGTGTCCCCTTCAGTACGATTTTAAAACCTGATAAGCAGATGCTTTTATACGGCCACACCGCACTGTTGCGAACGACCACAATAATGCCTAGCTCACACTGAAACATCCGCTTTCTACAGCGACCGAAATTTCCCTGCCGCCGAAACGCAGCGTCGTTCGCACTGGACGCGCCCCGCGCCGCCGAATATGCCATCTACTACGGGGCGAAAGCGGGATGGATTCGCTGTCACCCGGTTGTTGTCGCGGCTCGCAAACGCTACTACGCTATCCGGTGGTGTATACTTCGACGATTCTCCTACGCAAGAAGCAAGAAAAGACAGTACTGCTTACTTTGCTGGCAAGTGGCTTTCTTGTAATGCACGAAGAGCAGAAAAACCACCGACGCCAGCGGCGTTGGTGGGTTCGCATTGCTCTGCAAGACCGCAACAAGCTCGGTCACGCCAACAGCAAGCTCGGTAACCTCTTTCACGAAATACGGAGGCGAAGTAGGCTAAAGTAGGTTAAACTCCCGTTGGTTTCAACATTCAGTTACGTGCACTGCGGCATAACAAGTGAGTAAGGCTTGGCCGCCATTTTTCAAAATTCCTTGACTAGCGCTCCTATTGGTCCGCGGTAACCGATTCGGCGGCAGACGCCGCAAAAATCGGTCCAAGAGCGATCAGCGCGGAGAGGGCCCTTTCGGCGGATCTCGCCACCGCCGAACCGAATTCGGAGCACTTTCGGCGGCCGGAATGCTCAGTGTGAACGCGGCCTTACTTCTGCATATGTTAAATTAGTCGCAGCACAGATAATTCGGTTATCGCTGCATAGTGTAATACATGGAACGAGTAAGAATTTCTCGTCACCTACAATTGGCTCAAAATTTACTTTCCATTCCCTGGAGGTTGATTCCACCTAATTCTATTGATTTTCTGGGAAAGTTAAATCACAGTCACGTAGCGGCCGAATTAAAAAAAACGACAAAAACAACAGATGAACCTCCAAACGCCAACTCTGAATGACAATTTCAAAATAATAGAACAACCCAAATGTCGGCATTAGCGGTTCTCACAAATAAAGCGGGTCGCTTTACGGTCACATCAGTTCCTTAATTTGCAGCATTTACATGTTTGTCGCATGTCTTCCATATTATTATGGAAGCGTCGCAGTGTAGATTGCAAATCAAAAATCGAGTTCTATGTACTGTCGAGGAATTGCCCGTGGTCAGTAATACTTAATGAAGCATCTCATTGAGCAAGTATGGCTTAAAAATGTAGTTTCCTCGGCGTGTTATTCTCATACGTCTATATGTAAGGTGTCATGACTGTGAACGAGTTTCCCCTAGTGAGGAATAACACTTGCTTTCTATATTGACAGGAAGAAACAGGTAAGAAAAAGAAAAATACGGCAGAACGAGGACGGGACGTACAAAAGTAAAGTAAAAATTGATGATTTGGACAAGAATAACTAAAAGATAAAAAGAAACGCCTAACACGAATGTAGATGTAAAAGACTGTGGTCTGTGGCACACGTCTAACCAAAGGTCAAGTTTTTTGCCTTTAAAAAAAAGACGCACCGTCAGCATCTGCCACCACTGAGTCAAACACATACTTCAGGAAAATACTTTGATTACAGAGCGTTAAGCAGCTCTACACTCACTGTCACCCACCTTTCTTTTTTCGCCAGCGCTCTTTCATATCTGACACCGGTCGCTTGAACAGAGGGCGATTGTCGAGGAAGGCGTCACCAAACATGGTGATTCATAAATGCTACGAAGATGGCCAGGCGAAGATACGCGTTTTCCGGCCGTCCCCTTTGTGCCTTTGACGTCGCGATGGTGAAGGCGCGGCTCACGCCCATCGCATCTCTCACAACAGATCAATCGCGAATCTCGTCACTTTCGTGGGGAAAGTGGTTTTCTGACCACATCAAAAGCAGAGCCCGAAAAAAAAACCAGAAATTAGTCCATAAGGGAATCACGGACGATGGAATGCCTTGAGACTCGCAGCTTCAAGTTTTTTTTTTTCATTGGTGCCTGTTTTGAATCCACAGCCAAATCGACAGTGTGCGCGATGTATGTACAAAGTCATACATTTCGACGCTCCGTATAAACCATGCACAGAAGTGCTTACTTGCGAAGTTTCCATCTTTTTGTTTTAAAAGATTGACGTTCGGGCCTTGAACTCGGCCAGCATTCGGTGTGAGTGGTCGTGTAAACTTATTCTTGTGAAGGCACGTATTATAGCGTGTACTGTGAAAGCAGCGTGGGAAGATGCGTTCATCCTGCGTAAAATTCAATACAAAAGGGCGTTCTGACAAGGAGTGTTTTTTTACTTAGTTCTTCCCTTTGTTATTTTTAATAAACAGCTGATTTTTCCTTGTTTGTTTTCGTTCCTGTTTTGATTTGAGAACATAGCATAGTGGAATTGTGAAAGTTATCCATATTTCAAATTCAGCAGTAATAACTTTATTACAAAGACAACTTGAACAGCCGGGAGTTTTATGAAAGGGGTTATGTGAGAGCTTGGAAAATAGTCTCGAACTAAGGACCAGACGTGGTGCAGTGGCGAAATGTGATACTAGTAAAAGAGACCAGTGCATTTACTTCTATTTTCTGCAGCCCTTGCTCTGATGTCGTCTGTTATATTTTGAGCATTTCATGTCATTGCTGAAGCCGCACCTCGAAGCTCTGATAGCTACAGTCCTTATCGAAAACGATCGCTGTTCGCTGAAATGCCCCAAAAAAGTGTGGACTTTAAAAAAGAAGTTCAATAGGAAAGATAAGCGCATTTTCAGTGAGATTGTCGGCGGTAAAAGGAATGACTCCACACTCTACTTCGATTTCTTAATTTTACTGGTGCACCGTGACACATGAGCAGCCCGAGGCTCTTTCTTACGCGCTCCCGCGTTCCCCTCCTTACAAAACCAGCGGCGTTACTCTACCTTCTTTGTTGTACTTATAGAATCATTGCGATTGGAAGCATGAAAGGAAGATCAAGTAAGAAGGTAGGGAGGGTAATGAAGCACCTTACACTGGCGAAACACTACATATTTGAATTCATGGTATTACTTCTGGAACTGGAACATTTCTAAAAGCTTGAGTTTATATATCAACGCTGACAATTTTTTAAAACTGGTTTGCAGGAAAGTGTATGTGTGCGTGAGTTAATTACGGACTAAATGGGCAATATTTTTTTCAATATTTGGGAATATGTTGATGTAATAACAAATCAGAGAGTTAGGGAGAAACGTTTAATTAAAAGATAAAGTGCAGAGGTTGTCCTGAAGTGTCTATTGTCGGCCTGCTACTCCCCTCCCCATCTGGCCTGAACGGTTCGGTGCAGGTAGCAAGAGTGGTTGGCCCAGATAAGGGGACCATATAACGCAAGAGGACCAGAGCCCATAGTAATGAACCCGCATTGCCAATTGCACACTATAGAAATAAAGCTACCTGCATTCGATGAATTATTGACGCCTGATATTTTTCTTCTCATGTGGTACTACGATAGAAATGAGTGTTGTCCGCTCGCACGATTGCTTATTGAGCATTTTAAACCAGCGAACAGACGACGTGCACCTCGCCTTTTCACTGTGCTTCTTGTGTTGGTTGCTTCCAATTTTCAGGCGCATAGGCACAAAGTGCACCAGTTCTGAACTATAACGCGTGCATCGGTTACCTGCAGAAGAGGTGCACTGCTAAGAAAGACGAGAACATTTTCTTAATTATCTATGGGCCGAACCTGGGCACACGAGTGCATTGCTATATCCTTACAAACTTACCGGAGTGCACTACCAGAAAAATATCTCATACTGATTAACAATGTTAGTCACCTTTATTACCACTGAATTATAAAATTACTTATCTAAACATGTATAAGAATGAAGAGTTATCAATAAACAAAATACAAGCGACAAATGCGCAAGGTTTGAAAACCGTACAGTGCCAACCTATTTATTACCAGAAGTACTGAGACAGTGCACGCAGGTGGCATATACTGCGCATGAATAACTCGTAAAATGAATGGATTCAGAGTGGGCGCTGTTTTAACAATGAAGGAGCTGGAAGTGCGTGTTAGTTCACTTGCGTATGCAGTCCTTGCTCATCTGTTCCTGCACCACGTTTCGCAAATGTTTTTTTTTTGTGTAGTAACTGGCCTAGCACGGCGCATTTTTCACTACGAAATATTTAAGCATATATTGCTCTTTAAGCGTGCACAATTCGTTCTATGCACAAGAAAAAAAGTTGCAGAACGTGGTGCATCGCCATTAGAAGCGGAATGCGACAGTCTGCTATCTAGGTCTCCATTTATTCCCAGCTGTCGTGGCATTTCGGAAGCCCCCTCAACTCGCACCTCAGTGGTCAAGTTTCGATTTCCACACTGACCCAATCTTCCTCATTTTATTCGAGATCCTATTAATGTAGTGTGTTTGCAAGCACTGCACTGAAGAACTTGCGGTCAGCTCGAGTATATTTTTAAAGTTTTTTGGTTTTTATGTGTCTTTTACGCATTCTTCATGATGGTAGTCCTCTCAAGTAGGACGCCGACGACGGCACTGAATAACGAGGCCCTTGCGAAACTGAATTGAAACTCCCCGCGACACAACATTTTTATTTTTATAAAGTCTATACGCATGCCAATGTGTGTCCGTGAACAACGTATCGAGAACGACGCTCGACTCATATGACGAACGAAAATACGAAAGAGATTGAAAAATTAAGTATTATTTGTGATGCATTTCACACTCTAGAGCAGGGTTCTGCAACATTTTCGTGTGGAGGAAGAACCCAGTTGCATGAAGCCCACGAGACGCCTCGCTCTACGAAAAGGTGAGCGGAAGGGGGGAGGGCACGATGCTTTACCAAATGAGTAAAAATTCTACAAATTCGCATGTACGGAATAACTATAAATTTGTGCGTACTTTCTGCACAGGTGTCACAAGCTTGCATATATATATAAACGTGGTTCAGCAGAAAAGTAAAAGAAAAACTTTTCAATCGTGCTTTTGCTGAAAATTATTAGCCAACTTGCAAACATCTGCCCCATGGTTCCTTACTGACTGATGCAAACTATAGTGGAGGAGTTCCATCGTTAGTTGGCAACGGGAACCCATGTTCTCTATGGCAAACTTCATTCTCGAGCCAGTTAGTTTGCATACTTCTCTGTAGCCAATCAATTGTTATTAAATTTATTAATTTATTTGACTACCACCACCATACACATGCAGTGCAGTACACTGTTACCATGGCTGCTGCTAAGCTTTTTTTTTAACTTGAGAACCTTGAGTCCGTGAGACCAGCGTATAGGTTCACGGTGTCTTTCATATCAAATGCGCCTCTGACTTTACCCGTGTTAACATACCGGGCGTCTAAACAGAGATACAAGAAAAGCGCCAAAATACCCTTTGATCAGCACAGTCAAGAAATCAGCCCATCTGTGGCGCTTTGAAGCCCATAATAGTTTAGACATGTTCCTGCAGGAAACGGTATGCTCTTATGTTCTTAAATTCTGAAACATTCGAAGCGAAAGAAGTGCCACAGTCGAGATTCATTGCCCTGCTGTTCGAAAACATTCAGTCTTAGCTCAAATTTCTTGAAAAAATACCGAACAAAATTTTCACGCTGAGAATTTTAGACGAAAGCAAACATTGAGTGTTGAAATTTGTGAACACAACCTTCATTTCACATACAAAAGGAGAAAAAACACTAATTTTATGCGCTCTTCACAGAAAGTAGCGTCTGGTAGCCGCGCCATGAACTAGAGGATGACCTTACACGCATGCCCGAAACAGGAATGCCAACAATGCCAGCCGTTGCCCGCGTCTCTGCAACCACACAGCCACAACTACGGTTCCTACAGCCACTACAAACAACGTCGGCAGCGAATCATTTTCGTATGTTGGATCGAGCTCGTGTTGTGTACTATGTGTGTTTTTAGAGTGAGAGCTTTGATAACATCACAACTCGGGTCACGTGCAGTTGTCCGCTGCTGCCACTGGTGTCATTTACCACATCGTGCAAAATTAGAGAAAAAAAAAATTGGCAGATCCCACGTACCTGGAAATCGACGTTATGCGAAGCATGCGGAGGTGAGGTGACCATGTTATAATTTTTTTCAGCGACACGTCATGAAATGAAGCTAAATATGTGTACAAATGTTGCACGCTTGACATATGTCGAAGAGTTGCAGATGTTTACATAGCCAGTTGTTTGCTCTTGCGCAGGGATGTCAACTGGAACATGCGCGTTAGGAACACCAGAAGGGGATACAAAGCGCTCATGCTCGCGAAGATGCTGGCCCTGAACACTGCTACATAAATCAATTTCAACGAAACGCAACTAACCACAACTGACGTTGTGACGGCTGTATTAAAGGAGGACATGTGTAATGTTTATAAAATTGGGTAGGAAGTGCTGCAACAAATATTTACGTTTCACGAAGATTAGTGTCTATTTGAAAAGTATTTCTGAGACCTGCCGTAGCGGTGTGGTAAAAGGCTCAATTGCCACGCACAATGCTTGGGTTCCATTCCTGCTGGACCATGAATTTTATCATTTTCATTCGTCGGTGGGGCCAACGCTGCCAATGTCCGATTTTTCTTAACAGTGAAATTTATTTTATGTTTTCGTTGGATCGACGCTACCGATGTCAGGTATAGCTTAACTATCACCCGTTAAAATTGCATGTTTGTTCTCGTCATTCCTGGGTAGAAACTAAGTGTCCATTTCCTGTGGCACATACCCGCCTACCAGTGGCACATAAGTGCCGATGGGTATGTGCCATTGCCTCGGGGAAGTTTCTGATGGCGTACACAACGGGATCGTGACATGAATCATGTCTTGACCAGTGCGTCATATTCGTAAAACCATCTTACCCTCCCATGCTAATTTTGCTTCTAGCCAAGTTAAGGGGGTGACCACGAGGGTACCCAAACGTAAGCGGTTACATAGATAGATAGATAGATAGATAGATAGATAGATAGATAGATAGATAGATAGATAGATAGATAGATAGATAGATAGATAGATAGATAGATAGATAGATAGATAGATAGATAGATAGATAGATAGATAGATAGATACGCTCAAAGTCGCTGCAGTTCGCTAAGAAATGCTTCGCATTTAAAAACCGAGAACCAATGACTAACTGGGGTTCGAACCCGGGTCCACTGGGTGCCAGCCAGGGGACCCGGTATTCTACTACTTCGCCACGTCGGTGTTTGAGACTTGTTGGCAAACTTGCGTTAGGCAGTCTTGATGTCGGGAAAGCGATCGCGTTAATACGACTTATAAAGCCTTTTAAAACAACGAAGGAACAACCAGTCGTCGCACAATGTGAATAGTGTTACGAGCGGGTGGTCTGATGCTACAACCCATTCCAAAAGCTTCTTTTTGTTCCAATACCAACTGTGGGGCACGCCCACTTCAGCCATAATTTTTTATCATCGTCAGCCACTGCATGAACAATTGGCAAAAAATTCTTTGCAAGTGTTTGGCGGATATCACACTTCTCATAAGAATGACTGAAAATAGGATAGCGAATGCCCTACCAAAATTTTTATTAGTAATGCTCTATTGGGTATCAAGCAAGTGTGCTTGCAGCAGGTATTCAATGACTGTTTAGGAAAGGCTCTGAAAGGCCGCTCTTCTAGCTTTCGCTGTAGGTAGGCTGTGCAGTCCGCGCAGGCCTGGCTTTTTTTTTGCGTGTGTGTGTCTTTGTTCGTTACAAAACAGAGCATTACAAGTGTCAACTATGCACCACAATCTATTCCATACCCTTACCCTTCAGGATGATGCCCCTGAGGAGGAAGATGGGCCTCAGTGCGACACTTCTAGTCTTGAAAAAGCTGAGAGACAACTTTCAGAGAGTGCCTTTCAGCGCCATTTTGCAGTGGGAATAGCATATGTAAAGGAGATGCTGAGAAAAGAAAGCAGCATAAGTGGAGCACGTGCACCCTTCAACTATCACAACGGCAACCAAAGTTAAGGCACGCGCTGACGTGCAGTCGCGGTACGTTGAGAATCACCCAACAATGCAACCAACTGCTCGAAAAAAAAGTATGTGAACTAACCTTTGCTTATCGGAAGAGTCGTGTCTTCCTGGGGCAGTTTTCACGTTTTCCCCATTTTTCAAGTTTTTCCTTTCGTCGTCACGATAAGCCTGGCTACGCCCACTGCAGGGCAAAGGCCTCTCTCATTAGCAAATCAACCTGGTCTTGTGCTTTGTGCCGCCCCGTTATGCCTGCGAACCTTTTAATCTCATCGGCCCAGCTAACTTTCTGTCTCCTCTTCGTACGTTTACCTTCTCTAAAAAAACTAGTCAGTTATTACTAACGACCAGCGGTTATCATGCCAACGTGCTATACGTGCCAGGCCGATGTCCATTTCTTCTTCTTGTGTGATATTCTTAACCCCTGTTTATTACGTAACTCAATCTGCTCTCTTCTTATCTCTTAAGCTTACACCTACAATTTTTTGTTCCATTGTTCGCTGCATCGTCCTCAATTTGAGCTGAACCCTATTTGTAAGCTAACAGGTTTCTCCTCCGTATGTAAGTACTGGTACGATGCAGCTGTTATATACCTCCCCCTTGAGACTTAGGGGCAGAATACCATTCAAGATTTGGGAATAACTAATGAACGTTATCTACCCCATTCTCACACTTCTAGTTATTTCACTTTCGTGGTTCGGATCCTCAGGTATTACCTGTCCTAAGCAGACATAATACTTTGCAACTTCCAGCGTCTGTCCACCTATAAGAAAGTGCTGTTTTCCTCCGAGGCTGATGAAAGGTACCTCAGTTTTGTGCATATTGATTTTCAGGTCTACTATTGTGCTTTCTGTGTACAATGCAGTAATTATTAGCCGTATTTGTTCCCTGAGTTACTCATCAAGGCAATGTTGCTCATCAAAGCAGTGAGTCGCAGGTTACTAACACATTCTCCATTAACTGTTATCCCCAACTCTTCCCAATTTAGCTCCCTTAAAACCTCCGGTAAGTACGTGGTGAATAGCATTAGATATTTAGTATTCCTTGAAGATTTCTGAGCATGCTGGAATCGACTTTCTCTTTTCCTTGTATACGAAGGTTATTCTCTGATTTAGTATTTCCACAATTAATCTTTCTGCCCAATTTTGGACCTCTACAATGAAAGGAAATGAAGACGTTGTCAGGGTAAGCGTGAAAGACGCCGCCGACAAGATGGAAGCGATTTCTTTTCCTATCAAATCCAGTATCGCATCACAACTGCTGTGCCGATCTTCATATAGTAAGTGCACCGAGAAGGGGTGGAGGGGGTAGTTCTGACGTCGTACTGTGTTTTCCCAATATTGCACCGTGGGCCATAAGTTGCAGGCCCCTGGCTTAGAGTGAACTTTTTCATCACAAGTTTTATGTTTTAAAAGAACAAAATGAAGAATATGGGGCAACACGAGTCAATAGGCTACGGAATAAGTTTCACTACCAGAATTTTTGTAACGTGGACTGGGCTCTACGCACATGCCATTTGCGGTGCACGAATCTTTCCACACTTTGGCGTAAAGTGTGCGTGTGTGTGTGTGGTGCGTGTGCATCCGCAATAGCCCAGATACGTTGAAAAGGCGTACCAGTTACGTCTAAGTGAATGCTTGAATGCTCCACTTTTCAGAGGTTTATACCTCTTGAAAAACACCTCACTCTGATAGCTTTCTGAGAAAAAAAGTTGTCAACTTCTCTTATTATATTTCAGCAGTTCCTTTATTATCGGTCTATTTTACCTGCAGGCATGTTTAGAGATTTTCTTGGTGTCACTGAAGAGAAAACTGTTAACGGCACTTTTACAAATGCAACGTGAAAACGTAAAACAGAACTAATAAAAAGAGCAGGTGTTTTTTTTTTTCTAGAGAGGCCTTTTCGGGCGTTGATTTGCGCATTGCTGTGGAGTATGCGGGACGTCCTAGAAAAAGGAATACGAAAGGGTTCCCTTTCACACGCTACGACAGCCTTCCTGTTTTATCTGTGCCGTTTCTACTGTAATGCGAGTACGATTGTCCTCAAGTGTGTACCTTAGTACTTTATGTTGAACTTTTGGGTGTTCAACTATTTGTGCTTACATATATTGCGAGCAAACGCTCTTTCTTGTGTTGAAGATTGTCTGACTGGTCCCGCAAAATGTCGGTGAAGGACCTACTTCTCTTACCAACCTAGCACTGGGGGACACAAACTCAGTGATGTTGTTTAATGCGGACTGGCTTATACATTAGTATAGCTGATGTTAGGAAAAACAACAAGCTGTAAAGGTCTTGCTATGCGTAGCACACACAAATAATTGTCTATCACAACAAAATAATCTAATACTTCATGTTCGATACTTGCACACTGCGTTGCACTCACGAAATGTTCCAAACAATTACCACATTTAAATTTTCTGAGATAGCATGACCACACATTCTATAAATATGGAGCTTGATTTTGAATTCACAACAGGGAAACATAAACTAGAACCCTAGCAAGTTTGAAGCGCTGATGTTCTCTGGCAGGGTAAAAACCAACGTCGCATCTGTAGCTTAAGGAAAAAAACAGGCGCTTGTTCACAAAATTCAAAACTGGTCGGTATGCAGCAATGCTTGTGATTGTTTTATAAAATCCTTCTAATAAACCATTTCACTTAGCGACACGCGTCGTTTTAGATTTCACGGGTTAAGTACTTCCGTGGTGAACTCTTTTTCTTTCCTTCATTGTTTTTTTTTCGTATGTGCTTCATCACGATAACTGTGAAGAGAAAGTATCGCCAAAGGTAAATCAACCCGTCCTTGTTTTCAAGAGATCCGCTCAACATGCAGACGAGCCGGTATTCAAAAGGTCCCGTCTCCAGTATCAGTTAGGCGCATTTAAAATGCATTGCATGCGAGCTGTAGTTGAAAAAAAAATTGCTACAGAGTAGCATAGTATTTGGTTTTTGGAGAATGTTTTGCAAGTCATGCTATGCAGAAAAAAATTGACAAAGTTTTTTTTATATTCTTCACGAAACACTTGTTTGTGATAGTTTTACATTTCGTCGTATTTTAAGACCGTTTTCTATGGTAAGCTTGTGCTGAAGTTATTGCTTCATTCACAGTGATCTTGTCTTTACTACTAATTTATCCCAACGTTCAATATGCTAAAGACCTAAATATTAGCCCTTTATATGCAAAATATAAGCTTGATTAGACGCCATATATGTGGTATTGTGGGCCCGAATAACAAAACAAAAACAATGATTTCTTCATTAATTTTTATTTTCTATTCACAGCGACAAACTGTCTTCGTAACTGGTAAAACGCAAGTAATAGCGAGCGGCTAATCAGTGTGAATGAATTCGAACAAGCAAATTGAATGTCGGCTTATGTCGAGTGACTCGATTGGGGTCTATTGTGAACCGAAGAGATTGGGGACCAATACAAAAAAATTGCTAATTTCACAAGAAGCAGCACGAAATGAAAGCTATAGACGCCAGAATGCGCATTGAAAATTTAAATATATAAACGCTATTTTATAAGCTGCGCTTGGGATAGAGTAGCAGCTGATATATTTGCTTAAATCTATCTCACTTCCCGTATTTTTCACCTCCGCGTTCCTAATTAGTTATGTGCTGTGCGACGGACATGAATATAGGAGGCCCGAGTGAGCGGTGTGGATTTATACGTTGATGCGTGGTTGCCGTCTACATCGCAGTGGCCGTACATGTAACTATGCGACGTCAATCGCCACAACGGTATGGCTTCATGCTCTGCCATAGTAGAGTACCAAGTACTCAAAATTGTTAACCACTTTTTACAAACAAACTGCTTCAGGATGTTCCTGAATATGTTCTCAATTTCAAACTGCGTGGTTTCAATCGAGTAGAACGTTCGCTTGTTTTTCATTCATTGGGCTCCTTGTCACAACAAAAGTAGTTTACTACGAATCGAGAATATTTGTGGTAATTCAAAAATTTTCCACATGCATCAACATGTAGATAAATATTTGTAGAGTCCACATTAATTATGGCATATATATTGTGAGCATATTGACTTTTGGTCTTTTAGATGCGGAGCATCTAATACTCGGGGCTTGTAGTGCGGCGCCGTCCGCAAGCTTCCTCCTCCTTCTTCCACCATCTGTGCATCCCTTCCTCGTCTACACACCGCGCGCGTTTCACTCCTCCACCATCTGTGCACCCTTCCTCCTCTACGCACCGCGTTCGACATCTACAATTCTCCTGATTCTCCAGTGGACGCGCATGCGCCGTCGCGCTTCGAGAACATGCAACAGCTGACAGTGCATGCGCCGTCGCGCTGTATATATACTCAAGGTCGGCGCTCGCTCACTCAGTTGCCGCTCGTCGGTTGGTTTGTATGGCGCGTCGACATCCAAGGTCGCGGTGAAATGAATTCCAACGAATCCACAAGCACAATGATCGACGTCCCTTCGACCAGCGCCGCCCTTTCGCATACGTGTGTACGTGTTCACTCATTCAACACCCCCTCCTACAACCACGTTAACCAATTTAGCCATCGACCCAAGTAAGTCGCAATTTAACACCCCATTTCACAACCACGTTAACCAATTTAGCCATCGACCCAAGTAAGTCGCACTTTAACACCCCGTTAACCAATTATATGCTCCGCATCCTCCTCAGTGTTCCCCCGAGGGAAGCTGCGGGCAATTTTTTTCTCCCAAAGTCCGCGTGCGGTAATTAGAGAAGAGCGGGTCGAGCAGTTCACAATGTGCGCTCCATTCGGTAATTCTGTTAATTACAATGATGCAGTTTACGTAAGCATGCCCTAGAGAAAAAAAGCGAGAATATGCTCATAGCACACTTTATCTAAATTTTCTAGGGTTTAGCATCAGACAATAACACCCAACATTTCTGCAGTCACATTTCACTCCTGATTGTCTCACGAAAAACTGCCATGATGTATCCCTGTAATTCCACGTAGCACATTTGGATAGGCTCCAGCACACTTTGCGACACTACATAAGGCCTACACTTTTGACGTCACTGACGTTTCAATGTTGTGACCTGCGCTGCCACGCCTCGGCTTCACCGCCGGTGACTCTGCGCTTACAACACTTTCTGTTCATTACTAAAACTGCTGCTTAGTCCGGTGAATCTTTTCATGACTCTTGCAAGTCCTGTGGTTTCGAGTCCGCAGAAAACGCTGGTACTATGCGGTTGTGGTAAACGCATATAATTTTGGCGTCGGCTTCGTCACTTTATGGTGGAAGGGACGCTTAGAGGGCGCTTATTGGTGGAACGGCAGATGTGGACCACGCGTGCCTAATGAATATGGTTGTACAGCGTTTGCTTTCAGCAGGCATCGGTTATTGGGCACAGTTGATGTGTTGCATTAATGATTGCTTCTTTATGCAATCAACTATCACACAAAGCGAGGATTGCTCACGAAGGGAAGATGGGGTCAGCACGGCTGCAGGCACGCTATCGCTGTTTTCAGATCGGCTTTCACGCCCCGCCGGGGTGGTCTAGCGGCTAAAGTACTCGGCTGTTGACCCGCAGGTCGCGGGATCGAATCTCGGCTGCGGCGGCCGCATTTCCGATGAAGGTGGAAATTCCGCAAGCCCATGTGCTCAGATTCGGGTGCACGTAAAAGAACCCCAAGTGGTCGAATTTTCCGGAGTCCTCTACTACGGCTGTCTCATAATTATATAGTAAATTTCGGACGTAAAAACCCGCATATCAATCAAATCAATCATTCACATAAGCTTCATGTAAGTCTTAGTTATCTTTAGAGTAATATTTGGGATGTCGCATGTACCCACGTGTGCACAATTTAAAAAAATTAGTCAATAAGATGAAGTGCTCTTAAGCGTTCAACGAAGGTATACTGAATTTCATTAAATAAGGAGCCTATATATACAGTTGGGCAGGTACAGCGAATTCTGTGAAAGTGTGTGATATCTCACGCCGTAAAGCAAAAAAATGCAATTATACAAGGTGGTTATACTGCGCGCCTAATACGGCGTAAATAACACACTGAATAAGACAGACACAAAAGCCAGCCCCATTGCTGTTTTTTTCCTTAGTCAACGTGTTGTTTGCGAGGATCTTTTCCAGAGGAAGTGGATCGGACACCCCTCGTCGTAGGCGTATGACGCTGCGAGCACTTCAGCAATTTCAGCTCTAGATTAAAACAGCTTTGTCAGCAAATGTTCTTTGGGCTTGACGCTAAATGTCAAGTCGCACTTGAGGAGGAGGAAGAAAGTTTAAGCGGAAAGACAGGGAGGTTAGCCAGTTCTTAGACCGGCTGGCTACCCTGTGCTGTGGAAAGGGGTGAGGGGAATAATAGATGTTAAAAAGAAATGCTGCGAAGAGAGGGAGAAATTACAAAAAAATTGCCCGCAGCTTCCCTCGGGGGAACACTGAGGAGGATGCGGAGCATATAATTTGTTAACGGGGTGTTAAAGTGCGACTTACTTTGGTCGATGGCTAAATTGGTTAACGTGGTTGTGAAATGGGGTGTTAAATTGCGACTTACTTGGAGCGATGGCTAAATTGGTTAACGTGGTTGTAGGAGGGGGTGTTAAATGAGTGAACACGTACACACGTATGCGAAAGGGCGGCGCTGGTCGAAGGGACGTCGATCATTGTGTTTGTGGATACGTTAGAATTCATTTCACCGCGACCTTGGACGTCGACGCGCCGTACAAACCAACCGACGAGCGGCAACTGAGCGAGCGAGTGCCGACCTTGAGTATATATACAGCGCGACGGCGCATGCGCTGTCAGCTGTCGAATGTTCTCGAAGGAGAAGCGCGCGCGCGGCACAGATGGCGACGGCGCGACGGCGCATGCGCTGTCAGCTGTCGAATGTTCTCGAAGGAGAAGCGCGCGCGGCACAGATGGTGGGCGACGGCGCGACGGCGCATGCGCGCGCGTCAGCTGTCGAATGTTCGAGAAGCGGTGCGGACGGCGCGGACGGCGCACTACAAGGCGCGAGTATAAGATGCTTCCGCATCTAAAAAAATTGCGACAGAGTAAAGGCAACATCAAAGAGTATAAGACACTAAAGTCTGTCTCTGAGGCCAGTTGTCCGCAAAAAGCGCAGCAAAGCTTTCAAAGCCTTCTGGGCTGAGGATGGGCTTGGCCAATGACCCAGAATCCTTTGTTCCGACAAAGGCCGATTGTCTAGTCTATCCAGAGCTGCAGTGAGTTCTTGTCTTTGCACGTTGAAATAGGTGCACTCACACAGAAGGTGCGCGATGGTTTCTTCGCAACTGCAGTAAGTGCATGTAGGAGAGCTGGCCATCCCGATGAGATAAGAGTATGCGTTCGTGAAGACCACTCCAAGCCACAGGCGGCATAGAAGAGTTTCCTCAGCTCGAGATATTCTTGGGGGAAGACGAAGCACTTGAGGAGCTTAAAACAAGCGCAATCACCTCAAACAGAGAGAAAGCCACGTTCGCGAGCGTTCAATATGTTCACGTTCGTGCTTGCTCTGCTTGGTGCCATATCACCTACGCCACTTCTGCCGAACGTTCGTTAACACGTTAAGGCGCACGTGAACAACGCTGGGATGTGCAACTCAATACAAAGTCCCTCCCACGCAATGACGTGCCTGATAATACATCCTGGTTGTGAAACACAAGAACAAAGCACTTTATTTAACTTTTTAGGTTATGGATCCAATAGCCGACTGCGAAAGTTTCATCTTACCGAAGCATTCATCACGTCCATGCAGGTCATTCAACACTCCACTATATTTTGGTCAAGTTCCTTATGCAAGCGTCTGGAAATTATCTCAATTTTATCTCTTTTCATACACGTTTTTGTTCCTTCCCTGTTTTTTTTTTGTACATTCGTTTCTTTTCTCCCATATAATCTGGTGCTTATACATGCCGCGCAATACCCCACCACCTCTGTACACGCCATTTATACACACGTCATGTAAATGGGATATAAAAATATTGACTCAAGCAAAATGATTGTCCTTTAACAGGTTCGTACTCACAACTAAGTTTTACATCATTTCATTTCTCCCGCTGTTTGCTGTTTTTGGCAAATTTTTTTAGTGTAGAGCACACGCAAAAATTTTCTCAACAGTTTCAAGCTTCTATAATTACCTACGTTTTTATTGATGTTTGTTTTCCCTTTCTGCAACAGGTTTAAGCAAATAGGTGGTACACAGAATAGACAACGCCGGGGTGGTACAGTGATTATGCTTCTTAGCTGACCACACAAAGGTTGCGGGTCCAAACGCGGATGCGGAAATCAATTTCAGAGAGTGACGTAATGTTGAGGCTACTCCATGGTGGTACGTCAATTAACGGTAAAGAACACCAGATGGCTGAGTTTTAAGCCTCCTTCGACAATGACGCAGCTCATATTCGCGCCGTGGTATTGGCCGGTAAAACGCCAGGTATTGTTATTACTTCTGAAGCAACGAGTACAATTCGGTACATATGGGGGTGAATGTCTTCGCTTAATTTGTTTTAGAAGAAATTGGCAGACACATACTTCATCTAGAGGAGTAGTGGTGGTTGCGACTGAATCCTGATTAAGCGAAGGGGAAATACTTTGCTAATAAGTACAATAAGGAAAATGTTTATTTACAAGAAGCGCACACCCACAAAATATTCTGCAATATGGGCGAAGTATCTCCGCTGATCACGGAATGTATCTTCTTCATTAGATGCGAAGCATTTTTAGTGAACCTCGGCGGCTTTTAGCGTATCCATTCATCCATCCATCCATCCATCTATCCATCATTTCCATCCATCCATCCATCCATCCATCCATCCATCCATCCATCCATACATCCGTTCGTCCGTCCGTCCGTCCGTCCATCCATCCATCCATCCATCCATTCGTCCATCCGCCCGTCCATCCGTCCATCCGTCCATGTGTTCTCCAGTCCCATACCTTCGTCATCCTTTGGCGTCACGTAATACCGAATTTGGCATATGTGAAGCTAGCAAAACAGCTGCGAGAGCATCATGAGTGTGGCATGTAATCGTGTTGTTACATCACACGCATGTCGTGGTTATCATGTTTGGATTTGTCATTTGCCTATGTCGTCCGTTGGCGTCGCGTAATACCGAGTTTGGTACATGTTAAGCTAGCGAAACGGCCATGAGCGCATCGTGAGCGCGGCACGTAGTCATGTTGTTACATGACATGCATGTCATGATTTTTATGTTAAGACCGTTCGTTTGTGTTCGCCATGCAATCATATCATACCATACCAGTTTTGCAACATGCCATGTGAACGAAACTACCGCAAGAGATGCGGGACCATAAAATTTAAATCATGACATTCATTTGACATGATTTACATTTAATGAATAAAACATGTTCTCTATAGAGTCATGTTATACCAAATTAGGTATCAATACCTTTATCAAAAAGGCCAGGAGAGCTAAAAGTCGTAGGCGGCTAGATAGATAGATAGATAGATAGATAGATAGATAGATCGATAGATAGATAGATAGACAGACAGACAGACAGACAGACAGACAGACAGATAGATAGATAGATAGATAAATAGATAGATAGATAGATGTATAGATAGATAGATAGATAGATAGATAGATAGATAGATAGATAGATAGATAGATAGATAGATAGATACGCTCAAAGTCGCCCAAGTTCGCTAACAAATGCTTTGCATTTAAAAATAAGATCAGTAAAGCTACAAAACAGTATAGAAGCGTTAGCGAGCTGGCTCATTCCGCAAGTGTCATTCCCTCTTCAAGTACCACATTGTTTGTTACCACGGCAACGGCGTCCCTAATAAGCTAGACTTAATAGGCAATATGTCATGTGAGCTCCCTGTACGGTAGGGCTTTAAGTTCATTTCACTGGGGAGCCTGCCGTCGTTAGAGGGCGAGGGAAACACGGTAAGGTGTGCTCACGAAAATTGAGTTTAAGGTAAGCATGCATTTTCTTGCAATTTGATATCTCTACGCCGAATAAGTTTGCACTGCGTGGCCCAATCACTGCTGTTCTTGCGGCACTTATCTCTTAAGCCATCAGTGTACGCAACCTGCTAGAAAAGCATGTAAAGCTATGAATTTGTGAAAAGTGTTAGAAGATCCATTTAAATCCTGAACACACGTACGCGTTCAAGCGTGTCACCGCATGGCTTCTTGACGCAGTGCCGCACGCGCTCCCACGGAGAGAAAGGCAGCTCAGCTAGGCGAAGCTGCGTTCCGTTTCTCTTAATAAGGACAAGGCGCTGCTCCACATCGCAAAGCAACGCTCGGACGAGCCTCAACGCCTACATCCATCGCCGCATTAAATTTCTAGTTGCTCGGCTGCCATTAGTGCGGAAAGTGGCCAGGGCTGGTGGGAAAGTATCGCTTTTAGGCTCGCTACCGAACATGTTGCGGATAAAGATGACACCCACGTCTGTGCATACAGGTTCAATGCGTTGCTATCTATTCACTAGAAAAATGCACTCACGTGCAGCCGACAGCGCCTGATACAGAACATCATCACTCAGTCCTGTCTCTATGCATTTCCGTCTATACAACGAGAAACAACAACGCCATATTACATTGCTTGCTACAAGGAAGACATTGCAGCTAAAGCGATCTCTTCACGCCCCTCGACAGTGAACATTACCCCGACCGTGCCGGAATGAACCGCTAAATAGATTTCTAGCCACGCCCACTGATGGAACGAGAGCCTGATGGTCTCAGTGAGGCGTACGTCTAGACGGATACTGACCACGGCGGCAGATGGCTCGACTGCTGTTGTTGCGGTGGTGCGGTGACTTTTAGCTTGGTGCAACGGCTTAGAAGAGCGTAGCTCAGACCGAAGCGTTGGCGTTTATGGCCTTCTCTTGTCATTGATGCGCGGCTGCTGCGTGGTATTTTTGCTCAGTACGCGCAGACTGCTTCCGCCACAGGCCATAGCCGGTGGTCTTTCTATCTGTCTGAAACCACTTTGGGCTATACCATTGCCTGTAATGGCGCACGCCGATTGGGAGAAGTGCGTTGAAGAGAGGGTGCTAAAGCATCTCGACCAAGCGAAGTTCTTTGCAAAAAAAAAAGAAACACACGTGTTCACGTGGTAGACAAATATAAAAACAGCAAATGGGAAACTTTAGGTCATGCACATTTTCTACAATGAAAACATGCATTTTTTCTTTTTGCGTCTTAAAACTTTCAGAAAGTTTTTCTTTTTTTAAGGAAAAAGAAACTTTCTAAATGCTTACTGGGCTCTTGCTTTCCTATTTCGACTGTCAAATTCTGAATTCCACCTCTGCTGAATTCTAAATATCTGAATGTGCCACCTGGGGTTCTTGGGTTACCGTCATCAGCGAAAAGTTTAAAAAGTACTGCTATTTGTTAAGTCGGGCCAATAGAATATATGAAAAAGAAGAATTCAATAAAAAACCACTACAAAATTCCAATATTTTAGTCACTTTCGCTGAAGCAACGCTTTCCCATAAAACACCTCTAATAGTAAAAAGGCATTTGGTCGCTGCATTAGTCAGACTTACCATTTGTGTTCATTGACGTATTGTTAGTTAAACGGTGCGATACCTTAGCAGCTGAGGTATGCGATGCTACTAAGCTCAAGGCCTCTAATGTGAGTCCCGCTCACGGTGACTGCACTTGGGTGTAGGCAAAAAATGGTTCAGGAGCACGAAATTACTTCGGAATGCCCTCTGCCCCACTTCGACGCTCCTTATAGTTGTGCCCTGATTTGAGCAACCAAAAGCCCAGGAATTTTAAAACAATTCGTGAGCAAATATATTGTGCGTATGGTCATTTTAATTTTGCGGATTACACCAACTTGACAACTACTTGCCGAGCTACCCACTATCCTACACATTTATAAAAAGTTATCTTCGAATACGGAGATTCAATAGACACTTTGAGCAAAGGTCGAGCGTAGTGGCAGAAACTTGTTATATAACTTAGTTTTTAGAAAATGTTCTTCATATTTCACTTTTTTTTCGTTTATTCGCTGCTAAGTATGGACGATCGATAGTTGAAGAGCGAACGCAAAGGTTTGTCGTTCTGAAAAGGAATAATTTCTGGGTTTCTGTGTCCCGAAACAATATTATTACAGCTCACAAGCCTCTATCATTTCACCTCCAGGGCAATGCGACCGCCGCCACGGACATCAAACCCACGACCTTCAGTTCAGCAGCAGAGCAGCCAAAGCACTGATCCACCAAGCCATACAATTCGAAAAAAAAGAAATCTAGAAGGCATGCGGATGACAAATACACCCATGACATGTACATAAGTACAGTATAACAAGGAGAGGAAAATGCCACGGTTGTCTTGAAGCGTCATCGTCATCACCGAATTTCCGAACAATGAATAAAAAAAAATAAAGAAGAAACTAAATGAAAAAATAATAATTACAATATAACTTCGCGCTTTATAGCGATAGCAATTATAGGGACCCTCTCGGCTGGATTTTACCTCCAGCGTCGGCGTCGCCGTCAATAACCGTATATGTACGTATTTATTGTAAAGGAGGACACAAGAGACAACACCCGTGCTGCGGACTGACTGTTCTTTCTGTGCTTTCGTTCTTCTCCGCCCCTGCCTGAGCCCTGCTTTTGACATCCTTACAATCGGCCACGCTGCGTGCATGCAGTCCTGCCAAACTGGGCCTTCTCTTTCGGCGGTCGCCTCTGCGAAGGGTCAAACAATGAACACCTAGGCCATGAATCAGCATATGTATAACCAATGCCCTGGCGGGCGGCATTGGCTGCCTCGCACAAGCCGGTCACGGTTCCAGTGCTTCTGGGTTTGAAAGCTTGGCAATGACGGCTCTGGTGGATGTTATTGGCTATGTCGTGCTGGCTGGTGCGTCTTGCCTATCAGGAGAGTAGGCAAAGTCTTGCCTAATGAAGCTTGCCCACGGGTTTGAACAGGTTGCTTTACTTGGCTTTCTTCGTTTGACGCGGGAAGCTTTGCGCTGGCATCATCACACTCTCGCGTTCCACGGTCTCTGAAAAGGAAGATGTTGTCTGATAATTTTGTACCATGGCGTCCAAACAGGTGAACGCCGCCTTGCTGGTACACTACGCTGCAGATGGCAGGGCTGCATAAAAGCGCAGTTTTCCTGCTTTGTGCGCATCGTATCGTATCCGCATCCTATTACCCGTTGACGAAGTCTGCCTTATGGTGACCGGCACGGCACTTTGCTGGTACGCTGGAAGCCACATTGACCTTTCCATCATCGTCATCAGATCCTAACAACGGGTTGATGCCGGAAAGGCTGATTGTGGCATCATCTGCTTGCGGTGCATCGCTAGCTTCGGCCAAGACGCAGTCAACAAATTCGATCAAAATATGCGTGTCTTCCGTAAATGCGTCTCCGGCAGCCGTGAAATTATTGATCGAGGCACTGGCACACTCGGCCATTGACTGCTGGGAAGTGGCCATTGACTGCTGGTCACTCAGAATGCTCTCGTCGCTAGACTGCTGTGACTGCGGTCTTTCTACGTAGGAATTCGGAGCAAAGAAAATGCTCAGTGTCAAGCAGCGGAACTTCACTCGGCCACCATTTATGGTGAGCAGGACTTCCTCAGAAAATAGGCTCGCAAAACCATGTCCACATGCAAGTCCTCGAGGACGGAAATGGCGGCAAGAAACTTGCTCCTAGCTTCGGTGTGCATCTGTAGATCCAGCGCACCGACAAGTAACACGCCCCCACCGATGCAGCGAAATGGTGCCTCGGACCAAGGCTGCAGGGCGAGCGGTGCATGGCGTCAATCTAGCGCAGAACATGCAGCTCTAGTTTGAACAACAGCCGTAAGATCGCCGATTTCGTCGACGCGGACTTGTACGTAGAAAACAGCCACGTTCGGTATTGAGTAGCTCAATGTCCCACATGCGGTGGTGTAACGTCGTTGATCCGGTCATCTAACCTAGGTGGGAGGTCCTTTCTTCGGACTGTCTGTGTGAATAAGCCGAGTCCGCTGTTCGCGCGTTAGCGGTAGATCCCATACATCCTGACGGTAAGATGAAGTGTTTAGCAGTGGCCTCGAGGATGTGCCCCTTCAAAGCTCCATTGTCGTTAACACGCAGGCTGGACTGGGTGGTGGCGGCGGGATGGAAGTGCTTTTGTCCGAAAGCAGCTTTAAAGCTCGCGATCCACTTCGTCCAAACTGCTGACTGGTGCCCTCGTACCGGTGCCACTCCACGGCACCGTGCGAAGGTGGTGAATGGCCCCGCACCATTACTCTTGGTCTGTTCACGCTTCGTGAGCTCTTAGAGCATTGATGGTTACCACCCAGTTGTCGGCTTCATCCTGAAATCTATTGAACTTTGGTAGTTCCAGGGCAGCCGGTGATGGTGATACGGCAGACGAAACTCTATAAAATGTCCACGCCATGCAGCGGAGTGGTTATGAGAGTGCAGCGAGGGTATACCGGAGCGGCTCTCAAGTAAGCTATCGTGACGGTCTTGCGAGGCGGCTGTCGCCAACGCCGCATTGATGGAGTACAGTGCAGGTAAAGCCGAAGGACACAGCGCAAAGTTTGATGCTGCCATGCCGTCGACCATGACACGAAGTCGCGCGATGGTGTCGGAAAGGTTGGTGGCGCTTTCAGGTGATCCGCATGTAGAGCCACCGGTGACGCCTGTTGAGTCATCATCGTCATCATCACCATCATCATCAGCCTGACTACGTTCACTGCAGGACAAAGGCCTCTCCCATGTTCCGCCAGTTAAACCGGTCATGTGCTTGCTGCTGCCAATTTATACCCGCAAACTTCTTAATCTCATCTGCCACCTAACCTTCTGTCTCCCCCTTAACCCACTTCCCTTCTCTGGGAATCCAGTTAGTTACCCTTAATGACCACCGGTTATCCTGTCTACGCGCTACATGCCCGGCCCATGTCCATTTTCTCTTCTATGATATGATATCTTTAACCCCCGTTTGTCCCCTCATCCACTGTGCTCTCTTCTTGTCTCTTAAGGTTACACCTACCATTTTTCTTTCCATTGCTCGCTGCGTCGTCCTCAATTTAAGCTGAAGCCTCTTTGTAAGTCTCCAAGTTTCTGCTCCGTAGCTAAGTACCGGCAAGATACAGCTGTTATATACCTTCCTCTTGAGGGATAGTGGCAATCTACCTGTCATAATTTGAGAGTGCTTGCCGAATGGGCTGCACCCCATTGTTATTCTTCTAGTTACTTCAATCTCGTGGTTCGGCTCTGCGGTTATTACCTGCCCTAAGTAGACATAGTCTTTTATTACTTCAAGTGCACTATTACCTATTTCGAAGCGCTGCTCTTTTCCGAGGTTGTTGTACATTACTCTCGTTTTCTGCAGATTAATTTTAAGACCCGGCCGTAGAGGTCGATGCTGATTCTATAAAACAGCCGAGCTGGACACGGCAAAGGTTGTGATTCGCCAGAGGCATGAAAAACAGTTTTGCGTAGCTGACACGCAGTGCGGGAACGTATATACTTGCGAACGAACGAGTACACAAGGAGACACAATGAGTTAGACAAGGAGAGCAGAAAGGTGGCCACCTTTCTGCTCTCCTTGTCTAACTTCGTAATCATGAGTTGCAATTCGTCCCCTGAGTTACTCAGCAATTCAATGTGATCGGCGAAGCGCAGGTTATTAAGGTACTCTCCATTAACTCTTATCCCTAACTGTTCCCATTCTAGGCTTCTGAAAACCTCCTGTAAGCACGCAGTAAATATCATTGGGGAGATTGTGTTCCCCTGCCTTACCCTCTTCTTTATTGGTATTCTGTTGCTTTCTTTAAGAAGCACTGTGGTAGCAGTTGATCCCTTGTAGATTTCTTCCAGAATGTTTATATATACTTCATCCACGCCCTGATTCCGCAGTGTCTGCATGACGGCTGATATTTATACTGAATCAAACGCCTTCTCGTAATCTATGAAGGCTATGTATAGTGGTTGCTTATACCTTGAGCATTTCTCTATTACCTGATTGATAGTATGAATGTGGTCGATTGTTGAGTAGCCTGTTCGAAATCCTGCTTGTTCTTTTGGTTGATTGAATTCTAATGCTTTTTACTCTGTTAGCAATTACCTTTGTAAATAGCTTGTATACTACAGAGAGCAAGCTGATCGGCCTGTAATTCTTCAAGTCCTTGTCATCTCCTTTCTTTTGCCTGTTGAGTAGGGGGTGATAACTTCACTCACTGTAACATGATTTTTTAGAGAGAGCCATGACAGCCCCTCTCGACAGCTGAGGTGCTGATGTAGTCCTGGGCGAAAGTCTGTCGCCACAGGAATGTTGAGCGCTGTTTCAGGACAACAAGAGGTCGTGCGTTTCCTTGGAGGCACCATGATTTGCGTGCTCTAGGGCCACCGAGGAGACCTGGACGCCGTCCTTTTGTGGTAGCACAGATGCGTTAGGCAATAGAAGCAACACGGGGTGCATGATTGCAGGCGTTCTTCTTACGGATGTCCACAGCGTCGATGATCTCGAAGACACACTTATGGTCCGCTGCTCGTAGACTCCGATTGTAAAGGAAGACACATGAGGCAGCAAAGCACCCTTGCGTCGGGCTGGCTGTTCTTTCTCTGCCATCGTTTTTCTCCTCATCTATCTGACCATTGGCCCGTGCTTGAGGAGCCCTGCTTTCAACATCCTCACCCTATATATACGTAAATGCAAGAAAGAAAAATAATCCACAAAAAATACTGGTGCGTGGTAACGAACTTGGGACCTCTGAATCGTGAGTGCGAGACGTTAACCTCTGAGCTACGGAAGAGCTTCCTCTTGAACGTTCAAGTGGCAAGCTATCTATATTTAGCACACACCACTGCAGACGGGCACCTCGTGGAGAACTATCATGTTTTGAGCATTACCAGTAGGATGGCGCATTGAGAACGCGTCGCCACATTATCAGGACACTGTGGTGCGCGCCGTGATCTCCCACGCGTACTTTTCGCCGCTGAGAGAAGTGGCGCAACGCCCACTTTTCTCAGCGCCCTTATCTCACTGTGGGAAGGATCTGACGTCTTGGTTGGCCTTGGGTTGTAATTGGAACGATTCTGTTGTAGGTACCGGGCGCAGAAAGGTCACTGCAGTCGTTGCAGAGTCGCCATTTGCGAAAATGGCGGGCTTTTCAGACACAGTGATGTAACAACTACGACACTTATTCGCGTTCACCTGTGTCTGTGAGTATGTTTTGTGCGTCATACCTGTTTGAGAAACGTACGGCACGTTTCGATCAGCTTGTAATTCTGCGCGTTATCTTTCGAATTGTTGCTATCGCGTTCATTGCTTCACCTTTGCGGCAAAGCTATGACTTTTTCGTTTTCTTTTTTCATGCATAAACGTAAACAATAAAAAAGCAGTGCATGCTAGGTTAGACAGCGAATGACAAAGCAGAAAAAACACGCATGACAGTGACCGGTATTAAACACGATTGCTGATGAAACGTGTAAAACTGCCTAATTTGCAATAAATATTAACAAGCTAGTTGTTGATCAATAGAGATTCACCTTGGTTGTCAATTACGCTCATCCCGGGGACTTTTTCCACCACCAAAGATTCACTTTGTAAGTAGATCACACAGTGTTCTAACTATGATCTTCTTCACTGGTGGCGGCAAACTACTGTTGTAGAACAGTTATGGCGTAGGCACGAGATTGCTCGTTTCTGATGTGGAGATGGTGGTCAAATAGTTGCTGAGACGACTGTCGCAAACCTTGCGGTTGTGGGTAAAATCGTGATCTAGAATACCACGCTGAGATCGCACAGGGGCGATTTTGACCCTAGATAGCTATCGCTTCAGGCACTTTGCTACAGCCTCCCTCGCTCACACCGCCTCAGAATAAGCTTGGCGGCGCTTCCATGCCGTCACCGCTTCACGGGCTCTCAGCTCCGGATCTGCTTGTCTCCGTGCGTGTTTCGCCAGTGTTGCGGGAGCCCTTACCGACTCTAGATCGATGGCTTGTCGTTGTTGATGGCGAGCTCATGCCCCTTCAACTTTTCGAGCTCTAACTTTCAGAGTCTTGGCCCCGAGTCCGCTCTGCAACCACCTACGAGCGCTCCGCTCCACCGCCATGTCCTCTTTGTTTATACTATTATTATTGTCGAAGCACAGAGAGACGACTGTGCAGAGCCATCTAGTGGGCGCTCGACTACTAGCGGCTGGCTTCGACGCGACCAAGCCTTTACCTTAAGGAGCGTCCGTGCCTTAAACGAAATTCTCGAATCGCGTCTGTGAAATGAGGCGTGTCTGCGAAAAACTTACCTTGTCTTTGAGGAAAAGATAGAAATTTCCCGTAGTAGGTTGTTACGGCATGGAGCTCTCAACGATTTTAATACAGAAATGGGCTGCGTCAAATTGCGAGATGTGCTCTATTTTGGTCTTATGGCAAACGCACCTAGTAGAGGATGGAACAGCAGCCTTATTCAGTCCAAAATGGAAATGTTGGGTCGTCCCCACCACGGTGGTCTAGTGGCTAAGGTACTCGGATGCTGACCCGCAGGTCGCGGGATCAAATGCCCGCTGCGACGGCTCCACTTCAGATGGAGACGGAAATGTTGTACGCCCGTGTGCTCAGATTTTAGTGCACGTTAAAGAAACCCAGGTTGTCAAAATTTCCGGAGCCCTCCACTACGGCGTCTCTCATAATCATATGGGGGTTTTGGCACGCTAAACCCCACATATCTATCAATCAAATGTCTGGTCCTATACAAAAACAGCTTAAATAGTGTACCTTCCCGTCGCCTTGCGTCCTACACCTTATCACCTCAGAGACGGGCACGCGCGCCGCGCGCTTCATTTTCCAAAAAAAAAACTACCGGATGGCGCTCATGTCTCACGTCTGACATGACTTGATGCGCTCGTTGGCCTCGGCTGCATGCGAGAGGCACTCTAACGCAGCGCCTTCACAATACCATTCACCGATTTTCTCGTGCAGACCATCAAATGAACATATGGTTTAATCTTTCTAGACGCAAAACTCTCGTCTTTCGATGACATTTGCCGTGTAACATGCAGATGCAGGGCCAATTTTTTGTTCCTGGCCCACTTTCTTTCGTACTCGTTCATCCCATCCATTGCGCAGACAGTGCCAACGCCAACGGTGACGTAGCTCAAGGTGGCTATGGGCCCAAAGGGATGTGCTCGATAATTTACACTTGCCCTTCCTTTCGCACAGAGCAAGAAACGATAAAGAAGACACTGAAACGCAGGAAAAGTGCTCGTCTCATGTGACAGCGTTGTTTTCTTTCCCGCTGTGTTGCAGTAGCACTATTTCGCATGTAGTGGTTAATCTGTGGGATACTGCTCATGTCCGCGTAGACTGTTAATATATATATATATATATATATATATATATATATATATATTGGAGGAGCGTTTGTCGCCGGATCCGGGAATAATAGGAGAATAAAAGGAGTTTGACTCACAAGTGAAAAGATTTTTTACTTGACGTTTCGACCGTGGGCCCGGCCTTCGTCAGAATGAAACAAAACACAGCAATGGTAACCACTTATATGCCAGTTGGTCACATGGATTCTAGATAGGTACAATCAATACACGTGGAAAAAATGCGTTCAAAATGTATCAACATACTGTTCGTCAGAAACATACTCGCGTAACAAGAAGAGTCAACAGCAATTGACAGCTCATGTGGTGACGAAGGTGAAAAAAAAAAAAAAAAAAAAAACGATAACAAAAGATTAACACGTGAAAAACAGCACCTACACTGTTACGGACAATTTTCAAGGATATAATAATAAAAGGTGATCAATGCGCATGACATATTACTGGCGCAAGAACGTTAACGTGCCGGGATTTTCGTTGAGACCGAAGCTTTCGGTCTCAACGAAAATCCCGGCACGTTAACGTTCTTGCGCCAGTAATATGTCATGCGCATTGATCACCTTTTATTATTATATCCTTGAAAATTGTCCGTAACAGTGTAGGTGCTGTTTTTCACGTGTTAATCTTTTGTTATCGTTTTTTTTTTTTTTTTTTTTTTTTCACCTTCGTCACCACATGAGCTGTCAATTGCTGTTGACTCTTCTTGTTACGCGAGTATGTTTCTGACGAACAGTATGTTGATACATTTTGAACGCATTTTTTCCACGTGTATTGATTGTACCTATCTAGAATCCATGTGACCAACTGGCATATAAGTGGTTACCATTGCTGTGTTTTGTTTCATTCTGACGAAGGCCGGGCCCACGGTCGAAACGTCAAGTAAAAAATCTTTTCACTTGTGAGTCAAACTCCTTTTATTCTCCTATATATATATATATATATATAGGTATGGGATATGGCACAACGGGAGCGTTGTCAACAAGGATAAATATATTTATTTCCCAAAAGTTTCGGGTGGTGTCCTCCCTTCATCAGGGGATGAGGTATACTAACATGAAATTCATAATATATATATATATATATATATATATATATATTGTGTGTGCCTGCTGAAATAGTGATAGAGTATTAACGTGTTATTGCATTTTTCTACCATGATGTTTTCCCAAATTGTAGCGCGAAATTAGGTTCGGGTGCCAACATTTCCTCCACACTCTAGCTGCTGATGAAAAAGTCATCTCGAATTATGCTGTTGTTGTCCCTGCGATAATGAAAGCGTCATCAATGTAGGCAGGCAGTCAACACTGCATCGCCTTTGCCGGGCGATGATCGTGGGTGACAGCGGAAGCAAAATCGATTTCGCTCTTCCTGGATGATCGCTTATCGTGCCTCTCATGGCAAACAGGCCGACAAGGCTTTTTCGCACTGCAGCTGTCGCTTGCGATCACGTAGACAGAAGGCCTCTTGAGAACGCACATAGATTCGAAAAGTTAGTTACTGACGCGGCGATCATACTGTGCTTACTTGCGAGCGCTGATAAAGTGACTATGTATTCATTTTTTGGGCTATTTGGTATAGCAGGTTCGCGCACGTCAAATGGTCTTAGTGATGTTCTGCAGCCCATGGCGC
Source organism: Rhipicephalus annulatus (assembly GCA_013436015.1). NCBI lineage: Eukaryota > Metazoa > Arthropoda > Arachnida > Ixodida > Ixodidae > Rhipicephalus > Rhipicephalus annulatus. Next base: position 1,454,081 of record WOVY01009848.1, read on the forward strand.
TGTATTATATGTGCGCTGTTTAGAGCTATTCACTCTTTTTCCTAGAACTCCACGCTTTCTGTTCTATTGTTAAGAAAATGCTGTGCTTCCGAGAATAATCATACCTGTTATTCAGCTTGTTGCTGGTACAAGAGACTATATTAGTGTTCAGTTGGCAACTATAGTGTAATAAAGAACAGAACAGTGCGAAGCTTGTGTGCAGTGCATATGAAGCACTATGAAGTATAGCCGCCCAAATATTTAACTACTGTGTGCAGTGGCGACTTTCCTTTCTGTCAGTGCCATGCATATGATGGGACGATGTTACATGCAATGGTTTTGTTGGCGTGGGTTTTTGGACATGCACTTGTCCTGGCATTTTTCAGAACCTAATTCAGTCATGTGGCAGTAATGCAGAGAAAAAACAGCCATTCGTGCTTCAGAGTTGAATATTTGGTTTACTTTACGTCAACTAACCAGAGGGAAGAACTTTTCTAAGGCTTATCTATATAAACAAAAAGTCTGACAATGAGACCACCCGAAAGTCCTGCTGACCCTGCTAATCTTGTCGTGTTCACTTCAGATCAGTACAACCCAGGATACTAGCGACTTCAAAGGAAACCACGCATCGCATAATTCATTTGAACTAGATCATTCGTGAAAGAAGAAGAGCTTTCCTAGAGCTTTGAAATGATAGTAAGATAACCATCTTTTTCAATACAGCATTCCCATAATATATGTAGAAAGACAGTGATCCTCGTGTAGCTTTTTCAAAAAAGCACTTCAAGCATACTGCGAAGATGAGCGTTCTGAACCATGGAGGCAAACTCAAAGTCAGAAAACAAAAACAAAATGCAAATATTGTCGATTGGTGAAAGCTAACAACTATGCCGTCAGTGATGTCGATTCTCTCGTGGAGAGTGGAGGTAATATTAAGCGTCACTCAACTATAAGTTGACGAACTTCTTTATGTTTGACGCCTTCTTATGTTTGAGATGACGCCTTCTTTATGTTTGAGATGCGGGGACATCTTCCCACGTAGGCCGCTCCTTGCTAAACTCAACCTTTTGACGTTCATGATGGTATTGCGCTTGATGCTACAGTGTGCGCGAAGCTGGGTGTACTGCATCAATAATAAAATAGTAGACTTACGTGGCGAAAGTGCGGCACTGCAACTAGGACTAATGCACTCACTCTCTCGTCCTAATGCGTGGTATATAGGTAAGGTGCTTTAGACCCACTTCGCAACTGCTCATGTTCTTTCCTCTTGAAGATGCAAAAACTGGCACGCGAAATTGGGAAAAAATGCAGGTGTGGAGGCTTTAGGAGAAAGTCTTAAGAGGCAATCCTCTGGTGACTATGAGTACGCATCTCACGGCTGGTTAGTTCACGGCACTGCATAGGACAACAATTCCAGAGATCCTTTCTGGGCTGCTGTTCTCTAAGCAGCTTGCCGTGTGAGACAGCCTTAATTATTCGCGCTACGCAATTTCGGAGGCTTACTGGTCATGCTCTAGTGGGGTGATTTCCCATTTTTTTCTGTTCACTCCTTTTCAGAAAGCTTCCGTCGTTAAAGCTTACTTTCTGCCACCCGAAGCCCTTAGCCAATGTGCATAACTTGCAACTTGGATGGCCAAGTTTAGCAGTAATAGGAAAATGAACTTAACCTTCAGCTTGACGTTAGGTTCATACTTCGTGGAAAGCAGAAACAAAGTCCCTACTCGAGCACTACGTACGCCATTTACTGCGGCTGGGACGTGCTGAGTCAAGGTTCATCAATGGCTAAATCCCAACGGTTCGTTAGATTACTGTTTACGTCGGTTCCAAAATCCTAAGTGGAGTTGGCCGCATTCTTTCATGATTAGTGTACCAGTATTAAATCTTGAGATCCGCTCAACTTATCTGACATATACGTTTTTGCGAATGGACAACTGTTTAGTTTTCTTTTTTGATGAGTGAGCTGTGGATGGTGTGGCTTGCCCAGTGTTTTGTGCCAATACAAGCTAAAAACTTTCGAGCACGTCAAACAGGCAAATCTTGGCTTCGCCCTGCCACGTATAGCATCGAAGTAAAAATAAAACATGCAGACACATCGAACAGCAAAATTTTCTGTATGTCAACCTGGTAAATAAGCATATGTGCAATCATGTCGCTTTTTGAGGTTTGACAAAAAGTGAGCCGCAAAGCGACACGTCTTCTTCTCAGGACGCAATAAATCTTGCTGCTGAAAAATAAACATAATCAAAAGAGTTCGATATATGAACATGGTCGGCAATCCCTTGGATCTCATAGCAATTCAAGACATCTGCGTTCTGAAAAAGAGCTGGGCGGAGATACTATGAAAGGTTTTCCGGAATACGGTTATCGAAGTATGGGCAGCAAGCCTTGAATACATATACTCATATTTTTTGACATAACTGAATACTTCCGCAATACGTTTGCAAAAGGCAGCAAACGTATTCTCGAGTACAGTTGGAGGAAAAAAGATACACTTTAAGTGGTATACTTTTTTGATACTGCAATATGTTTTGCTTTTATTCCAGGGATGCTGATTTTCCTCTGTCATATATTTTTAAATGTAAAACAAATATGTGATTAGGGTGCCAACGCATATAAAAATGCACGCCAACCATGTCACTTGACTGGCTAAGGAACGCTAATAAATCAGGAAAGACTATATATACATGTTTCGGACACAATATCTGTTTGTGTAAGATTGTTGCTTCGTCAGTTGTGCCTATGAGTTGTTGCGCCTGTGAGAAATGAGTTGTCATTAAGACGTCATAGACCTGTTCTCAAAAGAAGACCCGAATGAATAAAACCACTTCAGCCTGAAAAGAATAAAAAGGGTAGGGGTGCAGAACGTACATTGAAAGACAGCGACTTCCGGCGGCAGAGTTTGACAATAATGCTTCCGCCATTCTGCGTCCGGCGTCTTCGGACCCGTTACCACATGAGTTATTGTGTGTGTGTGGGAGAAAACCATCGCCGCTTACATTGTACACATATTCCCCACAGTTGGTGCTGTTTTGTCTGAATAAGGGCAAACAAGTGTTCCTTCCCCCTTAGAAATGCAGCAGCTCATTTCCGACAAAAATTCGCAAATGTATTGCACTATACTGTGCTACACACACATTTCCCAAACGTATCTCAATACTGAAATACAGACACTCATTATTTCAATAATAGTAAGGCGAATCTAGTGTCGCAATGCTGCCGAGCCTTGGATTTTTAGCATAATCGTTTACTTCAATTACACTTGTGGGCATTGCTTAGAATGTAATGAAACGTTGAGCATCAGAATAAAAAAAATGCGAGGCCTGCACGGTCGGCTAGGCACAGCCACAGCGAAAGCTAGAAGAGCGGCCTTTCACAGCTTTTTCAAAACACTCATTGGGTAACTACTGCAAGCATACTTGCTTGGTGCCCACTAGGGCATTAATAATAAATTTTGGGTAGTAGACCGGCAATCGCTATGCTATTCTTCGTCATTATTCATAGAAGCGTGGTATACGATATACAATTACATGAAATTTCGTGCCAATTGTCCATGCAGTGGCTGATGACGATGAGGAATTATGGCTGAAGTAGGTATGTGCCACAGTTAGCAGGGAAAAAAGAACAAACTTTTATGATAGTTTGGAGCATTGGACGGCCAACTTCCTACGCTATTTGCATTGTGCGACGACTGGTTCATTCGTTGTTATAAACGTTTTATAAGTCGTAGTAACACGGTTGCTTTACCGACATCAAGCCTGCCTAAGGCAAGTTTGACAAGTCACAAGCAAAGAGTAGCTCAGTGGTATAATACTGGGCTGGCGCCTAGTAGACCCGGGTTGGAGCATCACTCTGCCATTGGTGGTAGGTCATGCCTGCCTAACGCAAGTTTGGCGACAAGTTACAAGCACTGGTGCAAGTTAGTGGTGTTATGTTGGGCTGTAACCCAGCGGACCCGGGCTCCAACACAACTGTGTCATTTGGGCAAGTTTTTTTTCTAATTTCACGTGATGTGGTTACGGCACTGATAGTGGCGGACAACAACTGCGCCTGACTCGAAAAGCGATCTCATAACAGCTTTCGCTGTGAAAAGTAACAGAACGCACGTGTTGTGGAATTAGATGTAGTGCGAAGCAGCCAACAAGGAGCAAAACACGCCCCGCCGCATTTATCTACTGGCTGAGGTACTTGGCTGCTGACCCGCAAGTTGCGGGATCGAATCCCAGCATCGGCGGCTGCATTTTCGATGGAGGTGAAAATGCTGTTGGCCCGTGTTCTGAGATTTGGGTGCAAGTCAAAGAACCCCAGGTGGTCGAAATTTCCTGAGCTTTGCACTACCGCGTCTCTCATAATCATGTGGTGGTTTTTGGACGTTAAACGTGACAAATCATTTAAAACTCACAAGCAGTGAATTTCGATGCAGCTTCGCGCTGATCTTTCACTTTGGTGTGTGGCATCAGCAATTGTGCCTAGGTGTTTGCGTTCACTGATATATAAACATTGTGTTTCTTCATCACCAACGCGGATCTCTGAAGCCAGGGCAAAAATAAGCGCGCTGTTCGAATCTGATCCGCCAGGCGCCACGACGATTCCGGCTGCCCGCAAGAAAACTGCCTTCTCTGTCAACGATTCCAAGTCATTCACTCTTATGCTGTCTCGTATCCTGACGGATAATTTTATTTCTGCATTTTCTCAATATTTCACATGCCAGAAGCTCTTGGAACAAAAACAAGGATGTAGAACGGAGCTCACGCCATAAAAAAGATAAGAAAAATGCAATGTGCATGACATTTATTGTACAAGTACTGATTTAAAGTGCCTGGCGTAGCTCTGAACTTGGGTCATTGTTGTGTAATCCTAAAGTCTTGGCACAAAACCACAAGATGGCATGATGAAATGCACAAATGTTGCTTCGCATGTGGCATGAAAGTTTATATGATAAAAAAGCCCAAGACAGGTGTTCTGTGCTGGAGCTGTGTGCTGAGGCAGCGCGCAGAAATTGTTAGGTAGCCCCTGCTTACAACTCCAGGGACACGACTCTTCTTTACGAATTTTTTCAGCGAAATGGTCTATTTTCGCTTCATGTCATTTTATGGAGGAAATAGGAACTTCAAGATGGCATATACTATTGAAGGAAAAAAAGAAGAAAACATTTGAGAGCTCGCTTTTTTTAGTGAACATAATAATTCAAACTAACTGACAATAATGCCAGGAAAGTAAAGGGGATGTTATTTCTAGTAATTTTTAGTAAAGCATTGATTGCTTTTGACAGTGACCGGCAATGACTTGCGTAAGGACCTGACATTTATATCGCGCGTACTAGAAGGAACATCCCCTATAGGTTTTGTAATACCTTTTTTGGTATTTATGTATGCTCTATAATAGCACTTAATTTGACGTTTCTCGATAAGGACATTTTTGAAGAAAATTTGAGCACGAATATACTGCTCACGCAATTTCTGTGGCTTTTATATGACGAAAAGTGGGGTCCTTATGTGAGATTTATTTTAAAACACTTTTTGAATGAAGATTTTTCATCTGAGTGTCCTGTTAGCTTCTCTTGGTTGCTCTAATTCATATTGGTGAAATTACTTTTTACCGTAATAAATGTAAACGTACCATCGAACACGTTGTTTGAGTGCTAGCGTAAAACTGGTAAAATGTCGAAGGCTGATTTATTAAACGTTTTCGATTGAATGTTCTGAACTTAGTTCACTAGATGGCGTTCACTGAATATTTCATTGTCTTCCTTTCAATATTCTACCAAACGGCAATTTTGATACAAGTCAGTCTACAAAATTTATGGTACTTTTTGGTGCCGATATAGCCTTAAGACCACTGTCAATTTGCAAAACAAAATAAATGCTAAATAACAAGCTGCTAAAGTGGTTTTTCCTCCGGTTCCTTGCTTCATCTCTTTGATCTCCATTCGTTCAAGGCGACCTCTTACAATGTGTGTTATCACACGTGTTTCATTCGCAAGCGACATTTTAGAAATGTTTGAACCTTCTTTCGTGACAGCCTACCAGTGTTGACAGCACACAATTTTCAATACAACAAAATTATACTCTAGAAAAATCAGGTTGTGTAATAGAGACGCAAAGAAATGCTTGGTTTATTTTTTTTATTTTTTTTTCTTTCTTTCCTTTTTTTATTCAGTACTACAGACCTTATACAGGTCTAAGCCGAATGGGCGGAAAAAAAAACAGCAACAAAGCGAAGCAATCACAAATACAGTCAATACAAATAGCAATCATTCCAATGTGAATAAATGCTACGATGAATCATTCCAGTCTGTTATGGTGCCTGGGAAAAATAAAACTTGAGTAAATCTGTTTTAGTAAAATAGGTTGTCAAAAAATTAGGATGATGGTGGTGGTAAGTCTTGATGTGGAAGATGAAAGATAGCGTGAGGGGCTAGTTCCTAGTTTACGATTCCAACGGGGGTAAAGAAATTCTAAAAGCTCAGCTTTCCGTCTCAGTGCAAGGTATGAAATGTTGGTAACCAGCATTAGATCAGTGGGTGAGTCATACGAAGAAAGTTTGGAATAAATAAATATGTCTGCCTTTCTTTGCACATTCTCTAGGTGAATTTTTAGTAAAGGGGTCCCACACTACACATGCATATTCAAGTCTCGGCCTAATCAAAGCGAGTATTATTGCAGCTGGAGGAGGCAGTTTGAGATTAGGTCCTAAAAATATCATTTGCGGTATGGAAAAGAACAAATACTATTTATATTTACGATTATGTTGTACAATGTTATACTTTATTTGATACTATTTATTTACAATAAGGTATAAGCAAGAGTTGCACCTAAGTACATACAAACCGTTTCCTCATGCAATGGTAATGCGCCTAGCCCGTATTCAAAGAAAACAGGAGGTTTTTGGTGAAAAAAACGAAGATAGACTGTCTTAATATTATTAAGTCTTACGTCCCTTGTGTTACACCATTCGTAAATGTTAGCAAGAGCAGAGTTAAGGTGATGCTGATTGTTAGGTGAAGTGGTTTCATGGAACGACACGCAGTCATCGGCGAACAATCGAATTTCAATGCTGGGATCAATGACACTAACGATATCACTTTTATACATCAGAAACAACAATGGTCCTAATATACTCCGTTGAAGAACCCCGGAGCCAACCGGAAGGTAGCCAGACCCTTGCTCGTTAACTTCCACACACTGGGATCGATTAATCAAATAACTTCTAATTCATGTGGTCAAAATTTCCGGAAGTTCAATTTTTCTGAGTTTCAAGAATAGTTTGTCGCTCGAAACCCTATAAAAGCGTTGCTAAAATCTAGAATTATTGCAACAATTTGACCACTTTTGTCAAAACATGAAGCGAGTGAATGGATAACGGTAACTAATTGTGTAGCTGTTAAGTAGCCTTTACCAAACTGGTAATTAGAATGGACTGAAAGGTCATCTAAAAATTATTTATTTGATTGGCGATAACGTGCTCAATGGGTTTACAACAGAGTGATGAAAGTGATATTGCTCGATATATATTTAATAAAGATTGTTCACCTTGTGTGTGAACATGACTCGGGCTACCCTCCAGTCACCCGGTAGTTTACCATGAAGTAAAAAACTACGATAAATTATAACAAGCAACTATGCAGTAGACCAAACATATCGCTTAAGAAATATGTTATAAAGGTTGTCAGGAGCACATGAAGATTTAATTTTGAAGTTGAACTACACCAGGGTAAGAAATAAAACTGACATCAAAGGAATGAAATGTTTCATTGGCTGGACAAATACCAGACTAAGTAAAAACTCTCTAAAAGTACTCAATTAAATTGCATGCGATGTCACCAGGATCAGTAACAAGTGAAACAATAATAGAAATTTGAGACACTGGCTTATTTTTTTGTTTATATAATTCCAAAACGTTTAGGATCTAACGAAATAAAGTTTGGTAGCACCGTCTTAAAATAGTGATCTTTCGAAGAGCGTACCGCACGGGCAAGGTTTTTTTAGTTCTGTTAGATTACTCATAGATATGCGCCTTTCTTAAACTCTTTATTTTTTGTTTCATGTACATGATTTAACGCGTCATCTATGCTGTGTGCCTACTAACTACTTTTTGTTTGGTTGGTACAGACGTATCTATACAGAAACGACACATACTTTTGAAATGGCACCAAAGCGAGTTGGCAACAGTGTCGGTAAAATCAGTTAGACATTTTTCAAAATGTCCTCTTATGGATGCATCTTCTGCACGGGAGTTGTCTTTAAAAGAGCGCTTCACAGAATTATTTGATTTCATAGCAGCAACGCGTGCAAGCAAACACTGACAAGAAGGTGATCAAAAATACCTTCTGCATACAGCTTGAACTGTGCACTCTGTTAACAGTCTGGGTAAAAAAAAACCAAACTCAATACAGATTTCTTAGTGTTATACACGTCTTGGTTCCCGCACTATTTGGATTACGTCATGAGTTAACATTAAGTTCAGCATACCATTTATATGATTGCTGTTTTTTGGAAGTGATTGAAAGCGCTCCCTGTTAATGCCTGATAAGTTAAAGTCCCCCATTAAGAGAACTTTATGACTGTGGCATTGAGACAAATGTTTTTCTCGTCTATCCAGACACTCAGTAGTGGCATCAGTAGGCCTATAAATAGCACACAGGAAAACGTTATGACCCCACCACGTTATTTTTATGCATAAACATTCTAGACCGGGGATGTCTTGTAAAAGAAAAGCATCTATCGTGCTTTTAATGAGGACAGCCACGCCGTCTCCTCTAGAAGCCCTATCATTACGAAATATTTAATAAAAAGGTCGGAAAACGTCCTCATCACCTATTTCAGTCCACAGGCACGTTTCAGTTATGACGGCAATGTGGGAATCTTGCGCTAGTAAGAAAACTTCCAAAGGTTCTGTTTTATTTATTACGCTATGAGCGTTTTGGTTAATTACGCGTAAATTCTCGTCATACTCATTCGAAACACGTCATGTGTCAGCCTTCTGGAATAGATGATTCGTTATCCTGACAGGCACAATTTCTGCGTCCTCCCAAAAGTATAGCTCTTTATCGGCATTTTGTTTGTCATGAAGGAAGTGCATTTTTTTACCTTGTAGTTTCTCTGCTTTCGCACTTTCCCGCAGAAGCTTCCGTTTCTTCAAAGTCGCTTGTGAGTAGACGTTTTGAACAGATATGCCTGATCCTTTAAGCTTGCGACACCTATCAAGTATCAGCTACTTTTCATTGAAATTTCGTAGATAGAGATTGACCGGGTGTTTGCTGCCACGGCGTCCAAGCCTGTGAATGTGGCCGATAGATTAACATTGTTCGTTCATTTCATCACGTTCATCGCATCCCCGAATTCTTTTATTGTTATTCTATTGTTGCTTCATTGTCTGTGTCATGACTTTACGAAATAATCGGCTATACAACTTTCCTCACGCTGCCAAAAGGCACGGTCTCAAAATAGGTGAAATACAATTTCCGAAAGACCAGTGAATTCGAAAGACGGGGAGACAGTAGCGACCATAACATCTGACAATATGGAATGGCAGTATCGTTTCGTACGCCATTTACATCGTCGTTGGAAAGTTTACTATGTATACTGAGTAGATGGAAGTCTTCCGAAAGCAAGCATTTGCTAACGCAGGTGTTTTTGAAAAAAAATTGAAGCGTCTTCGTTCTTACTTGCATATGTTTACTGACTCCAGTTTTTCTGACCTATATGGCAATATGTAGCATGAAATAAATAGTCCTTCTGCGTTTCAAATTATTTATTTCTGCAAACTACATTTAGCGAAGACAACTTGCCCAGTGAATAGAGCTTTGTTGCCAACAGATGAAAAGCTTGACCCGTTTGATTGAAACGCGCAATAAAACCGTCTCATTGCATGTGACGGTTTTTATAACAGTCATTTAAACTTTCAAATTACGGTGACGTTTATGAAACGGTGAAGTGTACGTACATAGCGTTGGGTGTACGGTTCACACTGAAATGTTGTGAACTTAGTTATTGGCACTTCGTCAATAATCGCAAGTTATTACCACCATTAGTGATAAGCGAAAATTTTGTGGGCTCAGAGACAGTAAGCGGAACTTGTCTTGTGAGAAGTTTTTTTTTCTTTTCTTCGTCTTTTGTGAGAGCTTCTTTTCCGAAATAATTAAATTTGAAGCATTTCGTCAACACAAAACAGACGTGTTAAAAACTCCGCGGAAAGTCTACTGTGAACTCAGTGTGACTGAGCTCCCCGTCTAGGCACAATGAATAGAAAACGGGGAATCAAAGCAATTTACTGCTGCGCTTCAGCGACTGTAGGTTGACACCAAATTCATCAACTATTGGGATAGCAGTTCCCACTGCATCAGTGAAACTTACTGTTCACACTGAGAGCCTTGAAACCTTTATCAAACCACCACCTATTAGCCGGTGATACAACACTTTCCTCGTTAGAATATCTCAGTAATAGACTGCCCTTGATTGTGATATCAATTATATATGCACTCCTGACAAGTCTTCACTGACGTCTTCTCCATTATGTTCCGCTTGAAGACAGAAATATTACCATCGTCCCGCGCATCACCTATCATAAGTGTTTTGTAAATGATGCGCATTGAAGGTGCCCATTTGAAAGTTCGCGCATTTCTTCACCCCTCCCCTTGTTTTTTCGTCGCGACAGATTAGTCAAATTTTTGTAGTCTGTGCAGAATGACTAGCACTGACCAAGAAAAAAAAGCAATTATAAGATTTGTATATTTAGATAGTGGCGGTGGACTAACTAGTTTCCCAGAAAAGACAAGCGGGCTAGGGGGAGGCAGAAGGTTAGGTGGGCAGATAATTAAGAAGTTTGTGGCTATAAATTGGCAGCAGGAAGCACATGACCGAGTTGACCGGTGGAACATGAGGGAGACCTTCGTCCTGCAGTGGATGTAGTCAGGCTGATGATGATGATGTTTTGATGATCATGATGATTTTTATGGTGAAGCGATTGTTATGAATTGAAGACAAGTGCAGAAGATTGTTGAAAAGCTTTTTATTTGCATGTCTAGTTATATACTTCATGCACTCTGGCAAGTAAAAATTTTGTGTAAGCCAGTGATCTTGTATAAGTGCCTTGCGCCTATGTCTTCTTGCGCTGTTTATTTTATAAATGCTAAGTTTTATTATTATATATCGTCTTACGACGTGTGTAGGCTTCTAATTGGGATGTAAATGTGACGTTGCTGCCTTATGCCCAATGGTATATTAATTCTTTTGAATATTGAGAAAGACAGGACTTACGGTGGTGAAAAAAAATTATTTTGTCTTCACCTCTACTGCGCAAACGCAGTTTGTGCAGTAGAGGTGAAGAGGTCGTTAAGTACATACGGAAATATTATATGCCAGGCGCATTTGTGCTTTTGCTCCTGTGTAAAGCAGGAGCAAAGGCACAAATGCGGGTAAATATAAAGCTACAGGAATCGCTGGCTAGTGCGTCCTGAGATATTGGCCAGCTTCCTCACAACATAAATATTCACCGTCAATATAACAAGAGCTGAGCTCGAGTGTAATATTAGTTTGGCCCTTTTCTTCCAAAACAACTGAGCTGAAACAAACATTTGCTGTTGCTCCCTCTTTCTCTCTCTCTTTGTGGAAAAGCTGGCATTCGAAATACCTGAAAGCGTATAGAAGCAGATGTCTAGTTTGCACAGCTGTGTTGAAACTTGCATGATCTCATTCTCGTAAATTGCCCTTTAGCGGAGCGTCACCACGGTAATTGGAAATGGGAAAATTCTCGACATCAAAAGGGTGCCACCACGTATTTGCAAGTACACCTTGTGCGACTCAGCAGTTGTAATTAGAAATGCGCGTTCCTTGTTTGTGCTGACGTCAACTTGCACATTTGGACAACTTGCTGCCTCCGCGAGGCAGTTTGTTATAAGGGCAACGAAATTGTAATGAAGAAATATTTACGCATCTATTTCATTATCATATTCTTTTGGTATGCGGACAAACTTTGCTGGCCAGAATCCTAACATTAAGTGATATTGTGCGCCTTCAAGTGCTGACGCAAACGGTTCTGGGGCGATTGCTTGACAAAACAATATTTGCCTGAACGTAGTTACATTTACCCGAACAATTTTGAGAAAGAATTGGTGGGACGTTTTTCGCATCGCCTGAAAAAGAATGCGATAGTGTAATCGGACCGTGTTAAGATTGCGTTTTTGTTCGCTAGCCTAGCTTCGCGTTTCGGTTTGCTATTCAGGCAGGTCGCAAGAAACGAAACGCATGTGTGCGTAACACAGACGCTTTGAAGCAATTCTAAAATGTCTACTGTAAATACAGTTGCACGTTACGTACTACACCCCAATTCTTCCTTCTGAAAATTGTACAGAACTCTCTGGGCATCCTTGAGGCAACATGCGCACGAACTGCATATCAGCCCACTGTGCTGATGATGTTTTTGATAATGATTACTCGTGCCTCAGCGCTTTGTCACTGGTAGTTCTTGAAAGCGGCTTCTTGTTGTGAGACTAATTTATTTTGACCGCTTATGTTGCGCAAATACTGCAGTTTTATGACTACTCTCGCTCTACGAATGAAGGAAAGAAACGTGAACTCGAGGGCTTTTTGTTGGAGACAATCTTGAAGAGAATTAGCACAAATGTTGTGAAGAAAACTATAAAAAATGCACTATTGCATTTGCAATGCAAATGCAAGAAAAAGTACTAGAGAAACGTCTAATTTACCGCTGGCAGGTACAACACCTTCGATTATCAGATAATGCATCCAATGCTCCACCAACCGAGCTACTGCATCGGTCATCCCCCTACTCACTTTATGGGGTGTATGTGTGCATTTAAACGTGGGACTGTAATAAGCAACACCAGCAATGACGGCAAGTGTCAAACATTCTTCTTTTCTACCTGTTCGCGTTTATTGAAGGCGTAGTGTTTCTGGATGACTGGTTAATTTCACGATGAGGTTTTTTTTTGGTGCTTCCCACGTTTCGTGCTTTGTCCTGTTAAGTGTGTAACTTTTACATGGCTCAGATTGCCTTTTACGCATGCGCTGTGTAGGATTCATGTAGATTCGTGTGTAGGAGGATGTGCGAGTCTTCAATAGGCATTCCGCTGCAAGTCCAGCGCTTGTCCCGTCTAGTTGTTCTCCTTCACTGTCTGAGTGCAGTCTGTCGCTTGTTCCATCTGCCGATTAAGTGGTGAGAGGGACAGCAACGTTTTACCTCGCGCTAGCGTTACTCGCCGTCGTCGTGAACCCCATATCATTATCATCACTATGATTCCCCGTCTTTGTTACGTTCACTGCCGGACAACTACAGCTCTCGGTGATCTCCAGTCTGCTGTTTTCTACGCGGCCTGATTCTAGTTCATTTCGGCGAACTTCTTAATCTCACCGGTACACTGAACTTACTGGAATCCTCGACTTCGTATTGCTTCTCTTGGAATCTAACCACTTTCTCTGGGCGACAACCTGTTCTTTGTGTTAAGTTCACGGCACTGGCCCAGGTCCATTTTTAGCCAAACTGTCAACTACAGTACGCGCTGGTCCCATTATCTGCTCTATTCAACTTTCTTGCGATCACTTAATTTTACGCCTATCATTCACGGGGATTTAACTGAGAAGACGGGGTGAGATCGCTTGGGCTGCGCAGTGGGAACTGCACCCTGGCAGGCGTCTCGCAGTGTTTGCGTGGTAATGAACGCAGACTTCGACTTTTGAGGGCGTCCTACATCGATGGTTCATAGAATAAGTCCTGCTTAAAGCTGTCTGTGTTTGAAGGAGCAAAAAGTTGATAAATCTCCCTTAACTGTGGTTGTAACGTGCGGGCTGTGTTAAGTTGAACCATATTTTGACGACAGAGCTATTGACGCTGTATAATTAAGTAAAGAATGACTACAAGGAGGTCTCGTCATTTAGAATAACTCTACAGGAAGGAGTAAGCTAAAGCAGACGTTTTACCTGCTATATAACTGCCGGAGATGTACACATCAATCGATAAAAACGTAGTTGAAAATTCACGCCGAAGGCAGCGAAACTCCAGCAATTCTAAACACCGTGGTTATCTTACAAATTTCGAACATCGTTCAGAGTGTGCGAAAAAAAAACGTCTTGTGTGAAATGCAAAGCATAAAAAATAAATAAAGCGAATAAAGGGCTATATGACGGCATAAAATATGACACAAAAAAGAAGTAACTAATATTTATGAAAGATTATACCCAATTTAAAAATTCTACCATAAAAATGTTGCATTTTCTTAAACGAACGAAGTATATGGCACGCTCATATATTCATATTGTTGAAATTTGGTGGTTATGAAACATTTTGTCACTTCTTCATTGACACCGTTAGCAGGCAGTTTCAACAAAGAACAAGTCTTCTTCGAGTTTTACCACCTGCGTTCGAGTTTTTTGGGAAGTATGATTTGTGCTTTATTATAATTACAGTATGACGCACTAGAGAAATCTTTGACAGGGCGTCACAAAAACCTATCACTCATTTCCCAATTAAATTAAGTTTCCAACTTAGCCGGGTACATGCTATAAATTCGTGCGATAATCTTACAGAGGCTAGGTAAATTATCTTCCTATTTGGCTCATTTAACAGTATGTGTATGTGTGAATAGAAAGCACACTGAATTCCCAATAACTCAAATAAGCTGGAAGCTCAGAAAGGTACTCACTCAAATCGGGTGGTTGGCGCTTGAAACAGATCTCCAACTTTCATTGATCACTGCTTTTACAATCTTGCAGTGTACACGAGTAGTTGTGAACAAGTTATCATAAAATAACTGCTTGACTTGTCTTTAGATAGAAATTTATTCTTCGTAAGTGGTCCCTATGCACATGGTAATACGTCTTTACTTGATTTATAATATATGGGGTAGCCCTTGTTTTTGAACACCCCGACGACACATAGACTGTGTTTTTTTTCAGCAGTCAGTTAACGCTCAATGAACTTCTCGAACAAAGCCCGTGTAAGTGACCTAAAACAATAATAAGAAAATTCCTGCCTCTAGTGTCTAATGATAAGCATCTTTTAGGCTGCCAGATTTTATGTGCTAATTAAGTTATCCGATAAATTAATACGTAGTAGCTGTAAAAACATAGTTATTGGACACGCAATGGCTATGGATGCACTGTAGATATTTTACAGTATCCTTATAAGGGTTTTATTTGTGCCCTGATTCTGCAGTGCCTATCTTACTGCTGATATCTTTACCGAATCAAATGCCTTCTCGTAATCATTGAAGGCTATGTATGGTTGGTTGTATTCCGCGCATTTTCGTATCACCTGATTGATAGCATAGGTATCGTCTACTTTTCAGTAGCCTGTACAAAATACCGCTTTGTCATTTGGTTAATTCAACTTTCATAACTCATTTCTATTAGCTATTCTTTCTAGCTCTCTTGTAGACAGCGCATAAGTTGCTGAATAACCTGTAATTGTTTAAGTCCGTGACATCTTTTTTGTTATGCATTAAAATAATTTTGACATTTTTCATCACTCTGCTCATGGAAGACCCCCACAAAACGAAAACGCTTCATATACAGACTGGCGAAATTCTTTTTTTATTTTAACACAATCTCATCACCATCTTTCAATAGGTCTGATGCTACCTTAGTTTTATCAGCGGCTTTGCCTATTCTCATTCTTTCGAAGATTTTCTTTACTTCCCCTGTCGTGACTGCTGGCTTGTCAGATTCCTCTACGCTATTTCTGCTTCTTGCGATATCATACTGGTTGTTCGGCTGCTCTACAGGTCTCTGTAGAACTCCTCAAGTACTTCAAATATCCTATTCATATTAGTTGAGATCTTGCAATTCATGTCCATTATTGCATACATTCGATTTTTGCTCATGCACACCTTTGGCTTTACAGCTCTTAGGCTTATTTCGCTCTTTATACAGCACGCTGAGTTCTCTCCAAGTTATCTGTTCTTATGTCGGCTACATCAAACTTCTTGATTAACTTTGAAAACTTCGCCAGCTCTATTTCGTCTGTTGCTTTTCCGGCTTTCACGGTTTCACACCTGCTAATCAGGTTTTCCTCCTCCTGAGATGGTTTGCCGATGTCCTGTGTAAATGACTGCATCCCCGACTTCCGTTATACACTTCTTAATGATGCTGTGAAATTATCGCTTTTTGTATCAACGTTAACTCCAGTATTCTCAGCTCGAGCCGTAAGGCTAGTTTGAACGATACCCTGAATTTCTTTACTTAACTTGGGGTTAACCTGCGGCCATTATATGACATTGCATTGGTGTATAAATCAGGGCACGAATTACAGATCATGATTACTGACTGGACACGGAAAGCAGGCCTGTAGGTCTGAAATTATTATGTAATAAACTTGAGTGTTATGCACTAGTCTCGCTCAATAATGGCGCTTTGTGAGAGGTCACGAAAAACTTGAAGTTGTAAAGGAAAATGTCCACTTAGGACAGGTACTAACCACGGAGCCGAAGTAACAGAGTGAAGTAGTAAAGGAATAAGGATGGGGTGGAGCACATTCGGCAAGAATTCTCAAATAATGACCGCTAGACTGCCACTATCCGTCAGTAGAAAGGTATATAACATCTCCAATTTGTCGGTACTTACCTAAGGAGCAGTAATCTGGAGGCTTACAAAGTCAAGCCCAAATTGAGGACGACGCAGGGAGTGATGGAAAAGAAAATGGCATGTGTAAACTTAAGTGACGAGAAGACAGCAGAAGGGGTCAGGGAACAAATCGGGGTTAAGGGAATCAAAGTTGGAATCGAGAAGAAATGGACATGGGCCGGGCACGTAGCGCGTAAGTAGGATAAGCACTAATCTATAAGGGTTGCTGACTGTATTCAAGAGAATTCATACGAGTGTGAGAGAAACAGAGTAATAGATGAGCAGATGAGGTTAAGAAGTTTGCAGGTATAACGTGGAAGCAGAAAGCAGAGGGCCTAGTTGATTGAGTGAACATGCGATATGCTCTGGCACTGCAGTAGGCGTAGTCAGGCCATTGGAAGAAATATAATAATATCATCTATAGCTTTTTCTCCAACATATACCTGTGAATTTACATTTTACCGCAGATTTTAACATGTCCACGTAGTCTTGAACCTCTGTCTCGTTAAAGTGCAACTGCCGCAATGGTGATAAAAAAAGTACTTCCTTTTCACTCAGCGCTCCCAAATTTCCCCGCTACTCTTGCCTTAGAAGTGTGGCAGTTTGAGCCAAATGGTATGACTTGACGATAGTTATAGCGCGAGAACAGAACGACAACAAAGAGACGTCGTCGTTCTGTTCTCGTGTTATCACTGTCGTCTACTCTCCTTGTTACGAAATGCATACCTGCTCATACTGACGTACTTGTAGATAACCAGAACGAGAAAATCTCTACCACTTTCGATAGTGTTATACCTACGCTACAGGGCACCTGATGACGCAATATTGAAGAAATAAAAATGACATCAATTTAGCTAAGAAGAGCTGCAACTCTTAAAAAGATAGCTGAATTTTGAGTTTTTGAACAATGCGTAACAGAAAAGTGTACGCTACCTAGATCTCTTTCCTGGCTTTGTTACACTTTTATCCAATACACTTATTTGCTCATTTAAGCCCAAATAGATGTACTTGAATTATATCTTTATGATGTCTTCATAAATGCATCCCGTTCTTAAAGACCTTGAGAGGCACTCCGACAATACTTTCTGCTTGGATTTCAACACTTTTTGGTATCACAAGCAGGCTTCGCCACATTACTTAATCTTCAACAACTCCGAAGCAGCACACTGCAAGCGGCTGGCCAGGGTCGAAGAATGCGTCTGGCGCATCTTGTACTTAATGATTAGGCTTAATTATCTTCCGGGCCACTGGTGTTCCAGCACAGACTCTACCGACAGTTACAAGCGTAACGACTGTTTAAGAGATGGCTGCCTGAACCGAGAGGACCATCAGCGGGCGCTAATGACCGAGAAGGAAGCCATTTTGTGGACACAGGGCGGGTGCACGCGCTCAACCGTGCCTTGCTGGACAGAGATCGTGACCCGCCCGGCAGCGGGCGACGCCGCCGTCCTGGCCTTGCCGCCCTGTTCTGCTTCCTCGATGTCACGATGTCAGCTTGGGTGGCCCCACTCTCCGTGGCTCTTCTGCTGCTCGTGTCATAATCATATCTGTCTCTTAGGATTTTTTCTCGTCACATTCCATTGCACAGTGCTATGGCTGAAGTATCCTCATCGGACAAAGAGTTTCTGACAATAACCACGCATTTGATATTCCTATCAATATATACAGTAATGTACGCAAAAAGAGTCCCCCCCTTCCCATTCCCCTTCTTCGGAAAACGTGTTGCCACACCACTCTCATAACTTCACTCACTCAGATATATCCCGTCCATCATTCACGAAAATGCAGAATGATCGCTGACCCTGTTTGAAAAAATGGTGGGTGAGTACGCATCGTGTTGAGCAGCGATCTCACGCTTACATCTGGAAAGCGGGAGGTACGAAATATGCCATTGCGAGAAGAGCATTGTGACTTAATTTTCTCTATGGGGCTCACAGTTAATATCGCTTGCTTTTGAACTGATTAATGTCGAAGTGACGAGGAAGGGAGGAGGCTACAGTGCAATAGGCGTTACAATCAAGAATACTTAGCATGTGTATGGCTGTCAATAATTCTACGCTTTTCTTGGAGGTATATGGCTGTGGTATTTCCGGTGTTTTTATTAAGGTTTTGCGTAATCTGCCGATATTTGCGATATGTGACTGGCTTTTGTAATACCACATAATTAAGATTAACTTACTTCGATTGTAAACCAGAATGAATTCTGCGAAAATGCCATCTAACTTGAAGTACAAGCAATTCTTAGCTAACCTAAGCAAACCTATCTATCTATCTATCTATCTATCTATCTATCTATCTGTCTGTCTATCTATCTATCTATCTATCTATCTACCTACCTACCTACCTACCTACCTATCTATATATCTATATATCTATCTTTTTGTCTGTCTGTCTGTCTGTCTGTCTGTCTGCCTGTCTGCCTGTCTGTCTGTCTGTCTGTCTGTCTACTTGTCTGGCTCTGGGTGGTCTTGTTGTCACCTCCTTAATCTGGCGTATAGAAGGGCATCACAGTATGACAAACCGGACGAATAATGACACAAATCACGCGAAACATTTCCCACTTACTCCATAAAATCGTTACCTTCGGCAACTTGTGGCAGATATACCGCATTCCATTGTCAATGGTATACCGGTACACGCCACAGGCTATTCAGAGTTTGTATGTTTACGCAGGGACAGGAGGAACCCCCGCGGGAATTAAGCCAGGCTTTTCGCGTGACAGTATAATCTTCTACCACAAAGCCGCGCTAGGTCATGAAACTGCTTCGGAAAAGATTCTATGCTGCAGTCACGCTGGTGAAGCATCAATCACTAGGAGTTCCAGTGCTGGCTATCTTCTTTATAACGAGGTTATGAACATTACATGTGTTGTCTTTTGGTACTTGCGTCCTATAGAGTTAACGTAAATGATGGTGCCACTGTTGGCTCTGCTTTTATATTATTCCAATAGCAATTAGACATGCACACCTTATGACTGCGCATGACATACTCAAACATCTCTTTGCACCATAGAAATAGGCTGAAGAAGCTTGCTTACGATGGTACCTGACTGCTACTGTAGCGTGCATTTTGTTCTTAATGAATTTTGCTCAAACATGAATGCTGGCATTAGTCAAGAAAAAAGGTGCCTTTAGACGTTGGTAATGACAGACTATTCTGTTAAAAGAACACACCGATCCACCATGTCAGGCATCACTCAACACGCACCACAGACCTCTACTCGCTGTCTGCTTCGCATAAACGGAATCAGAATGCATGGGATCTGAGCAGTGTATCCTTTTTATACGAATGTCACAGAAAACTTTATAAACTAGGCAATAAAGATACGTTAGTTATGATTTATTTTATCACAATAGGCAAAATTCTCAAAGTTAGTAATGTATAAAACACTTGTCCCATTTTGGAGCTGCCTTCATGCATGTCGCCAACATTCAAAATGTGCAACATTGATAAAGCGGATATGTAAAAAAAGTTTTCTGTTTTCTTTGCCGTAGCTTCAGGAGTGATCTTTTTAGCCATGACCGCAGTCATATCTTTGTGGTTAGGAAGGGTATGTTGGGAACTGGATATGGTATACATGAAGAATGTACATTATTGTGCTTAGACTACCTGGGATAACATCTGGTTTGCCAGTAGTTTTCCAAGGTTACCACTGGCTGAGTCTAAAGCCTTTCCACACGCACAGTAATGTTTTGATTACAGCTGTCTCGCGTGGCGTGTACAAAGCGGGCACGTGTTACAGTTGCCTGTTCGTGAATTCACACTGACAGTTTTGAAACATCTGCCGCAATAAAGTTACTGGCCTTTTCATACCTCTTTGTGGTTGCGTCCATTGTGTATTGCACTCATCACTACTTGGGGCTGCAGTATCATCATATTGATAGAGAATGCATAATAAAAATACGCTAACAGATTACAGGCCTGTCGAAGTTCAAAGATGGTTTTCTCTAATAATCCCACCCAGGAATAATCAATCAATTATTCAATCAATTATTCAATCATTCAATCAATCATTTATTTATTTATAATACTTTGGAACAACCACGATGCGTTTGTGTGGGCCAACGCAAAAGTGAAGCAACAAAAATAAACAATACCGTGAAGTATACAGAAAAAAAATTGGCAGATCCCACGAACAGTGGTAATCGATGATGTGCGAAGCATGAATGAGAAATGTCAATATGCCACTTTAAAATCAGCACAACGTTACGAGGTGAGAGTAACTGATGCCATACATGACTTCCGTTTTATGATTATCACGTTCGGATGTGTCGTTTACCTTCGTCATCTATTTACGTCACGTGATACCAAATTTAGTATATGTGGAGCTAGCGAAATGGCCGCGAGCACGCTATGAGCGTGGATTGTTGGGATGTTCTTACATTACACGCGTGTCAGGATTGTCACGTTTGCACTAGTCATATATTTCCTCATCCATTCACGTCACGAAACACCGAATTTGGTATATGTGAAGCTAGCAAAACAGCCGCGCGCGCATCATGACGGGCCCAATATACTCCATGTAGCGTTGACGCGCACGCACGCTGGGCACAGCGATGCTACGTTAGCAAAACGGGAGCACTTTATAGTCTGACGCCAGGCGCGTCCGATGGACGCTGGTCGCACCTGGCACGAAATCAGACATCCTGCATTTCGCGCCTATGCCACAGAGTAACACTACTCCATGCCAATGTGTTACCTAGAGAACACTGCGTCTCCCTCTTTTCGTGAGGGAGGGACGCCGGACGCTTTGCAACGTGCATGCGTCAAAGCAACGCAGCGCGGCACGCGTCTGGACCGGTGCCTGGCGTGGCAACGCCTTCGTGACGCGACGAAATGAACGCCGGCAAGCACGCGAACCGCGTCACGTCGAAATGCTTGGCACTTTAACTGTGGCATGTAGTCATGTTTTCACATGACACGTATCTCATGAATATTTTGTTTGCACCAATCACATACCTTTGTCATCCATTGGCGTCACGTAATACCAAATTTCGTATAAGTGAAGCTAGCAAAACGGGCACCAGCGCATCATGAGCGTGGCATGTAGTCATGTTGTTACATGACACGCATCTCACGATTATCCTGTTTGCACCAGTCACATACCTTCATCATTCATTGACGTACCGTAATACCAAATTTGGTATATGTGACGCTACCGAAACGGCCGCGAGCGCATCATGAGCGTGGCTTGTAATCAGGTTGTTACATGAGACGCATGTCATGATTTTCATGTTAGGGTCTGTCGCTTGTGTTAGCCATGCAATCATGTCACACCACACCAGTTTTCCAACATACCATGTGAACGAAATCACCGCAAGCGCTGCAGGACCATGAAATGTAAATCATGATTTTCATGTTATGACTATTCATGTATGTTCTTCATGCAGTCATGTTATATCATACCAAGTTTAGTGTCGATACCATTATCAAAACAACCAGGAGAGCTAAAAGACGTAGGCGGCTAGATAGATAGATAGATATATAGATAGATAGATAGATAGATAGATATATAGATAGATTGATTGATAGATAACTAGACTGATAGATAGATAGATAGATAGATAGATAGATAGATAGATAGATAGATAGATAGATAGATAGATAGATAGATAGATAGATAGATAGATAGATAGATAGATACGCTCAAAGTCGCCAAAGTTCGCTAAGAAATGCTTCGCATTTAAAACAAGATATATGAAAGGAGGAAAAACGCACAGAAAAAAATAAATCAGCTCAAAGTGCGACAAGTAAATGACCAGACGGGAATTATGGAAAAAGGGGATATACACAACCATGTGGAATGCTACATGAAACACTGAAAAGAGTAGAATATGTACATTGTGAAAAACTATCTTAAGAGAGTCCAAAGCTGAGGTAAAACAATGGCAGTGGAGTGTGAAAAACATCAAGACATTGAAAGTTAACACTTCATAGACATTGCATTATGTGAACGGTAGATTGTTGAACGATGTTGGCACGTACATGAAATGGTCGATTCTATCTAGTTAACGTACGCTGAATCAGAAAATAACACATCTCAGAAGTAAAGGGCAGGATATCATACCGTGAACAACTTTGTAAAGAAATAACAGGTCAGCGCTCTTTCATCGGCAGTGAAGTTATGGCAATGATAATAATTTGGAAGTGTTGGAATGAGATGCACAATAATTCCTAACAAAACGATGGTTGTAAATGCTTGATTTTTCTGGATTTGATCAATGACATCACTGCCAGATTTGGCAACGCCATTCCGGGTCACGGAAGCATATTCAAATCGAGGAAGACATATTGCGTTGTAAACTTTTACGAAAGCTGTAGGGAAAAATTCTCGAGAAATTCGGCAAACACAACTAAGAAAAGAAGGCCTCAGGTGACCCTGCGTTTCATGTGAGCATAAAACTTGAGCTTACTATCAAACAGAACGCCAAGATCATTGAACTCGTAAACCAAACGTAACGACACATTAGTGGCAGAGTATAGAATTGAGAAGATGGATGTTTTTCTAAATACTTTCATGAGCTTGGTCTCTGAGGTATTCAGAGAAAGGTTATTGTCACACCATTCAGAGAAAGAACACCGATATAACTGCAGCAAGCGACGGTCGGTAAATAATAATAATAATAATAATAATAATAATAATAATAATAATAATAATAATAATAATAGTAATAATAATAATAATAATAATATAGTTATTATTATTATTATTATTATTATTATTATTATTATTATTATTATTATTATTATTATTATTATTATTATTATTATTATTATTATTATTATTATTATTATTATTATTATTATTATTATTATTATTATTATTATTATTATAGAGGAAGCACAAGTCTTTACAATCGGAATAATGTCGCTTGCCGACTGTCTTTTTACAGTCGTTTCCTGTGAGAATTGTTAGCTTAGCACAAGCAGAGGCTTTGTCTGGCATCCTTATACATACCTTCCTTTCCGCTACAATTGCATATATCTCATATATATTGTGCATAATGAACAAAAAATTTTAGCTTTTTTTGCCATCACTCAAATCTATCACGGAGGTGTGTGGTTGAATATGGTTCCCAAGTGAACCATTAAACACGTTTCGCACCCGAATGACGTATAGAACGTCTCCATCGCCTGCAAGCTCAAAAACAGGATGTTATGATCATTTATTTCGTCACGCTGAAAGAATGCAGTGGCCTTCCAGAGCGAGGCGTCTATTGTGCGAGTTGTTTTTCTGTCTCTCAAGGTGAAGAGTATTGTCCTTTGATTTTTACTGCTTTTTTCAATAAAAACAGTGCTCATTGTGATGACGTGCACGAATCTTGTTGCTAAGCATTAATGCCATATTGTTTCACCGTTGAGTATAACAAGCGTGAACTATAAGGCCATCTGCGGGCTGCTTCAGCAACCACTCAGAACATGTGGGTAGCGTGCGTAAACGTAAAACAATTAAACGCTATCTGCTTGGAAGTCTCATACATATCTGCTCACGTCTTCTATGAAATCTGAAGGGGTCTCTGTGTATTCACCCGCAGTGACACGAAGTCGAAGGCAACCCTTGGTGTGTGTGTGTGTGTGTGTGTGTGTGTGTGTGCGTGTGCGTGCGCGTGTCCGCGCGTGTGTGTGTGTGCGCGTGTCCGTGCGTGTGCGTGCGTGTGCGTGTGCGTGCGCTTGTCCGTGTGTGTGTGTGTGTGTTTGTGTGCGTGCGCGTGCACATGTCCGTGCGTGTGTGTGTGTGTGTGTGTGTGTGTGTGTGTGTGTGTTGGCAGTCGATCTGCTGTTCCTGCCTTGCCACCCTCCGAAAACTTTCTGCGCCTAACGTTGCTTTCCACTGCTTCAAGGATCGGAGGCAGCTCGTCTGGTTTTGCCCTGCTTCTGTAATCGGCCCACGATACCATGTGATGGCGTCATAGTGCGACGTTACGTGTCGCCACAAAACAGTGACGTCATGGTGGCATAATGACGTATAAAATTTGGGCTATCTCTGAGCCATGATGATGCCATATGATGACTTCATCACATTCTGTTACTTTTTTTTGCATCTGACACGGCCAGCGAAAGCGGTTACTTGAATGGGACATTGACTAGGCGTCTATAA
Organism: Rhipicephalus annulatus; assembly: GCA_013436015.1. Lineage (NCBI taxonomy): Eukaryota > Metazoa > Arthropoda > Arachnida > Ixodida > Ixodidae > Rhipicephalus > Rhipicephalus annulatus. Next base: position 1,478,732 of record WOVY01009848.1, read on the forward strand.
ATTTGGGCCTAATGATACTATTTATTCAGGTTATACGTCCCGAAACTTCAATATGACTGTGAGGGATGCCTAAGTGGGGTAGATGGGATATTTGTAACAATTAGAAGTTTTTAACGTACATCTAACTCTGAACACAGATTTGTCTTCTTTAAAGCGCAGAAGGTTTACAGAACGAAGACAGCTGCTTTACGACAATGAACATCAGGTTCTTCTGCAGTGCTGGTATACTTAAGTGGTTGCATCTTATGCTACTACAAACGAATAACAAATCACGCATAAAAGGTGATAACTGTGTCTTGTTTTACTGCCGTACAGGGGCAGTTATTGTGAGTGGTATGCCTAAGAAGTAATGTTAGCTTTCAGACATCATCAGTAGTACTGCTTGGAAAGAAAACTAAAATTAACAGTGCCACTATTAGTGGCACTTATACAATTGAAACCACCGTTCAACTAACGAAGAAGTACTGCTTACAAACGCAAGCAGCACTGTTTTATGGAAGTTTGCTTGTGAAACTAATTACGCGCACGACAATTTGAACAAGCAATCTCAACCATTAAAATATTGTGCAACACAAGTTAGGCGAACATCATTATGAGAAGCGAACACAGAGACGTGCGCTCGAGCGTACAATATTTCAAGAAAGCAAGATCGTTAGCTATTCAACGTGTCATGATGGCTGACGAGTGAACCTTCATAACACATGGAGCAGGAGTAACACTGAATTTCAAAACCTCAGACTTTATATTCCATAAACATGATGAAAATATAAGGCGTGCTATAAGTGAGTCTTTCAGAAAGTTGTATTATTTATTGTTTTTTTAACGCGCACTGACATTGCACTGTGCATGGAAGCGTAGCACTTGATCTCCATCGACAAGAAACAACCACGGCAATAGTCGAACTCGCCTTCTTTGCGTCAGCAGCCGAGCACGGTAGCCTTTGTGCCACCGAGGTGAACCGAGGTACAGAAAGCTTTTTTTGAATGTCCCATATCCTCTCTTAGAGCACATCTACCTATATTTGATCGGGCAAGTAAAGCAGCAGGCAGCTCATTAGTTTCTTGATTTCTTTGTCTATTTGTTGATTCATTTTACTTCTCATTTTAAGGGGAGTTCTGGTTAGTATCGAAGCCTGCCCATTAAGTGTGGAACACACTTGCTAAAAGATATTAGTGGGGTAGGTAACTGTTGCTAAGCAACTGCTCGGGGATTGAAGAAAGACCTATAGTTGTAGTCGGCATCTCTCTGAAAAAAAAAACACTTGAAAAGAGTTGCCATCCATGTGTGGTGCTGGCTGTTCATTTCTTACCAGTAGGTTCAGCTTCTAAACCGTCTGCTATCACAGCTATTGCTTTCAAAAACCGAAAAATCGACAAGTTTTATGTATTAGCGTCAGGACCTAGTTGTTTACGCAACATGGGAGTACAAAAAATATTAATGGTCACAAAAATAATATTCTCGCTTCATGAATGTTTGTTGGTTGGAAATGTGGTTTATCAGGGGTGCCAAATCAGAAAAAAACCACCAAGTAAGGTATAAATGCCACGTAAGCATGAATGTACTATGAACATCAAATGAAACACGAACAGCGGCGAGCCTTCGTGATGGTATAGTGTGCGCCGTCCCATGATCACGATTGACAGGCACGCGTGTCCTGTTCGGTATATAGCTCTGCGAATACATGCATGCCTGTTCATGGTGATAATTGGACGGCACGCACAATACCTCCACGAAGGGTTTCATTTGACGCAGATAGTGGGAGAAATGGGAAACCAAGAGCGTTCACTGTGTAGCAAACAATGATAGCAATGCTGCACACCGCAGCACAGCAACGTGAGCGAGCGGAGAACTTCCATCGCTATCCAGACGCAACATAGAGCCAGGAAATGCTCTCTTTGAAATGTCGCTCTTTTCAATTGCTGCAGGAACAATAGGCAGCAAGCACGAAAACGAACTATGAACACGATGAAACTGTACCTGAAATTGGAAAGCGGCTCACTCCAGCGTTCCGAAATCATTGCCATTCAAGAATGTGATCCCACAATTGCATATGCACAATCGTCTGGGAATTATCAGAGAACGCGGCGGACAGACAAGATCGCGAAGCTGCATCGAAACACACACACACACAGTTCATAAAGACAGCCCAGACGGAGACTGTAAACGCACGTGGAAGAAAGCAACATTCACAATGCCGAGTCGCCTTCGGGCGACGGCATTGAGTTTGCGGAATACAATGGCCACGACGACGATCGCTTCTCTAATGCAGCTGGGGTAAGCACATTACGACAGCGCCTCGGCTCCTCCCCGCGAATTGGTACATTATATAAGCGAGATTCACTTCTCCCAGCGCGCAATCGTTTTTCGCCTTCAAAGACTGGCGAAGTGTTCGCTTAGGGCCATGGAAGTCCGTATACAGGAATCATGCATGCTGCTTTTTCTTCCTGTATGTCTCACTGCAGTTTATTGCTTATTTCGCGTGAGATTTCAAACCACCTGCTCTTTCATTTTTTGTGCTGTGATACCTAGATCGCTGTGGGGATGTAGATGTATATGCCATTTCAGCTGCTCGATTTTCGTATGTTACTTAGGAAAAAAAACAAAAAGAAATGGCTACTGTACAACATTGAAGTAATAGGATAGGAAACTGACAAAAACAGTAAAAATGGCATGATAACGGACAGTACACAAGCAAGAGCGCAGTATTTTCTGCGCAATAGACAGTCGGCACGAAAATCAATCGCGTCGTTACCAGGTTGTAGCCAGAAGCTTTCTGGAGCGCATAGGAGGATAGGAAGAGTTAACCAATTTTATGTGTTTATGTGGGTTAGTTTGGGCGTTCTTATGTGCTCACATGCCGAATTTAGCCTCCCAAGCATTCCCTGGTCATGTAAAAGGTTGATGGAAACTTTTTAGTACCGCGTCCACTTTTTTAGTCGAGACATCGCAAACAGCAGTGATAGCCAAAGGAATCAATGACAGTACGCCATGCCAAACTGATTCCGGGCTCATGCGTTCATGGAGAAGCATGAGTGCGTATATGGAACACCACAATGTGTTCGTCTTTTCCCTGCGGTACTTTTCTATGTCACGCTTCATGCATGTTTTCTTAATCTGAACATTTCTTAGATCATTCAAACTTAACGAAAACAGGCCACACAGAAATAAGTCGAAGGAAGGAAGGAAGCAACAAAAAGGGAGAAGGCAGGGAGGTTAACCAGAAAGACATCCGGTTGGCTACCCTACACTGGGGGATAAAGGAAAGGGACAAGAAAGACGAGAAAGAGGGAAGAGAGGAAAAAAGGGGGTGGGGGAGAGACTGACAGTAATTTCACTGCAGCGTGTAGAACTCTACCGCATGTCAGAGGCGTTCACACAAGCCTGTCTTTCTCAGGAAACGCAGCAGGGCTTTCACTGCCTTGTGGGCTGTCGAGGCATGTGTACGTTGCTGTAATAGCACCTGCACAGAAAGAGGCCGATCATCCAGTCGCCGCATTGCGTTGGCAAGTACTTGTCTCTCTGAGGCAAATCGAGGACAATGACACAGCAGGTGTTCGATATTTTCGTCGGTGCCGCAAACATCGCACGCCGCACTGTCAGTAATTCTGATTAACGTGGTATAAGCTTTCGTGAAAGCAACTCCCAGCCAAAGGCGATAGAGAAGCGAAGCTTCACGTTGATGTAGGCCGGGTGGAGGCCGGAGTTGTAGTGAAGGGTCGAGCTCGTGCAGTCGTGTACGTCGTATGCTTGGTGTGTTCCACTCAGTCAGTGTGAGACTGCGGGCCAGTTGACGAATCTGCCTCGCCGCATCCGCTCTTGAAAGCGGTATCGGAACGCTGTTCGCTTCTTTATGTGACGTGCGAGCAGCATGATCTGCAGAATCATTGCCGCCTAAAGTCGAAATAAGTCGAAAGTGCTTGTTGTGTACTAGGCCTCAGGTGTCTCTCAATTATGCCTCTTATTCGCATACGTAGGTCTGACACGTATCAAGGAACTGAATAACGACCTGAATTTAGTCTTCTAGGCAGAAATAAAATATTCGTCTTTTTTAATTTTGAGAGCAGTTAATTTTTCCAATTGCTGCGATAAAGCAGTAGGGCATACTTAGTCATAGGCATACTTAGGGGTACTTAGGCACTACCTAATTGGACATCAGTTATGCGGCGTGCATACTATACAATAGACTGAAAGATTTATTAGGCTATACTTGAAATAATGAGGTAGGTCCCTAAGACCGCGTTAAACTACACACTCTGTCATATTTGCTATTATCGGCATCATCACAACTTATCAGTATCCAGTCGAGGTTAACGCCACTCCCAATCATGTCAAGTTTCAGTTTCTTACGCAAGTTAATTCTATTTGTTTCATTGGCCCTGAAGACCGCTGTTAACTATCTGGTGTCCTAGATTGCATTGCCAAATTATAGTTCTCCTTCCATGGTTTGCAATGGCCATCCATTATCAATTCCACGCATGATGTGACTGGCCAATTTGCGTGTTTTAAAATTTATTTTATATCAACTTGAATATCCGCTGCTCTTACTCTTTTTCTGATTCAATCTGCACTCTTTATATATCTGCATCTTACGCCTCTTTTTTTTGAATGCTGTCTGGTCTTTAATTCTTTTCGAGTTGATTACCTTCCAAGCTTCTGCCTCACGTGTAATAAGTGGAAGAATAGATATGAAGCACCTGAATGCATAATAGCTTACAATGCGCTCTGAAACACAAACGATGGCGACACACACGAAAGCAAGCCCTAACCTACCGAATTTCACTTCATTGGAAGACTCAGAGATACAGAATATACGTGTGAGTTCCACCAAAATAAAATTCATTTGTTTGCGCTTGCCTCTTCTTTGTATTTTGTTCGTCTCTGTGTCAGAGCGCGGTGTAAGCTAACGGGTTTTCACTGACAAATCCGATCAAAAGTTTGTTAAATAAGCATACTTTTTTTCAGTAGCATCAACTAATTCCTCGTCGATTGATGCGTTCTCCTGCTCTGAAACACCTTGTGATACCCATCCTTACAGTTCCAAGATGTGCAGAGGTTGTATATGGCTATGCGAACATGTGCAGCTAATTGCCAATATATTTCCTGCAGTTAGCTGCGTTCATCGGTAACTTAGAAAATTATATGAACCTCCTGACAATATCACAGGTATGAAGAGAGTCCTGTGTATGGAAAATAATTTAGCCTATACATCGCGCAGGACCGGAGGACTTTGTGGAACATGGGAGAGGCCTTTGCCCAGCCGTACGTGTAGATAGGCTTATGATGGTGATGATTACATTGCATTGTATTCACATACTCACATGTCACTCCACGACGCAATGAATCTGAAGTGCCACTTGCGTAGCCAACTTCTCCGTATGACTTCTTGAGTAACCTATTCAGAACAACTTTTGTTGACAATCACTGGAGGAGATGACCGCGTGATTGTTTAGGCAGCCTGCAGACCGGTGCGACCGCCCAGTCATGGCAAACAAAATCTGGCGAGCTGTACCAGTCCGGGCACCACACGGCACGTGCCACCCACACAGGCGCACATCCACGTCGTCTTCGTTTCATCTGGTGTCCCTGTGGTGGCAATCCCATAAACAAAGCATCCGACCGAAAAGGTCACGAAACAGAGAGGTGTGTGCAGGCGTGAAGCAAACGACAAGAGTTCATTGTTCCGGCGCCTCACAAATACACAATAGACATCGAAATTGTCAGAAAAAAAAGCAAACCCTTGCAGATTGGTGCTGGAAGCGGAAATCGAGCCGGAAACTATTACTTCCCAGACCGCGATAGGAAACTCGCACCTTTACCTTGAAAAGCTATAGAAGTGCCAATGCAACAGTTTTTTTTTTAGGCTTGTGCTTGCTTTGGTCCAGGAGCTTCGATTGTCAGTTCCGCACGTGTACCTCGTTTTTCGTTATTACGTCCTTGAGAAGCGAGTACTGCTCTTTGCATTGACACTTTCTCGATTGATTGTGCTTCCTTTCACCGGGAATGTTATTTCATTTCCGAGTCTGTGCGCACACCTTTTTCTTTTTTTTTTCTTTGAGGTCTGTGAGGGTTCTTTCAGAAATTATTGCTGATAATCTTTACTTATTTTTTGTTTTCTTTATTTTTTTACTAAATTATATTTCCGGTCTTCCTTACTAAAGGCGTGTTGCTGCTGTCTTCTTGGTTTCCTACTTGTACTCTGTATAGCAGCAATGTGTTGTAAGTAGATAATTGAATACCATTGTTATCCTCGTCATCACTATTATTATTTATCGTCTGCATAAATTTCATTATTATTAACAATAATAACACTTATCATTATTAGATTAAATTATTGAACAAAGACATGCATCACAACACAAGAAATATTGAGTTATCCGTGGGCAGTTTTGGGACTATGGTTTTACAAAGTTTCAAGCCATACTAATTGCAGAACTACTATACCAACAAAACAAAAACAAAACAGCCATATTTTTTATTATCTAGATGCATTCTTGATTTCGCATTGAGTACGCCTTGCAGTAGCATAGGTATCGTGTTGAATTCAACGTCTTCAATCCTCCAGGTCCATGCATAGTCGAAGCCTAAGTGCGTGTACATAATAACTGGGAGGTGCTGTATTTGATTTATAAAATTATACTAACTTTTTATGAAGCCAAGACACCTGGATACCAAAAGTATCAGTGGTAATATTCACTTCTAAGCTGACTATCAATATTATTGCAAAACATAAACACCATACAGGAGGGTGCCCTCTGAACGCCGGTTCATCATTACGTTCTGTAATATGATGCTCGCTCGCACCGTTATCAATCAAGTGCTCTGTGACACGCGCGTCGTGGAGAGTCGCAGCCACCGCAGTAATGATATCGCTTTTAACGCATGATTATCTCAACGACCCCTTTGCAGAGTTGTGGTGCTATGCTATCTCCTTTCCCTTTGTGCTGTTGTTGAGTTCACTCGGCCCATGTAATACGCCAAGTGGCATAATTATTTATACCACGACGGGAATATGACACCATATCCTTGTTCGCATTGCTTACGATGTTCCCCCAAATACGAAACATTTTCTAATAATTATTCGTATGCTTGTACGTAGCTCATTCGCTATCGGTCAATGCCTGACGTGAAACGCTACACGCAATACGACAGTAGCGGAGAGTGGCGGCTTAGGTGGAGCTTTCGAGAGAAAGAGGATGTGACCAGTGTTGAGGCACACACGCACATTTGTGATGTCGTATGACGGTATATGAGACAAGCTCCGTAGTCGGCATGACGAGATGCTTCCTGCGTGCTCTAGGGAAAAAAATAGAGGGATATCTGCATATAGGCTGCTACGTGTACGCATTATAGATCCACATGCCCCCATTTGCGAGATTCACTGGCGACAAAGGGAAAGCGAGGGAAGATTCAGTACACACGTTCAGCTGAGAGTTCACGATCGCCATCGCTTAGACCTGCGTATCTTAGCGATTTGCGTGCAAACACACTGACGAAACTCTAGTGCGCGTGCACTAAACGCCCGTGCGTGCAGTGGAACATAGGACGCGCCTGTCGCTCCACTCGTGAAGTTGATATATTTTTTTCAAGCAATCCCACAACGCGTCGTAGGCGCGCGGAGCACTGAGGGAAACAGTGGTACGCCGAGAAAACTGGCTCTTTCTCCACCCGCTGCTCGTTGGCGCCGTTCGAGCACAAAACGAAAACAACATGCCGCCACTGGTTGAATAGGGTCCGAGTGCACCTGCATGTGTATGGACGCATGAAATGTTAAAATAATAACGCAGTCAGTAGGTATCACTGGGCGAGTGTACATTGACCGTAGGAGATGCACGGCATGCCAGTTTTTGCGTACCGATACATGTAATCAAAACATGCTATCATGAGCAATCTTAGCTAGAACACTGAATTTAGAGTTATTCAGCGATGAACTGCTCATAAAGCGCTATAGCTTTCATTACCATCGCTGTTTGATTAGGCCGTTAACACACATATGTACAGAAGTCTTACAGCTATAGAATTTTTAAAGTTTTTATGCACAGATTACATGCTGAAAAAAGGGAAAATAAAATTAGAGCATATCCTCGGAGTGCAAGTTGATGAGTGGGGCGAAGCGCTGGAGGGTTATATATACAAATACAGTATACATTTATTCAGAAAATCCTACAATTCGTAAGTGATGGCTATACGTCGCTTCCATTTACCCTTCATTATAACGGCTTTCTGATCGGTGATGGAACATAGTGGGATGTTTGCAAGGACGAAGTAGTGGGCAGTTTGCAAAGGTGGAACTATACGTGGTCACGTACAAACAATGAAGGGACAGTGTGAGACAATGTATAGTTTTTAATGCACACCTGGATACAAGTACACGAGCATCTTGCATTTCAAATTGGCAACTTCTACACAGCACTTTCCTCATGGCCGGTGAAGTGGTGGATCGGCGATGGGGCGTAGTAGGATGTTTGCAATGATGAAGTAGTGGGCAGATGGCAAAGGTGAAACTATAGGTGGTCACGTACATACATACATACATACATACATACATACATACATATATACATACATACATACATACATACATACATACATACATACATACATACATACATACATACATACATACATACATACATACATACATACATACATACATACATACATACATACATACATATAAGCGATAGACAGACCCACGCCCTTATATAGGATCTTCGCCCCTAAAACTCATTCTAAATATGTTTAAAGATGAAGAGACGGAACTACAATTCACATGCGAGATACCTTGCTCTGATAATTTGCGGTTTCTTATAAGATATGTCTCGGTAGACCATGTTCTGGCAGTATATTTCGCATTGAATGGGGCTACATACTATGGTATTTCACGTTGGCGCACTCAAATATTGTTCAATGAGGAATTGTGATGTCATACTTACCCTCGGGGAAACGAAGTAAACTTGGACACATACATGAGCAATATTTTCTGGCACAGCTTGGGCACATACATGAGCAATAGTTTCCAGGTGTGGTCTCCTGCTCCTGCCTATATAATATTGCATCGTTCTGTGAACAGCTCATTCGCACTGCAAACAAAAAATTATTCGAATGACCGTCACTCGCGAAGAAACTAATAATATTGCAGTCATTCTAAGGATAAGTCTGAAAGGAAGTTGGGAAGCCATATGAGTGGAGGATTACGTTTTTTGCGCCGTAAGCTTAGTAACTTTTCATACGTACAGCGCAAAAGGTCGCGAGGGTCCGCAGTAGGCAGAGAAAAGTGCTATGACAGGCATGCAAACTGTTTTTGTAATTGTTGTGCAAGAGTTGCTAACCGAATTCCTCTTGTGTTCACAAATATTAGAACAGTAACGTACAAAATCGGTAACAGAGTGTGGGTTTGGACACCCGCACGAGAACGTGGACTGTCTGAGAAGCTGCTAAGGCGATATTTCTGGCCATACCGAGTATCGTGCCAGCTAAGTGACGTCACCTACGAGGTCGTCCCCGACAGTCCCCACTGCCCGAGGTGTCGCCAGCACCAGCCTGAACGTGTGTATGGAGTGCTTATGAAGCCATATGTGAGCGATAGTCTGCACGTTGAAAAATACGCTGGGTCTGAATCAGCATCGGGGCGGTGCTCCTATCAGATGAGGCAAGTGACGCGTGTGTACATGAAAAACGATGATAGGAATGTTTTGTATATTCCAGCTAGTGGGACAGGGGGTTTTTCGAGACGAAAACGAAGCAGGCGTCTTGGCGTTATGATCTTCAGTTCCGTCTCAGCTGAAGTACCTTAAATTAGTATGGATACCGGGTCACTGTGGGTTAACATTAAATGAAATGGCCGACGCCTTAGCCCGCTCATCACTTCATCTCCCAACTATTCAGGTTCTCCCTGTGGTAGAATACTTCACCGAAATTAGATCAGCTATCCACACATAGAGGATGGAGGCAATAACCACGTGGACGAAATATAATCACCTAAAATACCCTTGGAGATCGCAGTGGAGCCAATCTCGACAATCGGAAGTGATGATCACCAGATTTCAATGTCGTGTCCCCCCATTAAACTTTTACCCATACAGGGCTGGTCTGATAATATCACCCCTCTGCCGATTCTGTGGATAACTGGAATACGTCACACATTACTTTTTGACATGTGCAAGATATTCTCGTACCCCGACTCGATTACTAATTACTCCTTTCACAAAAATAGGCTTGACCTTATCGGACGAAAATATTCTAAGCTTCGGTGTCTCAGGCTTGGGATACTGCCACAAGGATGCATTTGATGCCGTCTGCAATTTCACTTTAAATACTCAACTAGTGCCATTTTAACCTGGTATTTTACATTCTTCGTCATTTCTTTAGGTCAAAGCTTGTTTCTAAATAATTCCCATCAGGGTATTACAGCATTATAGAATTCAGGCTCAAATTCATATTGCTTGATCTTAAATTGAATATTTTACGTATATTTGCCATTTCAATTCATTATTTCTGGTTTAAAATTTCGTAGCTTACCTAAAATAAAATTTACCAGTCTCTACATTGCATTCTTGGCCAATCCCCCAAAGTGCGTACGTGCCATGTAAATAGGATAGCAAAGCAAAGCAAAGCAATGCTGGACAGCTGATCTTGAACACGCTCTTTTTGCTGCCGTAAGCTGCTGTCATCCTTTGTTCGTGTTGCACTTCGACAATATACATCAGCCAGCCTGGTTGATGTATGACCACGCACCTCAGATACCATACAAATTTATTGAATGAAGCCATCCCACCACACCTCCCATTTTCAGTCACGCAAATCCGTATTGATTTTTGAAGGGATGGTAATCTTCACAATCACCTTAACCAAACCACTTTAGTAATCTCGGAGACATATCACAAAGAACACCATACCTTGTTTAGGTCAATTAACCTTCGCTATCGCTACAACACACGAAACTTCACTTCTTTGATCAACTGTACACACGCGCCTTGGTTGTTAGTCTTTGCGTACCTCTTTGTAACAAGTGTGATGCACCCCTATTTTAATATATATGTTTGTCAACACGTGTGATACCCTGTCAGTCATAATGTGAGCGTTTTTGGTGTGCATATTTTTTTCCTGGTTCTGCTTTCTTTTTTGCCTTGTAAGCTTTATTCAAACATACAGTTACAGTGCCAAGGCTGCGAGCGTGGCTCAGTGGTCTAGTCAATGTATTTTATTTTCCGAAGAGAGAGAGAGAGAACAAGCTTTTATTTGAGCGAACGCATTGTGCGCCCAAGGTGGGCGGCCTCGTTATTCCAGGTAGCCGAGGGCGTTCCCCATCTTTCGTGCCCGTTGAATAATGCTGCACTCATTCTTCAGGCCCGGGCCTAACTTGGCTTCCCATTGCTCTTCAGTTAGTGTAGTAGCTCCAGCGCTTCGTCTGCATCCACATACCATATGGAATGGTGTTTCCGGGACATTACGGTGCTTTCATGTGTACGAGTACTTGGTAGGTGAGATGCGGTGAAGCAGCATACCGTGAACGTAGGTGTCAGTTTTCAGCTTCCTCGAGGTTACTGCCTCTTCCCGAGTCAGGCTGGTGTGAGCTGGCGGACAAATTCTTCTGTTTAGCCTCTAGTGCTGCAGTATATCGTTGTACTTTTTCGGTACATCTTCATTCCTCCTTAGCGCTTCCTGTGGGATGGCCCGGTGACCAGTAGTTCGGGCGAAAGCGTTGGCTGCTTTATTTTTCATGAGGAATTCGTGACCTGGAGTCCAAACGATGTACGTGTCTGGAAGATTCGTCTTCGCTACAGTGGCGAGAATTTCTAAGGCTTGCTTGGAAGCTCTTTTTTTCTGAAAATTTCGACAAGCTACTTCCGAATCGGTTATTAATACTGCTGTGTCAGTACAGGTTGAGACTGCTAGCGCTATCGCTGTTTCTTCTGCCGTGTCGATTTCTGTATTTAGGATGCTAGCTGCCGTTCTCTCTTTGCCTTTGCTGTCGGCTACGCTGACAGCATGTGCTGGTATTCCTGGATATTTCGCTGCATCAGTGTATATTAAAGACGATAGTCTTTCTTGGGGACCTTCGACGGAAAAATTTTGGTCTGTCTGTCTGTCTGTCTGTCTGTCTGTCTGTCTTTCTGTCTGTCTGTCTGTCTGTCTGTCTGTCTGTCTGTCTGTCTGTCTGTCTGTACATTCGTTTGTTTTTCCGCCTTAACGATACCTGAAACGGCACCAAACGGCCGAACCAACCCGCGGCGCCCACCAATATTGCTCAAGGTTTAGCCTTCATAGTTGTGCGATTGTCAATTAAAAATTGGTTCCATATATGCATGTTACACCGCAAATGCCATTGAAAGACAGTAGTCTTGCGTGTGGAGACAGTGAACAAAACGTTTATTTGGTGTTCTGTGCGAGAAAATTGATGAATGAGATTCTAGAGGCACTGCGTTAGAGTGCCTCGAGCGTGTAGCAGAGGTGCACGAGCGCATTGAGGCACGTTAGACAAAAGCGCCATCTGGCAGTTATCTTCGAAAACGTAGGCGTGCAGCCCGCGGAGAAAGATGCGTGCCAGACTCCACGGTGATAAGGTGTAGAACGCGAAGCGACGGACAGGTGCCACCACCGTGAAGTCGTAGCAAAGCATTGGAAACAACTTTCTGAGCATCGCGTTGCACTGTCAGCGCCGCGCGATAAACGCTACATTCCTTAGAGTTACTTGTGTGTGCCTCTTCTAGTATAAAAGCAGACATACAAAACATCGGAACGTTGTTTTGTTGCCTCAGATATGCGCGATAATTGCTTTTTAATTGACAATCGCACAGCTATAAACGCTAAACCTTGAGCAATATTGATGGGCGCTGCGGATGGGGTTCACCATTTGGTGCCGTTTGAGGTATCGTTATGGCGGACAAAAGGACGAATATACAGACATAGAGGCAGCCAGCCAGCCAGACAGACAGACAGACAGGAAGACCAAAATTCTTCTATCGAAGGTTCCCAAGAAAGACGTCTTTAGAAGCAATTATTGCAATATCAGAAGTGCCACAACAACGCTTTGATGTTTTCTATGTCTGCCTTTATACAAGCCCCGCCGTGGTGGTCTAGTGGCTAAGGTACTCAGCTGCTGACCCGCAGGTCGCGGGATCGAATTTTGGCTGCGGCGGCTGCATTTCTGATGGAGGTGGAAATGTTCTAGGCCCGTGTGCTCAGATTTGGGTGCACGTTAAAGAACCCCAGGTGGTCGAAATTTCGCGATCCCTTCACTACGGCGTCTCTTATAATCATTTGGTGGTTTGTGGACGTTAAACCCCACATATCAATCTGCCTTTATACTAGAAGAGGCACACATAAGTAATTCTAAGGAATGTAGCGTTTAACGCGCTGCACTGACAGTGCAACGCGATGCTCAAAATGGTGTTTCCAACGCTTCGCTACCACGTCATGGTGGTGGCACCTGCCCGTCGCTTTGCGTTGTACACCTTGTCACCTCCGAGACTGACGCGCGTCTTTCTCCACGGGCTGCACGCCTTCGTTTTCCAAGATAACGGCTGGATGACATTTGTGTCTAACGTGTGTAAAAGCGCTCGTTGACCTCCGCCACGCACTCGTGGCACACTAACGCAGCGCCTGTAGAATATCCTTCACCGATTTTTTTGTGTGGAACATCGAATAAACCTTTTGTTCACTCTCTCCAGACGCCAGACTATCGTTTTTCAACGGCATTTACAGTGTAACATGTTGATTCGGGCCATTTGTTTTTGTGTGCGGATTGCGGCCGTAATCTTGTCGGAGCTTCTGTATCCTGGCTTTTCTTCTTTCGAGATGATAGGTAGAATTCATATTTCGTGTAATGAGGGCTACTGAGGTGTCCTGTCTAATTGTTGCTAGAATATTTCTTTTCTGGTCACTTTGTTACATTGCTTCAGAATAACTCAGTCTTCGAAGTGCTGCTCGCCTAGTTTCACTTATTCAAAGCCGTTCTAGTTGAGTTACTTTGTGTGGTTCAACGAGCTTCTCCCAGTTGTTGCGGAGGCCTGAGCATATTAGTAGCTGCGTGGAAGCACGTTAAGAGAGTTTTATGGTTGTTTTGATGCCCTTACGTATAGGGGATTCAGTTTTTGTATTTCAGAAAACTTGAGATACAAGCAAAGGGTTCCATAAGTGATTCTGCGGATGGTGAGTGCTTAGATTGATTTGATGGTGTCGCGTTCTTTCAAGCCGTGTCTTTTGTTTGATACTCGTCGTACCAAGTGTGCCACTTGTGTTACAGTTGCTTAAAGCTTCAGTGATGTGGCTGCACCCGATCTGTCTTTGTGCATGTCTATACCCAGTACTTTGAGTGATTCCACTTTAGTGATCTGCACTCCATTCAACGAAAGCGTTGGTTCTGGGATTTTTCCTGTTGCAGGCCTTCCCCTTGTTCTGGCTTTCAACAGAAGAAGCTCCCACTTTTCTGGCGCACATGTGAGCCCAGAAGCATTGAGGTAACTTTCTGTGCAGCCCACTGCCTCTTATAGTGCGTGCTGCATAGCTCCTGAAGAGGCACCGGTTCTCCAGATGGTTAGATTACCTGCAATGAGGGTGGCTTACGCCGTGTATTTCTTTCAATATATTCGACAGTTTCATCATGGCAATATTCGAACAGAGTGGCGAAATGACGGGGACTTGAGTGGTTGCCGTTTTAAGCTGATCTAATTTCAGAGTTCCAAGCTGGACTGTTGCTGTTCTGCCGGTAAGAATGTTGTGTACATAGCACTACGTTCGCCACAGTTCCTGTCCTGGAGGTTCCTTGCGCTTACTTCTGTAGCACTCTTTGAATATATCAAAACCATACTATTTACTCGTAAACCACGTCAAAGGGCATTGATTCCTATCACATCCGTGAAGTTTACGGACAGTGCTTGGACCTTATAGGCAACCAAGTTGTACTGTTTTTTTAATAACGACGAAAGTTGACTGACACTAAAAGATAATAATAATTAATAGACACCTCTGAACCACTCAGCTGGCTGAAAGGGGGGACAAGCGAAAATCCTAGACAGGCCATCGCACCCAAACTGTCTGTCTGCGAGTGAATCAAGCGATATTATATAACATCTTGCCGAGTTCACTTGATCTGAGAAGCGTGGAAATTTGAAGCGTAAGGCTCGCCCGCTCGTCGCGACTGCTGCTACAGTGTACCAACTTTTCCCATAAGTGCTTGCGTGCCCGTTCTCGGCGCTACTGTGCTTGAAAAAGGTCTATTGTGTGGAGCGTGAAGGTGCGTTCATTTAGTTTCGATATCATTTTGCAGCCAAGCTGACCGCATCGCATATTGGAAGTACAAACTTATCAAAAAAAGAGGGATTGGGGAACTATGCAGTTGCCGGCACTACCTCGCGATGGTACATCTGGGTGGCACTCAGTGTAAGTGACGCTTAGATAAAAGCTTCCAGTATCTTATTACACATAAACAACTGAAACCAGCGGACAATGAAGCGAATGGAAACTGGAGGACGCTTGAACTTCCCTTTCAGGAGCAGGTCCTGATGGAGCTCTATCCGTGGCGAACGGGGACGGGATATGACATTCGATAGTGAAGGCATTCAGTTCCTGAATTACATTTTTTGGGGAGGAGTTGTTACACTTCCAAAATGAATGACATTTGACTTGGATGATGTCAGTCACACCATCTTCTGAAGTAAGCAATTGAGGAGTAGTAATAGAAAAATAAACGTGAGTTTACAAGCTACATATATCTCCGAGAAGAATTAAACGTATAATCAAACACATTACACTGCCGTTAGATTTCGTTCGTTACATTGATTCACAACGTTGCAACCGACCGTGTCACAACTTGAGCCAAAGTCTGATCGGCAGCGTAAAAAGAATATTGCACCTGTTGCATTTATTTTACAGCGTCTTCCAGCTGAAGATAGGTTTTTAAGCACTTGTTTAGGGGATTATATAGTGTAAAAATACACGAAAATTTGGTTTATAGCCGAATCAAATGTCAAATTATACAATTGCTTCATCAGCTGCGCCATCGAGAGTACACATTTTTCAGTCGAATGAGTTCTGCTGATGGCATTAGGTGACGAAAGGCATTTGGGCGAACGCCATTTCGCTTATCTGTGTGGCACCGCACAAGTGACATTCAGTCTGAAGGCATTAAGAGGTGAATGCCATTTTCTCTGCTTGTGTGGCACGGGTATAATGTGGTCTCATGCGCATAGCTTTCTGAACTGCTAGCTTGCATCTGTTCCTGATTGATTGATTGATATGTGGGGTTTAAGGTCCCAAAACCACTATATGATTATGAGAGACGCCGTAGTGGAGGGCTCCGGAAATTTAGACCACCTGGGGTTCTTTAACGTGCACCGAAATCTGAGCACACGGGCCTACAACATTTTCGCCTCCATCGGAAATGCAGCCGCCGCAGCCGGGATTCGAACCCGCGCCCTGCGGGTCAGCAGCCGAGTACCTTAGCCACTAGACCACCGCGGCGGGGCCATCTGTTCCTGGTGCATGCCTTAACCGTGCCATTAGGAAGTGAATGATTGTGCACATAACATTGGCACTTTCAAATTATCATTGAATGCCTGTGGCAAGCGCAGTTTATTTCGGTTGCGAATGAGTGAAGGTCCCACTACCCGTCTGTAGTGTCACACGCCAACCTACGCAGCTGTTCACCCTGTTGAAGCTGTGTATTAAGTGGACCTTTAAAACAGTTACTCGGCCAATTCACAACTTTTGTGGCCTGGCACAATTCCACGCTTCTGCCACGCAACATGCGACTCGTTCCTATAGACCGCAATCAGATATACTATTTTCTTTCCAATTGGTTTTCAAGAAATATTGCTGCTTTGAGGTAAAACACTTGCATGCCACGCAGACGGATATATATATATATATATTTATAACCAGTTGTGAGCTGGTTATATATATATATATATATATATATATATATATATATATATATATATATATATATATATATATATATATATATATATGTATATATATATATATGGGGGGGGGCAAAAAAGGCCTCAGTAGTATTCACAGAGAACAGCGCGCGTGGTACAGATATTAACATAATAATTGGGCTGGGGGGGGGGGCAAAACAATCACAAGACGATGAATCTTTCTCTGTTGAGGGAGTGCATTAGTGGTAATGGTCAATGGTTAGGCTGCACCCCAGGCCTCTTGGTTCAATTTCGTTATCACGCCGATATATTTTTTAGTCCGGTGAGAAGCTACACGGCACCGGGATTCGAACCACAGACGTCTTGCAGACGAGGCTGATACTCGAAGCACTACGCCACCGCTACACTTTTTGACGTTCTTTAACGTTGCATGCGTAAAGGTACATAGGCCTCAAGCGTTTTCGCCTGCGCCGAGAATGCGGCCACCACGGTCAGGATCCGACGCCGCGACGTGCTGGTCAGCAGTCGACCACAATGACCACTAGAACACTTTGCAGTGTCCACTACTCGTCGATACCGCTGGTGAAACCACATGACTTACTGTATATTTAAGAGTTAAGTTGATACCGAAGCGAAAGATACAGAAAGAATGTTCCGTCGAATAACCCTCGATTGACGTCAGGAGAAAGCTCACCCCTTTCCCTCCCCATCACTCCTCGCAGTCATCTCCGAATGCGTCAGATACGGCAACAGCGTGAGCTTTACTGATGATGTCATACTGGACGTCGTGGTCCGGGGCGTGTAGCAGTGCCGTGCAGGCATTTTATTGTGTGGGAGCAAAAATTCACTAGCGAGACTCGTTTGGTGGATTCCGTGGGAACAGCTTTGTCGTCCGCGAACTCCGACGCCATCGTAGCTCCCTCCGACTAGTTGGTAACTGCACCCTTCTACGCATGCCAATTTATATGCCCAGTGCTCCGCTAATAAATCATTATTGAAATCCAGTACTGTGTGTTGTTACCTTCTTCTGCACTATCTGTTACGCAGTTCGTACATTCAATTCTTGCCCGGCGTCTGTGATCCTCTGACGTAGTGGAGCTCTCGTCGAGTGGTGCCCCGTCTTCGGACTCCTTCGATCGACCGTGTCCCCCATCTTGCCTATCTTTCATTACCATAGCAAATAAATGGACACTCTCAGCTAGATTTTGCCGTTGGTGTCCCCGTCACTCACCTTATATGTATACGTAACTATATATAAGAAAACGCAGGATACAAAATTATTTTAGTAAAAGACTCTGGTGAGCGGAATCGAACGTGGGGCCTTCATATATCGAGTGCGAGGCGTTGACCAATGAGCCTTGAATAAGCACCTCCTTCAATGTTCAAAAGGAAAGCTTTTTACATTTATCACTTACCGCTAGTGACGAGCATCTTGGGGTGAATCATGCTGGTTTCAGCATTATCAGCAAGATAGCGCAAGCAGTGCGCGTTGCCACATCGTCACGACGCGGCAGCACACGCTCCCATCTCCCACGCGTACTTTGCCCCGCGGAGAGAGAGCAGGGTAGATGCCAACGCGTGCGCCTATCTCGTGGTAGGGACAATCATACGTCTTGGCTGGCCTTGGGCTTTCAACGGAACGATTCTTTTGTAGTTACCGGGCGCACAAAGGTTACTGCAATCGTTGTAAAATCTCAGTTTACAAAAAGGGCGTGCTTTTCACACACAGCAAAGTAACAACTGAGACGTTTATTCGCGCTCATCAATAGCTGTGATTATGTATTGTGCGTCATTTGTTCGTGGGAAACGCAGGGCATGTTTTGATCTGTTTGCCATTCTGCGCGTGACCTTCGAATTTGTTGCTGTCGCGTTCATTGGTTCACCTTTATGGCAAGCAGTCACTTTTACTCTTTTTTCTTTCGCTCCTGTGTGGTGAGTGCTCTGAATTCTTTATCTTTCTACTTTTTTTGTGTTACCTTCTCGAATGCACAACAAGGCACTGCGCCGTGCCAACTGCTAGGCAGACAAAAATTAGGTGCCTTTTTTTCTTTCGTCAAGAACCACGCATTCAATCATTGAGTCGCGTCAAAATAGTTTGGCAGCATGTCGCGTTTTTTTGTAGCTCGCAATAGCAATAAGTCGCTAAACATTTCGTAATATGTAGGTTGTATGATCGGAAACCCAGCTTCTTGAATGCATGAGTAGCCGCTGTGTGACCACCCTTTAAATTGTCTTCTCATAATCCCTGCTGGTTCATGGCACTTCGTCTTCCCCCATTTTCTAATAGCATTGTATATTTCAGGAGGTATTGGACCACCTCAGGGTTCAGTCACATTTCGTCAAGTGATGACATTACCTAACGTAAAACGTTTTGTAGCTTTTTGGCATTATAGTAAGGCCCAGCGAGAAGCCTACGTTTCGTGTATAAATGCCTTTCCGTCGGGGGAATGGTCGCGTGGGTTTCGCAGCACTTCTAACGCCCGCCGTTAGAGGCTCATTTCTTTTTTGATTGGCCGCTAAAATTGGCTGCAATACAGACTGCCGACTTCTCATGAATATGAGTCCCGTATATTTATTCCAACTGCTTAGGTACCACACAATGATTGCGCAGTCAGCAGCGAAGCCATATATTTTCAGCGAACACTTTCAAGTGCTTCTGGGTGCTGTTAGATTACTCCACGCGTATGCGAAATATCATGGAATGCTGCTAAAGAACGAGTGATTTACAATTGATAAATTGCCAATTTTACATATCAATCTATTTATATTACTTTTCGGCGGAATGCGCTTCGCGAGCTTTATATTGTCCACCGCTCACTGGGCCCTGAGAGAATTGTCCGCGTCTCGGGTCATTCGGCATACGTATAACCAAATGATATAAACAGAACAAACTCATAAATAAAGCTTTTCATATATTTGCATTGGTTGAGTTTTCATACGAACCGGTAGATAGGCTGCCTGTCACGGACGGCTATTTTTGGCGACACCGCGTCACGGCAATTAACTGGCGCCGTACTCCCCGACTGACCTGGAGAAACGGCGGCACATGAAAGGGAGCCAAGAAGAGCAGAATGGGGTGCTCTTCTTAGAACGTCGCCGCCGATGGTGAATCCTTTTGTAACTGTGGCGGCGTCTGCAAGGTCGTAGAAGGCCACGGTATACCCCGAAAAAGGATTAGACTACGAGACGCCACGGCTGAGAGCTAAGTGGTTGACCGTTCCCACGGAAAAAAGCGTGGGAAACGCTCTGGGGGCCAAGCCGTATGGCAACAGCCCGACAGGTTGTCACTCTCGCTAGTTGCGGGCCCTCTCCCAATTAAAAAGGGGTGGGGTCAAAATATTTTTGGGGCGGAGTTTCCCATCAATTAAACGTGCATGATTGGACCCAGGTAGAGGTCTCTTGTCCTCAAGGAAGAGAGCGAGGAGACACGAGGGGGATTTAAGCGCAGGATTTTGCCCTGCTAGGCAGACTAGTCGCTGACCAACATGGTGTAGAAACAGATCATCAAGCATCTCTTCTAGAAGTTTTTAGTGTGGCTCTGTATCGACTGGCCACCTAAACTTAGCCGTTCGTCTAGTTGTGACGCGATATTAACGTCGGCAACGTAGACATCGGGACTTCGCCTCGAGTTAGCTCAACCTGCTCGAAGTCACCTGCAAGCACTAGCCTCCCGGAGCCACCAGCGTTGCAACACCACCGACATCGCAGTCGTGCCAGAACTCTCTTCGACTTCTCGCATCCGATCGTCGGGGACACAACGCTGCCGGTCATCACACGTATGCCTTCACCTGTTTATATCTTCGAACTTTCTCCTCTGTAGTTCTGTTGTGTTAGTTTGTGTAGTTTGTAATAGTTCTCTCTCGTAAGCTGATTTATTGTTTCTGTTATATATCTCTGTAGTTGTATCAAGTGTCAATGTATTTTGTTAGTTGTATTGAAGTGTTATATTAGATCCCGTGTGCTGCACTATCACTAGAGTAAAGTTTGTTTTGTTTTCCCACGTCTCTGATCTCTTCACTGTCTCTGCTTGCGTACGGAACGAACCAACCTGCTGTCATTCCCGTCGCCGACTTCGCGCTGGCGACGCTAGAGTGGCAGCTTGTAACAAAACTGGCGTCCGCGAGACAGGACGTTCCGTACAAAGAGTAAGACAGTGAGGGGTGAACGAGAACCGTGCGGGCAGCGTGGTGATAGAGCCGCACAGTTGAAGCGGTTGTATCCTGCATAAGATAACGCTGGTTTTATAGTGGTATTATAGTGACAGTTTGCAGTATGGAGTGTATAGATTTCGATAAGTGGATCGCGTACGGTAAACAGTTAGGCCTCGAGGGCGCCGAACTGAGACAATGGGTTAAGGAACAGCAGGAACAGGTGCAAGCCAGAGAAGAGCGGGCACTGGCCCGGGAGGAAAAGGAAAAAGAAAGGGAGAGAGAACGCGAAGAAAAGGAGAGAGCGCGCCAAGAAAAGGAGAGAGCGCGCCAAGAAAAGGAGAGAGAGCGCCAAGAAAAGGAGAGAGAGCGCAAAGAAAGAGCGAAAGAACGAGAAGCGGCAAGGAAAGCGGCAAGGGAAGCCGGAGAACGGGAAGTGCAGTTACTGCAATTAAAGATTCGCCTCAATGAGAGTAGCAGTGTAGCGCACGAGAAGTGCGAGGTGCAGCCCAGAGTTGTAGAGAAGGCTAGCACGTTTAAAGACAGCAGCAGGTTCGATGAAGAACCAAATTTGAGTGCTGCTAAAGATGCTGCGCTGATTAGAGAGGCCGACGAAGGCCAGAGCAAGTGCGACGAGGGGCTGTGCCAGTCAACTGTTAGAGAAACAGCTAGGATAGCTGTAGAAAAGCTGGTACAGTCCTCAACTGTGTTTGTCGCAACGGTGGATCTTGCAAATGAGGTCGAAGACATCAAGAACACCGGAGAAAGCTCAGGAAAAGCAGCGAAAGCAGAGAGTGAGAAGAATAGTGTGGTTGTAGACAGCTCCCAGCAAGACGAGCGAGATTTTTTGCGGGAAAGTAGCTGCACTGTTTCTGAGAGCGTCGAGCTGTCCGCCGATCTAGAGTGTGGAATATGTGATTTTCTCGAAAATCATTTAGACGGCGCGGGTTTCACAGCGGACGAATACTGTGAGAAAGCAGACGAGTGCAGTGAGAGTGTTAGCGACCTTGAGCTGCGAGCGGTAGGCTCGGAGACGATTCGCAGAAAGCAGCGCAGACGCAAGAGACGTCGCAAAGTCGCGAGTGAGACAAGCAGCTCTACGCATGTTCAGAAAAGTTTGAAGCCTATTAGCGCAGCAAGCAGGACTAGGCATTTTGCGTCAGCGTCAAAGTTCATTTGTATGCGTCTGAACTGCCGGACGAAGGAAAAGGGGACAGCGGGTCCTTTGCAAATGAAATCAAATGGAAGGCGCCAGTTTCGTGGGGTGCGTGAGCACAAGGTTAGCGCAGGTCAACCGGCCCGACAGGCCAACACTGCCGAGAAATCAAAGTGTCGAAGCAGTAGGGCAGGTGGTGCAGAAGCACCCTTGAGCTGTAAACCCATCGATGACGCGAACCGAGGCCAATTTCCTAACGGTGCAGAAAAAATTGGTCGCAGACGTCGCCGTAGACAAGTGAAGGGTACGCGCGCGACAGAGCGAAGGCACGAAGGAAGATGCAAGCATCGGGGGAAAAAGGAAAGAGGGTGGCTCAACAGCCAGTTCAGCGAAGAGGCCTGTGGGGTGGGAAGTAAGGCGCCAGCGGCGAAAGGGTAGCCCACAGCGCGCATTCGCGCGACGGAATGCGCGCCGAAGATTAAGAGCTTTGCGGGGACGGGAGTGTCGAAGGGGTCCTACAAGAAAAGCGACAATAGCTAAACACCGCTCGGCTAGACCTAAGAGGACACCGTCACCCTTTCCCTTGCATTGCTCGGGTTCCCTCCGCCAGATTGACAGAAGTCGGCCGAAATCGCAAATGAGGCGTAGCGCTGCCGTTCAGCTTGTAGCACTTACGCGACGTTGCCTCGGGCGCCCTCGAAATTCGCCAAGTCCTCGACCGCCACGTGTACGACTAAAGAGGGAGCGACGGTTGTAGGCTGAAGAGTCGGACACAGGAGGTTTTTTTTTGGAAACACATTTGTTTGTTTATATTTGGTTTTAAAGTGGTGTTCCTGTGTCATCTCCACCGCTAATTTGCTTTGATACTTTTTCTTCCCTCTAAAATTTTGTTTGTGTGTAAGCTTTGTCAAAATTTTGAGTTGAGTTCTTAAGCAGTATGCGGAAGCAGTTACCCGCATCAGTCAACCGACTGCGTGAAAGGAGTTTTTAAGATAAGAGCACGCATGTCGTAATTGAAGATTTGGTACGCCCGCTAAATTTTAAAGAGTGATGGATATGCCTCCACTGCCATGGGGATGTGGCATGAATGAGCATTTGAGGAAGATGTTAGCATAAAGCGAATGATTTCGTAAATTGATTAAGATTGGCGTGACCCGGTACAGTTGTCGTTGCGCGCATTGAGAATTGAGGTCTATGAGCATGTTATTTTTTTTCCTTCCGTCGGTTGTTTTCTGTTTGCATGTACGTATTTCATTGTATAAGAAGTGTATTTTGAGTTATTTTCTTGTTGCTTGGCGCATTGGCTGTTTTTACTTGTTGTAATGCACAATGAAAGATTGCCCTACAGTAAAGGAGCGCACCTGTTTTGTTTGGTTTCGTAGTATACATTCGTGCAGTGTATTCTGTATTGGTGGCTGCCGTACACGGCTATTTCCTCTTCTTGCTTGTATGGCGCATTGATATTGTTGCGTGTAAATGAAGCTGGTACTCTAACCATTGTTTGTTTTTCCTTTTGTTGTTACTTTGATGCACTCTGCCTATGTATGTTGTGTATGAGAGGGACAGTCCGCATGCCTCCTTTCTTGGTGGTGTTTTGTTCCTTGTTGTCGAAAAAATTCCCCTCCGTGTGTACAAATGTTACGAATAACATTCTGAAAGTGGGGGGCAATGTCACGGACGGCTATTTTTGGCGACACCGCGTCACGGCAATTAACTGGCGCCGTACTCCCCGACTGACCGGGAGAAACGGCGGCACATGAAAGGGAGCCAAGAAGAGCAGAATGGGGTGCTCTTCTTAGAACGTCGCCGCCGACGGTGAATCCTTTTGTAACTGTGGCGGCGTCTGCAAGGTCGTAGAAGGCCACGGTATACCCCGAAAAAGGATTAGACTACGAGACGCCACGGCTGAGAGCTAAGTGGTTGACCGTTCCCACGGAAAAAAGCGTGGGAAACGCTCTGGGGGCCAAGCCGTATGGCAACAGCCCGACAGGTTGTCACTCTCGCTAGTTGCGGGCCCTCTCCCAATTAAAAAGGGGTGGGGTCAAAATATTTTTGGGGCGGAGTTTCCCATCAATTAAACGTGCATGATTGGACCCAGGTAGAGGTCTCTTGTCCTCAAGGAAGAGAGCGAGGAGACACGAGGGGGATTTAAGCGCAGGATTTTGCCCTGCTAGGCAGACTAGTCGCTGACCAACATGGTGTAGAAACAGATCATCAAGCATCTCTTCTAGAAGTTTTTAGTGTGGCTCTGTATCGGCTGGCCACCTAAACTTAGCCGTTCGTCTAGTTGTGACGCGATATTAACGTCGGCAACGTAGACATCGGGACTTCGCCTCGAGTTAGCTCAACCTGCTCGAAGTCACCTGCAAGCACTAGCCTCCCGGAGCCACCAGCGTTGCAACACCACCGACATCGCAGTCGTGCCAGAACTCTCTTCGACTTCTCGCATCCGATCGTCGGGGACACAACGCTGCCGGTCATCACACGTATGCCTTCACCTGTTTATATCTTCGAACTTTCTCCTCTGTAGTTCTGTTGTGTTAGTTTGTGTAGTTTGTAATAGTTCTCTCTCGTAAGCTGATTTATTGTTTCTGTTATATATCTCTGTAGTTGTATCAAGTGTCAATGTATTTTGTTAGTTGTATTGAAGTGTTATATTAGATCCCGTGTGCTGCACTATCACTAGAGTAAAGTTTGTTTTGTTTTCCCACGTCTCTGATCTCTTCACTGTCTCTGCTTGCGTACGGAACGAACCAACCTGCTGTCATTCCCGTCGCCGACTTCGCGCTGGCGACGCTAGAGTGGCAGCTTGTAACACTGCCATAACGCACACATTTGCTGCACATTACGCTACGAGAAATGTCGCGTTCTCCAGTGCATACCGAAGGCTTATGTGAGCATTAATCCCGTCCAAAACCCGAAACGAAAGCAGCAAGGTCATTGTGTATATTCGTCGGGAGCTTACCTACATCATTCAACCTGTGTCGCCTCATGATGAGAACCAATATGTTTGCCTGACTGTGAAGCAGAAAACCCTCACCTTCACATTAATAGGTGTCTACTTATCTCCCTCAGCCCGTTTTGATTGCCAAAGACTGGATGACATTCTTTCGAGCGTCCCGGATTCGTGGATAATTATAGGGGACTTCAACGCCCACCACCCAATCTGGGGAAGTTCAAAAGTCAATGCCACGGGCCGGAGGCTGGCTTCATTTGTATCGACTCATGAACTGTCTCTACTTAATGATGGGAGCCCTACATTTCTGCGAGGATCAACGTACAGCAGCTGTTTGGACTTGACGTTTGTGTCACGTCGCTTCGCCACAAGCGTTAAGTGGTTTTTAGACATCGAGACACATGGTAGCGATCACATCCCCAGTTATCTCACCATCGAAGGCTTTGCTAGCGACCACCCGCCGAAAACCGTACGCAGGATCGATTTTTCAGCATTCACAACCAACATTGAACACGCTTGTGAAAAAGGCTTAACCTCTGGCATTGAGCAAGCGATCAAACAAGCAGCGCAGAGTGCGATGCGCACGCTGGCATATTCTTCAAGGCCCTCAGAAACGGACATGGAGTTAGAGCGACTCCGTGCGACTCGTCGGCGTGCGGAGCGTAGATATCGACGCACAAAATCCATTCAAGATCTACGGATGGCCAGGCGCATGCAAAAGAAGATCCAGCGTCGTATAGACAAACTGGAGTTTCAACGGTGGGCGAAGTTTTGCGCGAGTCTAGACCCTCGCAAACCGCTTTCTCAAATATGGCGAACCGTGCGAGGCCTACGCATATTTCCCCAACAACGTTTTCCGTTTAAAGCCTTGGCCCTTTTCCAAAATAGAAGGGATATCGAGGTAGCGGAAGATTTTTGTAGGAAGATTACGGGCCCGTCAAATTGCACAGAAGCCTTTACTGCTGATTACACGCCACATTCACTTGACCCGCACCTGGACCTGCCTTTTTCAATGGAAGAACTGAATGTGGCTCTTGCTTCATGCAATCGATCGTCATCGCCTGGGCCGGATGGCATATCATACCGCCTATTATGCAATCTCGGTGATCGAGCACGAAGTGCTTTGCTGGAAGTATTCAATGAGTCTTGGAGAGATGGAACGGTCCCCAGAGAGTGGAAAACAAGCCGGTTGGTTGCACTTCTCAAACCTGGAAAATCACCTCTAGAACTGACATCATACCGCCCAATAGCGCTGGCTAGTTGCGTAGGGAAGCTGATGGAGCGAATGATCCTTGCCAGACTCAAGTGGTTCCTAGAACGCCATAGAATATATTGTAGCGAAACGTCGGGGTTGTTCAAGTTAGGCGCATCGGACGACCAGGGAGACGAATAAGCGTGGGTGAAACTCCGCTGAGGCAATCGATGAGACGTCAAGACGATGATTTCGGGGAGCACTCATTGGGGGTTTATTTAGCTAACACAACTTATATTTACAAAATGCACTGGGTCACAAAGACAAAACATAGAAAATGGTGGCATACCCCTCGGCCGGCATGGCCTGGTCTCCGGTGGTGAGATCCGCCGCTTACTCCCGACTCCGCTCCGCTCACCTTTCAAGTTCAAACATCCTCTTTTTAACCCTTGGTCGAACAAAGAGTCTTCACAAAAACCAATCACATGTTCGGACTCGCAGCATCTCAACCAATCACAGAAACACTTTCATAAAAGGCACTACATTTGTAAAAACCTCCTTACCAAAATGAAAACACGCAAAGGGAAAGGTCCTCCGCACGTGACACTCTCTCCCATACCAAGCCGTGCTGCCTCCTTCGGCCGACTACCGTCGGCGGCCGTTCCCACGCTCGGGCCCCGTAAGTTCTTTCGTTAATTGTTGCTTTCTAGAAGCTTCTTTAAGAGCGATGGGTGCATTATTGCTTACCAGGTGTACATGCGACAGCGAGGCGCCCCGACATCCTAACAAGAGCGCGGGGGAATATGGTCGTTTGCCGGCCGCCACTATGTCTCGGTCAGGCTAAGTGGTCGCGTCCCCATGTCATTCTCAATGACACGCGTGCCTGTTCACAATGGCTTAGACTCAGACGGTGGCGCCGGACCGGCCTCTTGCTAGACGCTTTTCCGGGTAAGCTTTCCCCTTCGAATCCCGAACGGGGGCGACCTTGACTGCTCCGTTTTTAAGCCGTAAATGCAGCGTGTAGGCTCCTGTCCCAGGCTGGAAAACACGATTTACTCCACATTCCATTAAAGTCAAAAGCCGAAGCTCTGTAATGGCCAGAGAAACAAACCCAAAGGTAGAAGAGTACAAAGAAAGACTTAAAAAAGAAGCAGAGGAGTTGGTATTGCACAAATTTCCTGAGAAGATACGGAAGCTGGAAACCTTGCTCTCGCGACACCTCCCCCCTACGAAAAAGAGTGCCCCACTCGTTTTATCTGCAAAACACGACAATAAATAGACTAATATACAATAATAAATACTATATAAATAAAGACAATAAATAGACTAATTATACAAAAGGTTTTGCATTCAACAAGTGTGTGAGATGTTTTAAAAAAATTACATAAAACAACAGATGAAAAACAAAACAAAATCATTGGACACAGAAATATATGGGTTCACTCATTGGTACTGCAATACAATTCAGTGTCCGTTTCGTAAGCACTGACATTCTGTTGTGCGTTGTTATTACTTGAAAATGTCTTCCAGTTCGAGTAAAGTTCAGTGTCCGTGTCGTAGCTTTCGCACTGCTGTACTGGAACACTGGTCTGTGTCCCGCGCACACAATGTTGCAAACGGAGTTCCTGACCCACTCGCGAACCGCACTCGCGCACATCACCATTGGAGCCGCACTCGCGCACAACACTTTGATGCAATCCGTGGTCATCTCTCCTGGCACTTCCCTCGCGCACATCACCACCGAGATCGCGCACCTCATGATTATCATCAGACTCATCGTCCGCGTCGTCGGCATCGGGGTCCAATCGAACGTGGCAGGGCTTTAAACGCGCCACATTCACAACGTCACGTTTTTTCCCAGTTTGGTCTACCACCTCCCAGTTGTTCTCGGCTACCTGGCGCACAAGACGGAAAGGTCCATGATATTTGTGAAGAAGCTTCGTCGTCTTCCCTTTCGCCCGGGAGGGAGTCCACAAGTACACCAAGTCGCCCTGATGATAAACACCACTTCGTCGCCTAGCATCATAGCTGCGCTTGTTCTTCTCCTGCTGACGCTTCTCCCGTTCATTTACTATTTTTCGAGCCTGCCGCAGCCTGCGGGCCACTTTCATTGCATCCAGGGTGTAGTCGAATCCGCGTTGCGCGCCCGACCCTACATCCACCGGTAGTGTCGGTTCATGTCCGTGAAGAAGAAAGAAGGGAGTGAATCCAGTCGTCTCGTGGGTGGAAGAATTATATGCAAAAAGAACGTACGGTAGGAATTCATCCCAGTCGCGGTGGTGTGAGGAAACGTACATGCTGAGCATGTCAGCCAACGTGCGGTTAAAACGCTCGCACAAGCCGTTGGCCTGTGGGTGGTATGCTGTTGTGGTGGCATGCTCGCTACCCACGAGCCGGAATACTTCTTCGGTCAAGTTGGCGACAAAGTGCTGCCCACGATCGCTTATTACTTTCTCCGGGGCACCATGACGTAGGACGATTTGTTCGACGAAAGCTCTGGCTGCTTCTGCGGCAGTGGCCGCTGGACACGCGACAGCCTCGACCCATTTCGTATGGTAGTCGGTAATCACGACGATGTAGCGGTTCCCTGCTTTGGATTTAGTGAAAGGCCCAATGAAGTCCATGCCCACCTGCTGAAAAGGTCGACCTGCAGGTGGGATCGGTTGGAGGAAACCGACCGGCCTCCCCGGTGGTTGCTTTCGTGTCTGGCAGTCAGGGCAGGAGAGAACGTACTTGCTTACGTACGAGAACATCTTCGGCCAGAAATATCGGCAACGAACTTTCTCCCATGTGCGCTTGACACCTAAGTGGCCTGCCGTGGTGGCGTCATGGCAGTACCTTAAAATATCAGATCTCAAGCACTTGGGGACAACGAGCGCCGCACGATCCTCCTGAAACCCTTTCGCCCTTCGATACAGTACACCGTCGATCAACCGAAAGCTCCGTGCCGTTCTTTTAGTTTTCCTGACAACGGGCGCATCCGGGTGCTCGAGGTGCTGTATAATTTCTTTCATCCATGGGTCTGCCCTCTGCTTTTTTCCAACATCCACCTGATCCAGAACCAGCAACGGTAAGGGGTTTTCTTCGCTTACAGGCGCGGGATCATGAGGAAGGCGGGAAAGCGTGTCGGCATTTCCATTCTTGAGGCCAGGGCGGTGTCGCAACGTTATGTCAAATTCCTGAAGCAACAGAGACCATCGCATAAGTCGACCGTTCGGATTCCTTACTTTCATTAGCCAAGCCAGGCTGGCTTGGTCAGTCACGACCGTGAACTTAGCACCAAAGACGTATGGCCGAAACTGTCCGCAGGCGTACACAACGGCGAGGCATTCTTTCTCAGTGGTACTGTAGTTCATCTCAGCCTTGTTAAGGTGGCGGCTGGCATAGGCGACGACTCTCTCTTGAGTTCCAATTTTCTGTACAAGCACGGCGCCAATGCCGTAATCACAGGCATCAGTGTGCACCTCTATCGGCTTTCCCGGCTCAAATTGACGCAGAATTGGGGCTGTGATCAGCTTCTCTTTGAGGGTTTGCATGGCCACTTCGCATGCCGCATCCCAGACGAAAGGAACATCCTTTTTGGTTAAGTTGGTCAGAGGTCGAGAAATGCGAGAGAAATCTTTGATAAATCGCCGATAGTAGTTACAGATTCCGAGAAAGCTCTGTACACCTTTCTTGTTTCGTGGCTTTGGGAATTTCTCGATCGCTGGTACTTTGTCTGGGTCCGGCCGGATGCTTTCACCTGTGAGAATGTGTCCAAGATATTTGATCTCCTGGCGAGCGAAGCTGCATTTCTCGGACTTCAGTCGTAAGTTTGCCACGTCCAAAGCCGAAAACACACTTTCCAAATCTTGCAAATGAGTTGCCATAGTCTTCGAGAAAATAACGATGTCGTCCAAGTAGGCCAAACAAACTCTCCAGAGAAGACCACTGAGGACTTTGTTAATCATTCTCTGGAATGTGGCAGGGGCGTTGCACAGGCCGAAAGGGACAACATTGAATTCGTACAGGCCGGGTCCACAGGAAAATGCGGTCTTTTGCTTATCTTCCTCCTTGATGCTTACTTGCCAGTAGCCTGATGTTAGATCAAGTGTGGTGAAGTATTTTGACCCCTGTAGCACATCGAGAATGTCATCAATTCGTGGCAGTGGGTGCACATCTTTTTTAGTGACCTCATTGACTCTGCGGAAATCGACGCAGAAACGCCAAGTCCCATTTGGCTTCTTCACGAGGACGACAGGTGATGACCAAGGACTGTGAGACTCTCTAATTATCCCATCGCGCAGCATTTCTTCTACTTGTTGCTCAATCTGTTGTCTTTCAAAAGGAGAATGACGATATGGGTGTTGATGAATTGGTCGAGAATCACCTGTGTCGATCACATGTTCAGCGACATGAGTCTGCCGGATGGGGTTGTCACTGCTCGTAAATAGATGGCGGTATTTCTCAATGAGCGACAGCAGTTCATCCCGCTCAGATGGCTGTAGGTGATCCCCAGTCATTATGTCAAACTCTTGAGGCACTTGATCGTTCTCGGGGGCCGTGATTGCCAGCTGTGCGTCATGAATAGATGAAGCCCATCCAAGCTTTGTTCCGCTGAGCAGGTTTACTGGCGACATGGTAGGATTAGCTACGCGAATGAGGCCTCTCCCATGCACGATCCTCGTTATTGTGCGTGCAACCTGAAGTCCGTTTTTGAGCGTGCTGTTCGGTTCGACGAGGTGAATTCCGTCCCTTGCGACCTTTACTTCAATAGCGACTTCTGTGCGAGGTTCAATGCGAATTTGCTCGTGGCACCGCACTGCAAGTACATCATTATGTTCGGGGGCACTTGAGTCTATACGTAGCCGGAAAGTTTCACCGTTTAGTTGCAGCTCTTTTTTGGAGAAATCAATGAGAAGCCGGGCTGCTCGACAAAAAGGAAGACCACCGAGTAGCTCGTACGGGCAATCCTTGACCACTAAAAACGTCTCGTGAACTTTGATGGTGCCAATTTCAAGTTTTATTTCAGCTTCACCATTGGGGGTGAGCAAGCCTCCGCCAATTCCTCGGATGAATATGTCTTTTCTCGATTTGAATGAAGCACATATTTTGTTAGCTAATTCTTCTGAGATGACATTTACGGACGAGCCGGTGTCAATTACAAGTTTTGTTTCTTTACCGTTGGCTCGTGTGGGGACTGTGAGAAGCTGACTTTCCGACAATGTGCCGATGGGGCGGCCGGGCTGGCCCCCTAGGCCCGGCCGTTCTCGTTTCCCGAAGGATTAGGCTGCACATTCTGATTGCCTTGGAGCTCAGCCTCATCGTTCCTGTCATCTCGGAACCGCTGCCAGCACTGTTGGGCTATGTGGCCTATGCGGCGGCAAATCTGGCAACGGGGACGCCCGTCGTTGGCACGGGAAGTTCTCTGAGGCCAAGGCATTGGGGGGCGACGCACCTCGTCTTCGATGCTTTTTAGCCGGTCAGACAGCAGGGCAACCGAGTCCGCAATCGTTTTCAGGTGTCTCTCGCGGTCGGCAACCTCCCGCGGGCACCGCGATTCGGCCGCGGCGCAAGTGGCGACACACGTAGTAGGAGGGTGCCCTGTCGCTGCGGCGGGTGCGAACCCTACGGGATGCGCGATGTTTTGCATCCACGACTGCGATCCGGTGGAATACTGGATGCCAATCGGTTGTAGCCCCGACACACGGCTCATCAAAGCTGCCAGATTTATGCGTTGCAAAATTTGGAGGAATGCAGTGCAGCTCTCCGGGTTTGCGATTATCATTTTCTCCTGAACATCCGGACGTAACCCGCGTATAAGGTGCCGCAACCGATCATCTTCCGTCATAGACGGGTTCGCTCTTGCACACAGCTGTACTACGTCATAGTAGTACTGCTCGGGGGTTTCGGACGGCAATTGAGTGCGGTTTTGTAGCCGCAAATAGGCGATCTCGACTGAGTGGCGACTCGTAAAGGACGTTTTAAGTAGCGTCGCCCATTCTTCCCATGTATTAGGAGCACCGGTTAGAATTTGAGTGGTGTGCCACTTTTTCGCATCTCCGTCTAAGGCCAGATATAGAAATTTCACCTTCGTGGCTTGGTCCCAATTATTAAGCGATGCTACATGTTCGTAGCAAAGTAGCCACTCGGAAATAGATTCCTCCGGCGCGCCTCTAAAAACTGGTGGTCCGACGAATGGTTTAGCTTGGGGGGTAGACATAGCAGAGAAGAAGGTATGGGGTTCCGTCATAGTGGAGCTGTCAGAGGTAGGTTCCTTATATTTGTTGTTGACTCGGGGCATAATTTCAGAGCAGGACTATCGTTACCGAGCAACCTCCACCACTTTGTAGCGAAACGTCGGGGTTGTTCAAGTTAGGCGCATCGGACGACCAGGGAGACGAATAAGCGTGGGTGAAACTCCGCTGAGGCAATCGATGAGACGTCAAGACGATGATTTCGGGGAGCACTCATTGGGGGTTTATTTAGCTAACACAACTTATATTTACAAATGCACTGGGTCACAAAGACAAAACATAGAAAATGGTGGCATACCCCTCGGCCGGCATGGCCTGGTCTCCGGTGGTGAGATCCGCCGCTTACTCCCGACTCCGCTCCGCTCACCTTTCAAGTTCAAACATCCTCTTTTTAACCCTTGGTCGAACAAAGAGTCTTCACAAAAACCAATCACATGTTCGGACTCGCAGCATCTCAACCAATCACAGAAACACTTTCATAAAAGGCACTACATTTGTAAAACCTCCTTACCAAAATGAAAACACGCAAAGGGAAAGGTCCTCCGCACGTGACACTCTCTCCCATACCAAGCCGTGCTGCCTCCTTCGGCCGACTACCGTCGGCGGCCGTTCCCACGCTCGGGCCCCGTAAGTTCTTTCGTTAATTGTTGCTTTCTAGAAGCTTCTTTAAGAGCGATGGGTGCATTATTGCTTACCAGGTGTACATGCGACAGCGAGGCGCCCCGACCATCCTAACAAGAGCGCGGGGGAATATGGTCGTTTGCCGGCCGCCACTATGTCTCGGTCAGGCTAAGTGGTCGCGTCCCCATGTCATTCTCAATGACACGCGTGCCTGTTCACAATGGCTTAGACTCAGACGGTGGCGCCGGACCGGCCTCTTGCTAGACGCTTTTCCGGGTAAGCTTTCCCCTTCGAATCCCGAACGGGGGGCGACCTTGACTGCTCCGTTTTTAAGCCGTAAATGCAGCGTGTAGGCTCCTGTCCCAGGCTGGAAAACACGATTTACTCCACATTCCATTAAGTCAAAAGCCGAAGCTCTGTAATGGCCAGAGAAACAAACCCAAAGGTAGAAGAGTACAAAGAAAGACTTAAAAAAGAAGCAGAGGAGTTGGTATTGCCACAAATTTCCTGAGAAGATACGGAAGCTGGAAACCTTGCTCTCGCGACAATATCCAGACGCCATGGCCGGTTTTCGTCGTCTTCGGAGCTCCATTGACAATGTCATTGACCTGGTGACCTACGTACAACACCAGAAAATGAGCAGACGGTTATCTGTCGCACTATTTTTAGATGTCAAAGGAGCATATGACAATGTTTCTCACGAAGCCATACTTGACGCCCTCGAGTCAGTTGGTTTGGGTGGGCGAGTGTACCGCTGGATCCAATGCTACCTACATATGAGATCATTGTTTATGCAAACTGATGATGGGCCGACTTCTGAACATTATACACACCGTGGTGTTCCTCAAGGTGGTGTATTGAGCCCCACACTGTTCAACCTGGTTCTGATCGGTCTCGTGGAACGCATACCAGATTCCGTGCAGATATCTCTCTATGCAGATGATATTTGTGTCTGGACGTCAGGTGTTGTAACACGTCCTCAGGTACGTGCGAGACTCCAGAAAGCAGCGAATTCAATATCGGCGTACCTTAGAGAACAAGGCCTCGAGATTTCTCCTGAGAAATCGGCGCTGGTCGCGTTCACGCGGAAGGCAATGACGTCATATCCCATCGCCATCGATGGACACATTGTCAGCTACGCCAGGACTCACAGGTTTTTGGGGGTCACGATCGATCGAAATCTCTGCTGGAGTCCCCATTGTGGCCACTCTAAAGAAGCGCCTAACGGCCATCACACAACTTTTCAAGTTCCTCGGAGGCAAAACGTGGGGCACATCAGTGCACGCGATGTTGCATTTGTACAAAACGCTGTTTCTGGGGGTACCTGCGGTATAGCTTGCCGGTTCTGACGAACGCTTGCAAAAGCAGTATACGCACAATAGAAAACGCCCAGGGCCAGGCACTCAGAGTTTGTCTTGGATTACCACGCTGTACATCAACAGCGGAAACCATCGCAATCGCCAAAGATCATCGGCCACAGTGCACATTACTTTGGAGGTGCTAGAGCTCATATTAGACACCTTGCTCGCGCCCCTGCCCACCACCTAGCTTCGCTTCCAGAAGATCGACCGAGTGCCTCCTTCTGTAAGAGAGTATTGACTTTCCGTGAGTGCCTTCCAACAGTCTATACGCCTCCGGAACGGATACTAACACCTCCTGGTGCTTGGACCGACCAAAACTGCGCTTGACAGTGCCGGGGATTCGCAAGAAGGCGGAGCTCTCGGCGCCAGCTTTAAAGCAGATGATTCTACTCATGCTACACGAAGAATACAAAGATCATGTCAAACTTTACACGGATGGCTCGACAACTGTTGGAGGATCTGCAGGAGCTGTGATCTTCCCAGCAAGAGCCGAAACTATCCAGTTCAGAACGTCACACAAGACGACATCGACAGCCGTGGAGCTCGCGGCACTCCGCAGCGCACTCCGCAGGATTGATCGAGAGACACCACAAAAATGGAGCATTTTTACTGATTCGAAACCAGCTCTCCAATGTCTACACAATGCTCTACGTCGTGGGCCTCAAGACCAATTGGCGCTCGAAATACGACAACTGTACGATCACCTAATAGATGAAGGACATGACATATCTTTTCAGTGGTTACCAGGCCATTGCGGCATCATCGGTAACGAGCATGCCGACGATGCAGCTAAGAATGCTCACGAAAATGGAGTGATGGATCCTATTCCACTATCAAGAAGCGACGCAGCAGCAAAGATTAATACGCTTGCGCAGGATGTCGCAAGGTCTATGCGGAATACGCCCGGTTTTTCTCCACACCCGTCTTCACCGCTTGGACCCATGCCTACGACCTTACTATTCATCTGGCCTACCCCGATCCGAGACGACCCTTCTCTGCCGCATGTGGCTTGGGGTGTCTTTCACGAACGCCTTTGCCTGCCGCATCGGAATGAGAGACAGCGCTGCATGCGACCATTGCAACAATGACGAAACAATTGAACATATTCTATGTCAGTGCCCCCAGTACAGCTCTCAGCGACAGTCCCTCTCAGCAGTGTTTGCTCGCCCTCGACGACCAGCCACTTTCTGAGCAGTCAATCTTAAAATATCGGAAAGATCGAGCTTCACGCCAGAAAGCAACGAAGGCGCTGATGAAGTTTCTGCGAGCGACCCGCCTCGTTGAACGATTGTGACACTACTGTGTGCGCGTGTGTGTGTGTGTGTTTGTGCTTCTCTTCCTCCCTTTCCCATTTCTTTTTTCTTACTTTTCTGTCTCCCCTTACCCCTTCCCCAGTGCAGGGTAGCAAACCGATATGTTTTCTGGTTAACCTCCCTGCCTTTCCGCATTAAATTTTCTCTCTCTCTCTATCTCGGCGGAAAAATGACCGCAATCGAGGGTGCGCCTGCCTGGTCATTCAGAAGGAATGCGTGCCGCTTTAGAATCTGAAGTGCGCGCCATACATGGTTGTGTAGGCATGTAATTTTCTTCAGCGCTTGACGCATCGCCAGTGATTTCATTGCATACACTTTAACCTATACAAAAGCCCTGAAATTAATCCAAGAAAATCTCTTCGAAGAAACGAACTAGTTATGCGTGCGCTGTCGAATACAATTGATGAGGCAAAGAATTTTTTTTTTTATAACCCTAGCCGCTTTATGAAGTTCTATCATTATAAAACAAATATTAGGCTGGGATTCATAGAACGAGGTCGCGAAAACCATCGTCCTAGGTAAACTCTACAGATAGTTAACGAGAGAAAGCTGAAACGTGTGGCCCCCGGTTGTTTATGCCTGTGTCAAATCTGACGCTTCACTAAAGTTTTTTCATCTTACTAGTTACGATTGTCCACAAAGCTGACTTGAGGCTTGCAACCCGGATTTTCGCTTGTTAATCAGTAGTGAATGTGTAGTGTAGGGGCAAAGTAGTGGCATTTGCCAAATTTCTATGGCAACATACTCATGAGGAGATTTGGGGCACACAGGATGACTGGATTTGTTTCTCGTACTCGGGTGCACCCTTAAGAAAAGAAAATATACTGATTTGAACTTTTTTCTTCCGAGTTCTGACTTCAGACGTATATATGACTTTTCCAAGAAACACAAGACTGCTGTGCTCTTCAGAGATTCTTCCGTTTTTTCGGAGAGTCGCCAGATTCACTACGCCACCCCCCCCCCCCCCGAAAAAAAGAGCGTGCCTCCATGAATATTGTACTGTTGCCGGACAGTGGCGTTATCCTGGCAGACTTGCCGATAATCGATCCGCCTGAGTGGTACTTTTCTACGTAGTTTGGCTCACCACACATCGCTGCAATTCTTTCCCCCTTAGAAAGCGTAAAAGTATAGTAGCATAGCGAATCGACTCCACACCGATATTCAATTGAATATCGCTAAAACAAAGTGCATGTTTTTCAAGCCCTAAAGGAGTAGCTCATATACCATGCACTCCAATTTACTTCCAGAGCACCGAAATTGAGCGCACACACAACAATAAAATTTCTAGGAGTTCTATCCAAGAAAAACTTTTCTTGGTCTCCTCACATTGACGCGATTAAAAAAAGATCTTTCCAGGAGAATCGGCATTTTAAATAGACTGAGATACCACATCCCAACAAATGTCAAGCTGCAAATTTACTACGCACTAGTACATTCACGACTAACATACTGCTCCTTGGTGTGGCTAACAACGACCACCACAAACCTTAATTCTCTGTTTATATTACTAAAGCGTGCTATACGTGCTATACTAACACTCCCCTTTACGAAAGTGCTGGACCATATTTTAAAATGTACAAAGTATTGCCTATAAAACTGTTATACAGACATAAGCTATGTCTAGAGATATTACACCAGTATAAACTAAATACATCACTATTCTTGGACACATATTATGTGAAACAAACACCATACGAGCAGAGAAAGAGCCTAATATACAAATATAGATCACACACGAACTACGGTGACCAACGATTAGCGTCACAAATTCCAAACATTCTAAACAAACACCAAACTATATTGCACTTACTGGAAGACGGAATTTCAGCTAGATCAATTAAAAAATAACGAAAGAGTTTCTAGTGGATGAAAGCAATGCTTTTCTTGATTTTTGACATTTTGCAGTTAATGATGTTTTTGTATTCGTAGCACCTTGTTCATTATTGTCCCTTTGCCTGTTGTTTATTATACTCTAATTTATCTTGTAGAGCAACTCACTTCCTAGTCAAGATGTCTCTGTTAATTTATTTTATAGAAAAGATGCCTTTTGTTTGCATTTTCGACCACTCGAATAAGAAATGTTTATATTTCTATTCCTTTATTCACACTTCACGCAGTTCCGGTTCTCGACTATGGTACCCGTGTAAGATAACACGTGATGTTGAAATTTTCTGCGTACTGTGCTTGCGGTATGTTTCTGCTTTGCTGCCAGGAGTGGCACGACCAAGTCAGGCATTTACTTAGCCTTTAGTCGTGTCCCCCAAGGCAATCTTGTTCAATTTTGCCTTGAATAAAGCAAACTAAACCAAACCAAACCTTCCGGGAACGCAATGCAATTAAACACATCCATGGGTATTACCTCTTTTTCTTCACACTGGCCGTTCGTCGTTTCTTTACAGAGCAAATCCCATGAAAGAACCCGTGTAGTCCCGATTCCTCTATCAAGGAATGATGCAGCAAGACAACTTTACCTGCTGGCTCGAGATCTCACACGCACGTTCTGGTCGTCTACCAGCTTCCAAAGGTGTCAATTTTATGAATGGATCCTTCGCTCAATCTAAAGCTACCATCACAACTTTCCCGCTCTGAGGCGACACTGTTATGCCGCCTTTGGTTGGGTGTTGCATTTACACTGGTGTACTCCTTTCGCATTGGTATGGCAGACACTCCTACATGCGACTACTGCGGAGCTGAAGAGGACCATCGAACACGTCCTGTGCAGCTGCGCTTGCTACGACACACAGCGATTGCCAGCTCCGGATGGTTTTGAATCAACTTGACCCCGGACCATTTTGTGTGCAGAAGATACTAGGACCTTGAGCATCTGCCTCAGTTGCGCAGAAAGCAAATAAAGCACTGCTACTTTACCTCAAGTCAACAAACCTGAGCGACCGCCTGTAGGACTGTGTGTGCCTCTCCGAGTGTGCTCGTGATTGTGTGTACCTTCTCATCTCTCTGCAACCTCTTTTCTCTCCTTTATTTCTTCCCCAGTGCAGGGTAGCAACCAGAGTGCGTCTAGTTAATCTCCCTGCATTTCCTTGCATCTTTATCTCTCTTTCTCTCTCTCTCTCTCTCTCTACAGAGCAAATATGCCTGAATGACCCGATTCAGTGACGTATACCCGAGTCTTGTTTGCACTCAGTGCCGCAATGGGAGCGAGCGCATCTTTATTTTTTTATTTTTATTTTAACATACTGCCGCCCCTCTTGGGGCTATAGCAGGAGTGGGTACATCGCACAAACCGTGCATCGAACAAGTTCAATAATGAAACAAAAGCAAAAGAAAGGAAAGAAAACATAGTAACGACGAAACCAGGTATTCGAAAGTCAACATAGAAGGAAGTGTAAATAACAATGCAGGTGTGCTGGTCAATCACACACATCCTTGCCGTCAAACAAAAGTGTAATATATGAGCTGCATTCTAAGGGTTGTCAACAATAAAAAAGTAAAAAATCATATTTCCGGATGTTTTTGTAGCCCCAGAGTAATCCAGCAATACGTTTTTTTTTTTTTGCTTCTAGACTAAATAACGTCCACGTTTAAACAACTTAGAATAAATTTCGCTGATTCGAGTTTTTCTTTCACCGAAATATCGGGCACGATGCCGAAATTAGGTGGCTCACACATGTTGTCCTCCGCTTTTTCCACTTGATGCTTAAATTTCTCACTCATTGAGAGTACTCGTATATATAAGGCAATCGACGTAGACATAGAGCAAAGTAAAGCTTCAAGTGGACGCATAAATAAAATGGGAATCTTTCGCGGGACGTAAACGCCCAAAGACAAGGGTATGAGGAGCTTATAACGATGTCATGTCGCAGATTTCCGGAAATTAAACACATGGCATAGTTTCTGAACGTTAGGATGCCTTGACTGCATTGGCGGTATCATATTACAATAGGTTTGAGCACTGTGCTCTGAATATTTATATCATTGTTGCACAGGGGAAATACCTGCTACTTTGCACAAAAGTGACCACAGTGAAACTCGTTACAGTAAGAATTTAGCGATTGAAACGCGCGTCAACGAGACCTCACCTTCTGCGTAATATTTCAGCAAATTTGTGCACCTGACGTCAATAAGTTTTAGGCCTGGATATGACAACCTGGCTTTTAGAAACAAATCGATCGATCTGGTGTATTTAAGTAGGATCAGAGACACTGAATGAATTGCGCGACGAATTTTTTTCTCAGTAATTCGTACTTGTCAGCCTTGAAACGGTGATACTACTTTTGCGATCAGTATGTTTACACAGATGCAACAAAGAGGCCTGTGGTAGTATGGCGCACACGTTGAAGAGCCTGGCATTATCTGCAACGGTAGCATACAACAAGTACGGCCGATTCGGGAAACATGAACGTGTCGTTGAAAAAGTGCGAATCGCTTCAACGAGGCGGATTTATATAGAACACGCAGTTTGCGAGTAAAACTGTCCTGCATTCAAGTTAGTTTGTTCACCTCAGAGACCTGCCCTCCTTGATACCACTCTCCTTAAACATATTTACCTGCTTAACATCGACGCGGATTGTCTGAGTCGATATGGGCGCACGTTAAAGAACCCCAGGTGGTCGAAATTTCTGGAGCCCTCCACTACGGCGTCTCTCATAATCATATGGTGGTTTTGGGACGTTAAAGCCCGCAAATCAATCAATCAATTGTCTGAGTCACTCAAAGTTTTCTATTTCGTGGATTATATTAACCTGCTTAACATCGACGCGGATTGTCTGAGTCACTCAAAGTTTTCTATTTCGTGGATTATATTACGAGCCAGTGCACAAAAAGCAACTCCTCGCATGCGGTGCATGGGCCTTCAAAGTAAAGATGCGAACTCCGAATGACTGTTCTAGTAAGCAGCTGTTTCTAGATGAAGTTTGTTCAAGGCACGTTTACACTGGCTTTGAAAACGTGACGTTGGCTGTGCCGTGGAGCCCTTAGTGCATTCTCAATAATGGGCGTTTTCGGTTTTGAAGTGTTTCTAAAAATTTAAAAGCTGGTAATGATTTTTTGCTTCACCGTCCTGACTTAGTCTGCGTCTCTTGGATACGCTATCACGACATTGATTTCTAGCCCGGTTCGCTGGCAGAGGCCGTAATATAGCAGCAGGCGTACATCAAACAATGCGAATTTTTTCAAATAATCTTCCTGTGAAATTGACTTATTTGTGCCTTGAACAACGTGCTCGATGCATTGTGGGATTGGCTGGCCGCCTTTCTTTTGAGAAAAAAAAACATTATCAATACCGCAGCCCAGGATACGACGCAGCAGCTGTGAGGAGTGAACACTTGCGATCGGGCGTTACAAAAGGTTATGAGGGCCATTTCTATTCGGCACATGAAAAACAAACATGACCGGAATACGGAAAGGCCAGAATATGAGCGCTCATGACTAGGCTGCCGAATTTGAAAGAGCTTTGAGTGCCGATGGGCTATAAGACGTTGATTTTATATTTTACTGCCTGGACGCGCATCAATATTCAGCCCAGTACTATACCAAAAAATAAATACGAAGCATGCCATGGAATTACACTAGAAAGAAGAGAGAGTAGAGAGTGAACGAGAGAGAAAACGTTCACATAAGAACCGTCCTCTAGAGAGAGAGAGAAGGGGAACCGTACAAGCAGCAACTGGCTTGGTTATGGGGCCACGTACAGGCACAACTGGCGGCTCGCCAGGGCCTGGTCAAGTTGACCAATCGTCACTGCGCCTGGCGTAGCGATAAGAACTGAAAGAACACTAGGTCTGCCCGGAAGGCGCAGCACAGTCACCGCGAAAGCTAGAAGAGCACCCTTTCAGAGCCTTTTCTAAATACTCATTGAGTAACTGCTGCAAGCACACTTGCCTGAAGCCAGCTATGACATTATTATTAAATATCTTAGTCTAGTAGGCCGTCCTTCGCTATATTAGTTTTTGTCAATCTTCTGAGAGAGAAGTTGGTATCCACTAAAATATTGCTAGGCAGGAATTTTGTGCCAATTGCTCATGCAGTTGCTGACGGCGATGAAGAATTATACCTGAAGTGTGCTTGCGCCACAACTAAGAGCTGAAAAAAAAAACAAGCTTTTGTAGTGCGTTCGAGGGTTGCACGATCCACTAGTTACGCTATTCGCATTGGGAATAGCGTAACTCAGCGATTGGTCAACTCGAATAGCGATTGGTCAACTTGACCAGGCCTGGCGAGCCGTGATAACCAGTTGTGCCTTGTACGGTGGGAGACGAGTGCTTGTTCTTTCGCGGTTTTAAAACATTTTATAAGTGGTATTAACGCGATTGCTTTCCCGACAGAAAGGCTGCCTAAAGCAAGTTTGTCAACAAGTCCGGCGTAGTTCAGTGGTAGAAAAACAACTGGCGTAGCTCAGTAGTAGTTTTTAGCCCCACTTTTTCACTGGTTATAGCTTTCTTTCTTGAAATTTCGCGCGATGTGTTCCCGGACACAGCGGGGGCGGGGTGGCAGTGCTGCGGGAGACCCTAGTTGTGATCGCATAACAGCTTTCGCAGTAAAAAAGTACGGGCATGTGGCCACAAATTTAGAATAATCTGCTCCCTAGAGTCTGTTCTCATGAAACCAAAACACGTCGAAGCAATGGCGCTTGCTCTCAGCTAACTTTGTGAACAGCCATAAGAGCAGCGGTAGGCTTAAGCAAAGCACTTTCACGCACGTAGCACTTTTGTAACCAATGAAGGTGACACAGATGTCCCCATCTAAAAGCTTTTGTGGCAAAGTACGCAGGACTGATGCTTTTCTTTGCACGCTTCAGCAGCTAAGTTAGCCT